>CM042997.1:1038016-1419601 GCA_023678885.1 Pogostemon cablin
TTAAATGGTTGCACTAACACGTTCTACAGATTTTCTGGGAAAGAGAAATTTAAACTACTGCAAGTGGAATTCGACCACTTCAAGTTGAGTGGACTAGGTGTCTGATAGATTTGGCTTTTAATTACTCGGAACACTATTCATTTACTTATATTTTCAGTCTACTTCTGATTGAATTACCAAGATGTTCGTGATCTTAGGGCATAAAATGCCATTATCTGTGCAAGTTCAAATTAAATAAACAGTGGCTTGATGGATTAAGTGTAGTTGTGAGCAAACTGAATTAAGAACTTTCTCTTGTAACTTTTCATGTTGTTACTTTTTGTTCATGTCCATATCATGTTGCAGAAGAACTCTTTGTGGGAACTATTGATCTTACTACATATTTTAGAAATGTAAAATTTTGTTGCTGTAATGTGTTTATATCATTACTTCTTATTTTTATGATAAATTTACTCTTGACCCCTTGTCTTTGTATCTTTTTATGACATTAACAATCAACTTGCTGATATGTAATTCTTCAGACTCGTCGCAGATGACTACCGAGTTTGTGTCACTATTGGTTGATTTACTTTTCCAAACAATATGTATCTATGATGATCGTGGATCGAGGAAAGCCGTGGACGACATTATTATTAAAGCATTAACTGAAGCTGTATTTATGAAAAGTTTTGCAGCAACCCTTGTACAGGCCATGGATAGGCATTCGAAGTTCCAAACAATGACAGGAGGTTACAGGCTTCTAAAGTGGTCTTGTTTCCTCTTAATTCACAGTCAGTTTGCCATGTTATCAAAGAATGCAGTTTCTAAAGTAGCCCAAGCACAGGCATCAGTACTTCAAATAGTCATGCAAGGTTCAATTCGTGTGAGAAGGGCTTGCAGGAAAACCTTTTTTCATCTGTTCACTAAGGTCTTGTGTTAATTTCTATGTATAAATTGGTGCAACTTCTGAAGTTTGATTAATTTAATTTCCTGATTCATAATGTGTATTTTTTGTTTCAGTCACCAGACATTTATAAAGCATACATGGAAGAACTGAAAGATGGTAGGATCCCGTACAAAGATAATTCAGAGTTATTATATTTGATACTTGATTTTGCGAAATCAAATCCAGCTTCATTTGATAAATGGAAGGTAACCATCTTTCGTGGTGGATAAAATTTTGCCAATTTCCTTGAAGTTTTGGTGTTTCATGGCATGCTGATTACTTTCTGTTGGTTCTGCAGGACGTATTTCTTGATGTGTATGTTAAATCAGTTCTTAATGCTAAGGAGAAGCCTCCAAATGGCCTCAGTGAAGCTTTTGTTCCATTATTTACTCATCTATCACATGAAGATTTTAAGAATACTATACTCCCTTCATCTGTCAAAATGTTGAAAAGAAATCCGGAGCTTGTTCTTGAATCAATTGGAGTTCTTTTGCAATCCGTCAATCTTGATTTGAGTAAATATGCCTCTGAGATTCTTCCAGTGGTATTAATACAAGCTAGACATGCAGATGAAGGAAGAAGACTTTTTGCTTTAGCGATAATTAGGTGCTTGAGCCAGAAGTCTAGCAGTCCTGATGCTGTGGAAGCTATGTATACTGCTATCAAATCTATATTGGGAGGTTAGCTTTTTATGTGTATGTCTTGAATAATATTAATTTACGGGTGTGGCTGATAGTAACATTAAGTTCTTCTTGAGGTGAGCCACTTACTAGGCAATTGTTAGTGATCTCAGATTTTTGGATATGAACAGGTTCAGAAGGCCGGCTTACATTTCCATACCAGAGGTTTGGCATGATTAATGCATTGAGAGAAGTTTCAGATGCTCCTGAAGGAAAATATTTCATTAGTTTGTCACCAACTGTATGTGGATATCTGCTGTCCTGCTACAAAGATGACGGTATGTCCTTTGAATATGTGTCTCACTGTCTCCAAATTATGCTTCCAGCCTGCTGCCAAAAGTATTTATTCTGTCTTCAAATTAAATATGTGATTTGCAGGGAATGAAGAGGTTAAGGTTGCTATTTTATCTTGTTTGGCATCTTGGGCTGTAAAATCTGCACATGCTGTTTCCACGGATTTGGTTACCTTCATTGTTTCTGGACTCAAAGAAAAGGAGACATTGAGAAGGGGTTACCTTCGTTGCCTGCGATTAATATGCAGAAATACTGATGCAGTTATACAGGTAAGCCATATGTGGCATATAATCTGATATTGTAGTTGGGCTTTACCAAATAAGTTACATTATTTACCTCAACTATTTTTTTACGTGCTCTAGATGTCATCCTTATTGCTTCCTCTTCTCCAAGTAGTCAAAACTGGTTTTACTAAAGCTGTACAAAGATTGGATGGTATTTATGCACTTTTCTGCCTGATGAAGATTGCTGCTGTTGATGTAAAAGCAGGTGATTGCTTGTTCAACTTCAATTTTGTGCATTTGTTGTTTCATTCTGTTACTTGTTTTGGTCAATTCCTTTCTGTTATCCCCTGTTTTCACGTCTTTCACCCTTTAGATGAAATTGTATCCAAGGAGAAGATTTGGCAGTTGATATTGCAGAATGAACCAACAATTATTCCGATCTCCTTGGTCAGTGTTCACTTTAGTAATTTTTTTCAATATGCCTTGCTACTTATTACTGTCTTAATTAGCAAAACATTCAACTCTATCAATGTATGCAATAACTAGTATATAACCCGCATATTATGCGGAATTACAAAAAAATATACTGTATGTTAGATATTTTATTTAATAAGTATAAAATATATTCATTTAATAATAATTATTGCTTTCATAAATATTTATTTTCCTAGAAAGTAATGTATTTATGTAATCATATTAATATTAGTTTATTATTACTTCTATGAATAAAAAATTACTATAAAAATATGAAAAAAAATCAAGAAAATTTAGATGAAGCAACATGCTATTGACTTATTAATAATGTTATAATTGAAACATTAAATTAGCTACTTAAAGTTATAACAATGTGTAAAGATTTTAGTAAATAAGCCAACATTTTAATTAATCACTTATGAAGATTTCAAAATACGAGACATTTAATATTTTGATAGGATCAAATAAAATTTATTCCAGTATTTAATTCGTTTTATAGGTTAAAAATCTATTAGGGGGTGATTGGTACGTAGGAATGAGTTGGTAATGGAATCAGAATTCCCAACTTAATTCCCATTCCTACGTTTGGTAAGAAATTAATAATGGGAATACTCATTGCATAAGGAATGTGTATTCCACAAAATTGGGAATCACCATTCCCCCCACCCCCCATGGCTTTACGTATTCCATGCTTCATGGAATCAAATTTTTATTTTTATTTTTTATTTTTTACTCCATATAACATAAGATACATTAATAATTATAAATAATTTATTTCTATCTATATCACATCTCTTTTTGTATAATTATGAAAATAAAAAATAAATTAATATTTGAAATAATTTGATATATTTGTAATTATTATTATACATATTTAAAATAATTATTATTTAATACAAAATATTAAAGTAAAATATATATAATATTTAAAATATAACTAAAAAATATTAAAATTGTTAAAAAAAAAAATTAAATATATAAATTTCTTAAAAAAAAAATAAAAAATAAAAATAATACCAACATTAAATAAAATAATTATAATTTTGAAAATATTTAATATAATTAATAGTAATATTGAATATCAAAATTTTTGTAATATAATAATAAATAGTAATTTATTATATAGTAATTTTAATATTTTTAATTTAATATAAATTTTCTTATTAAATAATATTTAATTATTCACTAATTAATATTTATTTTAAATAAATTCTTATATTTAATACACATATAATAATAATATAATTAAAATTAGTAAATTTTAAATTATTAGTATAATTAAATCTTTATTTTAAATAAAATTTATTAAATTATATACAAAATATTTATTATTTTAAAATCAATACACATATGTATATTAAATATAAAATTTTATTTTATTTATAGAAATATTTTTAAATTATATACAGATTTTATTTAAATTTTAAATATTATAATTTTTTTATTTTTAATTTTATAATTTTTTATAGAATAATTATTAAAATATATTAAATTTATTAAGATTTAAATTAATTTAAATTTAAATAAAATGAAATTTGAATAAGTTAATGAATGTATTTTCTATTATCTCGTCTATTCCTAATCAATACCAATCATGAGAATAATTATTTTTTTTGTTATTCCTTTCCTATCTTTATTCAATTCCTGAAATCATTCTATTCCAACGTAATTCCATTCCGTCATACCAATCATGCCGTTAGTACTTTAGACATGAATAAATGTGGTAATATAAATATTATGATTTACACGTAACACATCTTTCAGAATGATTAGAACACATTTAAATTTAAGATTATGAATTGCATGCAATTGGGTATCGTGCCCCTTTTTCAGGAAAAAAAATTTGTTTTCAGAATGTTGTGTATTACTCTTCGGGAAAGAATAATAGTTTGTCATACAAAAGAGTAAATATTTTCCATATACAAAGAGTAATATTCTCTTATATATGAGTAATGTCAGAAAGTAGAACAGGGCACACAATTTTTTTACTGTGCACCCCTTCCATACATCTTTATGGGTAAATTTAATAAATTAAAAGTTGTTTATATATTTAAGTAATTATATTGTAATGCTCATAGTATTTTATGTTTATTAAAATTTTATAAAATAAAATTCTATTCAGGATAGTACACTGATCTTTTGTGTTTTTGTAAGTTAAGTTCACTCAATATTCAAAAAATATTTTGACATGAGCAACTAATATTTAAAAAAAATAAATAGTATGAATAATTAAATAAGTAAGAGATTGAACATTAATTGCAGTGCGATATGTATATTATAAAAGTGATTGACACCTATTTTTCTTATGAAACCATTTAAAATATACTTATCATTTTGTAGTATTAAATATAAATGTCAGTGTGCAATCATATTGAATTAGAAAAAATAATATATATAAATAACATAATTTTATATATTTTCATTCATATAAAAATAATAAATCAATTTAAAAAAATGATATTTTATAATTTATTTAACTAATTTATTGATATAATAAATTAAATTAAAATATTAACAATTTTTTTTCTGAATATAAAATTTTAAAATTTTTATTTTAGATGGCATAAAATAAAATAAAATCTAATTTTTATTTTAATTAAAATTAAGATTTTTTTTTTATATTCAAAATATGTGTGTTAACTTGTTTAACTAAAATATCAAAATTATTATTAAAATTTTAGTTGAAAGAATAAAGTTAAATTTTCCATACCATAATCAAACTTTAAACATTTAATAAAAATAAATAAAATTCAACCAATATAACAATAAATTTAAAATAATGTCTAATATATTTTTTAATAAGTTATATTAGGAAACTAGTATATTAAGACAATCACTTGTTGCACTTTTTAAAATGTTAATTGTGAAAAGAGTTGATAAAAAACATGCTGAGGACTCTGATTGAGTCTCAAGTTTAAGGATTAAAAAAGTGATTGTTGTTATCATTATTTTAACCTATTATTATTATCATCATTATTGTTACTTTTACTATTTGTAGGCCTCAAAATTGTCAGTTGACGACTTGATGGTTTGCATTGACCTTGTTGAGGTTCTACTTGTTGATTATCCTCAAAGGTATGTCTTATTTGCTCCATGATAGTATTGAGCTTTTTAGTTCTTTCTCCTTCCAGTCATTTCTGTCATCCTATAAGTGGCTTACCAAGCCAAGGTATGCCCTTACATAAGAAAAAAAAAAAGAACTAATTTTTTGTATATTTTCTCTGGAAAATTTATTGTATAATTTTTTGATGTATCTTTATTTTAAATGCTTATATCATGTTGTTAAATATGTTTCTCAAAAGTCAACAGTTCCAGTCTTGTGGTTTTCAAGTCATAAAGTCTAGTGCTTATGGTATTGTCTAGCTAGCAATTAAATCTGTGTTTTATAGTTTTGCTTCTTTTATGTACTCTTAGACCAAATGAGAGTCATCCTTTACTACGCATAATGAGTAAAATGATATTTTTTAAAACCCAAAAAGAAAGGGCTGTGACTGGAACCAACTTTAGTACCTAAATTTGAAATTCACTTCTATTTGTTATGCATCAGGCTTTTGGAGAATTTTTCTACCGGAGGATTCTTGCAGGTAATTAGTATGATGTGCTCTCTTTTTCTTTTGTGTTGCAATTATTTGTTGTTATTAATTAAATCATCTTACATTTCAGTTTATATTGTTTTTGCTGTGCCACCCAAATTTGAACATAAGGAAATCTGCTTATGGCACTACCAAGAAGATTCTTGTTGCATCTTCTCAATTATGTGAAGCTATTTTGATTGAATTCTCAAGTTTTCTCTCTGCTGTTGGAGAAAAAGTAAATCTTCTTAGGATGAGGTAAATCCCTTTTTGCTGTTTCCATTTGGCAGATTGCAGGAATTTTAAAGATGTCTGGAGGAAATGATTCTATCATTTTTTAAAAATATAAACTGAAATTGTCTGTACATTTGTAATTGATGCCTGGAAATGTGTTGTGGTTTCTATCTAAAGCACTGAATGAAGATTTCTTATTTTCTCATTATCTGTGATTTTTTTTTTCCATCTTTGAAAGGAACTGGTGTTTGCAATTTGTCCCTACTATTGAAGCGATGGTGTGATTTGAGAGAATTACAAATCTGTCGCATGTTCTTTTGTCATGTTTTTACTTCATCTCTGCTCTGGTTTCTGAGTGCACCCTCAATCCTAACTCTGATTTTATATTGTTAATAAATATGAATCTTAGTTCTTACTAATTGCTGCATTGTTGATAATTTTGGTGGTTTCACATGCGACAATTCTTAGTCCATTGCTCTAACTTGCAATAGTTTGCTTCGTATGTGGTTTGCACATCATGCTCAATCTTGTTCACTATATTAATTTACTGGGAGTTCTTTCTTACTTTCAAACTATTTTTCTTTTCAGCGAAACAGATAGTGTTTCTGATTCTCAAATTCCATTTCTTCCATCAGTTGAAGTCTTGGTGAAGGCTTTAGTTGTAACAGCACCTTCTGTCGCAGCTAATTCATCAGATTCTTGTGTACAGCTATTGCTTTGCTCACATCATCCATTCATCATTGGTACAGGAAAAAGGGATACAGTTTGGAAGGTAGTTTTCTAGTGTCTCTGTAGTTCTTATGGGGCTTGTTTTGCTATCTTTGTATTGCAATTTCTTCACCTATCAGAATAACAACCAAATATAGCATCTAATACTTCTGGTAAGAAAGGGGGGTGGGGGTGGGTGGGGGTGGGATGGGGGGGGATCTGTTGTAATGAAGCATGCACCATGCTTTTCATGTTTGGAACTATAAACGTGTCTCTTTAGAGTTTATTGAACCTGTGAATTGTCAGGGTTGATGTATTTTTTTAGAACTAAATATTTTTGCACTTCGCATCATTCAGTTTCGTGATATCATGCTTAATTTCTTTCTGTCCTTTCCCAGAGGGTGCAAAAGTGTTTGCAGAAATTTGGTTTTGATGCGAATTGTCTTATTACTGCTGATGTTGCTCGGTTATGCAAGGTAATTTTTTTATACTTTTTGAAGTATAAGTTTGATGGCTGTACTCCATTACTTAATGGTTCATATTTTAGGTTGAAATGCAATTACCCTTTACTATAGTTCTGACAAACAATTCATTTGCTTCTTGAAGCTAGCTGTAATTGTTATAAGATTGACAAACTTTAACTCCGGTGTTACTCATTTATGTGTCTTCAACTCTTTGAGAAGTCATTAGGTGTTACTCATTTATGTGTCTTCTATTCTTGGAGAAGTCATTATTATCTACTATTTGCAGATTATTTATAGCTGTTTGATTTAATGAACCTCAAATGATTCGATGTTTGTAAAATGATGTATAATTATTTTCAAAATGACTTGAGCTTTTGTTACAGTTGAATCCCCCTGTGTGGATCAATTGCTTTTGATGCATGAAGGCACATATAGGAAATTCAATTTGTATAATTCCGTGGATATAATTTTAATTATTTTAAAATTTTGTTATGTTCATCAAGGGATTATTAGGTTCACGTGGATTGATGAGTTCTAATCACTTGGAACAAGAAGCAGCTATTAATTCCATGTCAACTCTGATGTCTATTATACCTGGAGATGCTTATGCACAATTTGCAAAGGTCTGTCACTATATACAATAAAACCCCATCTGCTTGTAGTTAAGATGAACAAGTATAAATGATTTATTGGGCTCTTACTTTGAACTCAATTTGCAGCACTTCATTGAACTTCCAGATCGTGTTGCGCATGACTCTCTCACAGAAATTGATTTTCAGGTCTTGAATATATATTGTATATATATCTCGCTTTTAAGTATGTCTTTTCAGTCTGCTGTATTGAAATTGCTATTTCTGGTTTACTTGTTCGGTTAGCTTGCTAGTGCATGAACTGACCTTTCTTGATTTTCCCACTCCGTTTCAGATTTTTCATACTCCTGAGGGAATGCTTTCTACTGAGGACGGTGTTTATGTTGCGGAATCTGTTGTCTCTAAGAATGTGAGACAAGCTAAAGGACGTTTCCGAGTTTATGATAGGGATGATGCCACGGTAATTGTATGCGAACTTGACAGTGAAATGTAAAGCTATGTATTTGTGGTTCCTAAATTATACATTCATGGTGCAGGATCAAGTTAGCTCTAACCACTCGGATGTCAGCTCAAATCAATCTACAAGGCGAGATGCATCTAGTAAGGGTGGTGCCGGGAAAAATGCTCCTAAATCATTGAAAAAATCTGGCAAGTTACATTTATGTTGGTAATTTGTGATCTCAGTCAGCTTTACTTTGCTTATATTTCTGTTTCATTTTCTTAAATGTTTCTAGAGAAGACAAAAACAGCGAAAGAAGAAGCTCGTGAATTGCAGCTCAAAGAAGAGGGTCACATTCGTGAAAAAGTGAGGTCAATTCAGCAGAATTTATCATTGATGCTCAAAACTTTGGGAGAGATGGCCATTGCTAATCCCATATTTACTCATAGTCAGCTTCCTTCTTCGGTTAGTTTCTTTTTTCTGTGGCGAAAACTGTTTATGGGAATGTTTGCTGCTTAAAGTCTTAAGGTAGTGAACGTCTAAGCTCAGGCTGATACCTACCTTGCTAAAAACAATGTAGTTCTTTAGAAGATTTTATCATGTGTCTTTTGTTCATGTAATGTGCATCAGTGCATTGTTGTCGATTATACCCATGCGTAAGGTCTGCTAATTGTGACATTTCTCTGTGGAGTATACTGTTTTAAAGATTTCCTAAGTATCGTTTGCAGGTAACAATGATATATTATTTGGGTAGGAAGCATCTTTTTGGACTCATCGTGGGCTTAATATACTATAAGATTATACACATGCACGGTGCACGATGAAGAGATATATTCAGTTAAAGAAACATTAAGACCTATTTAGGTCACACAACTTAATTTTTACTTTTCAAATAGTCTCTTTTCTTTGGAAATTAATTTAATCTTTCATTAATTAACACGGGTTTAACATTGCTGGTAGAAACTTTTGTACCACTACATGATGAGCTTATACTCATCTCAGTTCATTTGTTTTTAGGTTAAATTAGTCAATCCTTTACTTCGGTCGCCGATTATTGGTGTTGCTGCCTTTGAGACATTAGTGAAACTCTCAAAATGTACTATTGATCCTCTCTGCAATTGGTCTCTTGAAATTGCCACTGCTTTGCGACTGATTGCCACTGAAGATACTAATGTCTTGGAGTTTTTTCCATCTGTTGGTGAAGAGGATGACAATGGAGCACCATCACTTGGTCTCTTTGAACGTCTAGTCAGGGGCCTTAACATCTCTTGTAAATCTGGACCTCTTCCAGTTGACTCCTTTACATTTATTTTCCCGGTAAACTGCTTTACTCAGTTTGTGTTTTACTTTGATGATTGTCCTTGTTGTTATGGTCTTACTAATTGCTGTGCAGGTAATTGAGAGGATACTGCTTTCTCCCAAGAAAACAGGTCTTCATGATGACATTCTTAAGATACTCTTCTTGCACATGGATCCTATTTTACCTCTACCCCGCATCAGAATGCTATCAGTTACGAATTTTATACATAATCGCACTATGCGTACCTAACCAATAAACCCGTTATGTTCTAAGTTTTTATTTCACTCATTCTATGGTTTCCAGGTTTTATACCATGTTCTAGGTGTTGTCCCTGCTTACCAAGCCTCTATTGGCCCAGCATTGAATGAGTTGTGTCTTGGTCTACGACCTGATGAAGTGGCACCTGTATGGTTCAATTTTTTGATACTGAACTTTGCCTGTCTATGTTAGTATCTATGGTAATTTAACCAGGTATTTCTTTATACAGGCTCTATACGGTGTTTATGCCAAAGAGGTCCATGTTAGAATGGCTTGCTTAAATGCTGTTAAGTGCATTCCTGCTGTCTCAAATTGTTCAATTCCTCAAAATGTTGAGGTTGCAACCAGCATATGGCTTGCTTTGCATGACATGGAAAAAGTAAGGCTTACTTTGTTTCATATTGTTTGGGCTTATGTGACTTTTAACTTGCTTTCTCAAGATTTTACATATCTATTTTTGCAATTTATTCACCCAAAAAATTGCTGTTTATTAGGTTATCCTTTAATATGGCATTCATTTGTCGGGATATTTATTTGTTGATGGTAATAAATTAAATACCTACATCACTTGCTATAACTCGTGGTCATCTTTTTATATGTTATCTTGTCCCTAAATACCTAAATAAAAGGATGTATCGTGGTCAACTTTTTATATGTTATCTTGTCCCTATTATAATTATTGTCAATATTTTATTTTCTTTTATGTAATTTACTAGTGACATTTTTTAAAATTTCTCAGTTTCAAGTTCATCCTCTTCTTTGGAATTGTTCATGTGACCCTATTTAGAAAAAAAGTTAAAAACGAAATGTTTCAAGCATGATTTTATTTTTATTTTATTTTTTGGTTGTACAGCTCAATTTAGGGGGAAAGTCTCATACATTCTTTGTATGATGCAACACATTGACGAAATTGGATGAATAGTATTTGAAACTTTAATTTCAACATATCATTTAGAATTCTTTAGGACTTTCCTATCACCATTCGAATAAAACAATATTGAAATTCCTAGATTCCCTCTTGAGCTGACAGAGCCATAGTAGTAAGTTTAATTATGTCATTGCTTTTCATGTTCAGTCAGTTGCAGAGGTTGCTGAGGATGTGTGTGATTGTTACCGTCATGACTTTGGAACCAATTACTCAGAGCTGTTTAAAGCACTATCACATGTTAACTACAATGTTAGAGTGGCTGCAGCAGAGGCACTTGCAGCTGTTCTGGATGAAAACCCTGATACAATACAGGTGAGACTCTAATCCAATATGGCAATATTCTAATTTGTGTTTATTGTCTACAAGGGTTTCACTCTTTCTGATGAATAATTCAGGAGTCTCTGTCAACTTTGTTTTCTTTATATCTCCGTGATGCTGGATTTGGTGAGGAGAGCATCGACTCTGGTTGGCTTGGCAGACAAGGGATAGCTCTTGCCTTACTTTGTGTGGCAGATGTACTTCGGACAAAGGATCTTCCTGTTGTGATGACGTTCTTGATATCCCGAGCTTTGGTACTTACACTTCACTGTTTTCACAGAGTTGTTAATTCCACCCTGATGTTCTTCCTTTTTATTTTGATAATGAAACATTCTCTGAATGAATACTCTGTGGCTGTGCAGCTTATATTAAATTAAGTTACATTGCCATAGTTATTCGGTTTTATTATTTCATTCCTTCTCTTCCTATATGTGTATTGACTGACAGTGAACATGCTGGGTGAACCTTTGGTTGCAGGCTGATCCGAATGCAGATGTTCGCGGGAGAATGGTTGATGCTGGTATTATGATTATTGACAAGCATGGAAGAGATAATGTTTCCTTGCTGTTTCCCATTTTTGAGAATTTCTTGAACAAAAAGGTTGGTTTTCTTCCAAATTCTTCCTCATATACTTCAATTTTTTTTCTTCTGCTTTTGGAGTTTAAATAACGACCATTTGTGTCTATTATATCTCAGTTTTCATATTGAAACATCTGAATTGCATCATGCTCTTTATAGATCCTTCGGACAAGCTTAATCTAACAAAATCCCTCTTTCTTCTCTTTTTTTTCTTTATTCCAAATTTTTTTTACAAATTTTTCTTGCAGGCATCGGATGAGGAAAAATATGATTTGGTACGTGAAGGCGTGGTTATATTTACAGGAGCGCTGGCAAAACATTTGTCAAAGGTCATATTTTTTACTGATTCCTTATAAAAGCTAATTCTTAGTGGCATGTGTGCTCTGTCTGAAATGTTCATTGATTCGAATGTCAGGGTGACCCAAAAGTTCTTGCTGTCGTGGAAAAGTTGTTGGATGTATTAAACACTCCTTCTGAGGCTGTACAACGTGCTGTTTCCTCCTGCCTTTCACCATTAATGCAATCAAAGGAGGTATTCTTTGAGTTCCATATCGTTATTTGATTAAACTGAATATTGTTTTTGTTATGATTTGTCATTTAGTGATTATGATCACCCTTTCCCACTGATCCGTGTGGTTTTTATTCAAGTATGTTATGATGATTCCTTTTTTGCAGTGTTTCCCTTAGATATATCTGCGTCAGTTGGAGTTCTGTTACCAAATATTATATATTATGCGTAGGATATTCAGTTAATAAAATTTGAAAAACATCTTATTTTATTTATTTATTTATTATGAAATGTAATTTTCCCTTACTCATCTGTGAGGTGTATAGAACCTTACCATCCATTCCAGTTGATGAATTATATTCCACATTAATGGGAATAATGTTATGAAGCTTGTTAAATAAAAATTTGTACCCTATAGTATAATTAAGTTCTACATGTGGGTCGCAATTTTCTTAAATAAGTCAACAATATTAATGTCTGTTGATTTGTTGTAGTGGAATGCTTCTTTTGGTTCATGCCTTTATGTGTGTGGATCGTTTAAACTTCTTTAACAAATCATAAGCGAAATAGTTAAGAACTTGCTTGTGTAATTGTTATACAGGGAAAACGTCATGCAAACCCAAACATTCGGTTTGGTGGTCAACTTTACCTTAATATTATCATAATACCCAATATTGCCCCAGACTGTAAATGTACCTCCCCTATGCAGTATCAATTGCTATCAATTGCTATGTAATACTTATTGGAATATTATACTCCCTCCGTCCCCGAAAAGTTTTCATCTTTGACTGGGCACGGAGGTTAAGACAAGTGTAATTTTTGGGGGTATTGTGGTGATTTTTTGGTAATAAATAAATGATAAAGTATGTCAGGTGTGTTTGGTAGGGGTGGGTTTTTTGCAAATAAAGTGTATGAGAGAGGGTTGTTGTTTTGACTTTACTTTTTTTTAAGGAGGTGAAAACTTTTGTGGTAGGGAGCAAAATGGAAAGGGTGAAAACTTTTCTGGGATGGCGGGAGTAAAATTTTAGTATCTCTTGGATTGAAGCTGTAATTTAGGATAAATTTGTGATGTTAACATTCCAATTATTTCATTATACGATGACAAATTAATGTTAGTTTTGGGCTGCAAAAATTCAGTTTTAGTAAATTGAAAATTCATCAAGGAGTTCCTATTGAAAGAAATAGCTACTTATTTCAGGAACTTTATTGTGTGGACCGTTTACAATCCTGAGTAGTTTGTTTTAGCTTTAACTTTAAATTTATTTTTCAATAATCTTGTGTTTTCTGAGTAATATATGTATCTCCTGGCTAATTCTGTAACATAATATATCAGGAAGCTCTTCCATGTACTATACTATAGTCTAGTTTATTGTTTATTACTTTGTGTCATTTTAATTACATATTATCATGTGTTCTATTGGAAAATAAAGAAAGTAAAAAAGTGACCCAAATTCTTACTCTGTAATCTCTATGCTTTCTCTTTGTGCTTCCTCTTCTATCAGTTATCTTCTTTTGATTTATTAGTTTTGTATAATTTTCTTATGTTGATTTTCTTTGTTGTTTTGTTATTGGCCTTTTTCATTTCTTGTATATCTAATTTTCGAGTAATTTGGCACTAGGATGAAGCAGCAGCTCTTATTTCCAGGCTGCTTGTTCAGCTGATGAAGAGTGACAAATATGGTGAACGCCGTGGAGCAGCATTTGGACTGGCAGGAGTGGTGAAAGGATTTCGTATTTCATGCCTGAAGAAGTACAATATTATGACAGCCTTACGAGATGGTCTTTCAGACAGGTCTGTTTTCTGGTGCATGCTACATATGAGTGTTTTGTATGTCCTTGTCCAACCATATATAGTCTCCCTGGGCACTAGGGTCTCATTGCATTCCCTACTATCCCTAAATTTGCCCTGCAAATCCTGTACTCACTCGTAGGCTCTGGGCCTCTGTCTCCTGCCCACCAGGTGCGTGGTGCCTTTTAGAATGTGGGAAATTGGGTAGGATTACTACTACATTATCTGATGTTTCATCTTTTGCAGTATATCTAACACGTGGGATTAAATATTCTGCGCAACAGTTGATACTTTTGGATATCAGTTAAAAAAAAAATGTTATCTAGGGGAGTCTAGTTAAAGAAAAACATTTTTTTTCTATTATTTATTATTTTTTTGTCAGAATAGAAAGTGAAAAATGCTTGGATGACCAGATATACAAGTCTCTATCGCATTATGTTTATGGTTTATTTTTTGCACTTCAATTTTGTCATACATAAACACTATGTCATGCTTATCTTCCAACAATTTTATTGTCTATGCTAATCATATTTGAAATAGCTTTTGGTTGGTGATGGAACATATTTACATTTAATACTTAAAAAGCCTAATACATAATTTATAAATCTATGCACTGTTGACTCCCAATGCAGAAATTCTGCTAAAAGTCGAGAGGGAGCTTTGCTGGCATTTGAATGTCTCTGTGAAAAGTTGGGGAGGTTATTTGAACCGTAAGTATATGTATTGTGACTATTGTCACTTGAAAATTTTCTCCTACATGAATTTTGAGATCAAGTGTTAATGCAAGCTCCTTACTGTCTTTCCTCTTTTAGTTATGTAATCCAAATGTTACCCCTACTCCTGGTATCCTTCTCTGATCAAGTTGTTGCTGTTCGAGAAGCTGCTGAGGGTGCAGCTCGGGCAATGATGTCTCAACTTAGTGCTCAAGGAGTTAAACTTGTTCTTCCATCCCTTTTAAAGGTCTTCACTTGTTCACATCCGGATACAAGCACTTATTTTGTTAAATTAAATTAGGAAAACTGAAAGTGATTGAGATGATTTTATGATCTTGGTTGAGTGGCTGATGTTAAATTTTGGTTTGAGTGGGCGTAATTTAAACATTTTCCTTGTCAAATATGCATGGTATTATAATCTTGTTCCCTGAGGTAAATATTTTTCAAAGAGTAGTTGCCTTAGACTCTTAGGTAGTTTCTTGGTCATCTGGATTCATAACTCCTCTAAGACTTACTAAAACTTTGACTGCTTGATTTTAAAGTGAGTTGCCCTGGAAAATAGAAGATACGTATCTTATGTTGTTTTGTTTCTGATTCAAGGGTTTTTCATAATGCCTTGATCCTTCCTCTTTTCTTCTGTCTAGATCCCTACCCTGAAGTCAACATTTAAGAAGGTTGTTTTGACGGAGTTTTACTTTTTAACTGAAATATTTTCTTTTATTTACCCATCTCTCTTGGTTTTTCTTTCTGATGTTGAAAGTACAACTGAGAAAAGGTAATTGAATGAAGCTGAATTTTATTTAGCCTTTTTTGCTAACACCCAAAATAGAACCTTGTATGATGGTGAGAATTTGTAATGCTTGTTTATGTCATTTGGACTTTGTAAGAGTTCACATTTTTTTTAAATCATTTCTAATCCTTGTTAATTTGTATAGTATCAATTTTCTTTAGGTACTTTTTTCTTTTCAGCACTGCAGTGACATTCTATTTGGCTAGGAAAGGGGAATATGGGTAAAAGTTTCACTTTCGCATGTGATCAATGCTGACTATTATGTTTCTCCTATCAGGGCCTTGAAGATAAAGCTTGGAGAACAAAGCAAAGCAGTGTACAGCTTCTAGGTGCTATGGCTTATTGTGCTCCACAGCAGCTATCTCAGTGTCTTCCGAAGATTGTTCCAAAACTGACTGAGGTCTGTGCAGTAACACGGAAATCCTCTTGCTATCATCTATAACTGCATAACTACACTTGGACGCAAAATTGTACTGTAGTAGTTCACAAGCTTGCTGTAATTGATCTGTTTTCTTTAATTTACTTAGGTTCTTACGGATACTCACCCCAAAGTCCAATCAGCTGGACAAACTGCTCTCCAGCAGGTAAAACAAAAGTTAATCTTGCCTCAGTTACAGGATTCATTTTTTAACGAGTTCTTTCTATTAGGTTGGAAGTGTGATTAAAAATCCCGAAATAGCAGCTCTTGTCCCCACTCTTTTGATGGGTCTCACAGATCCTAATGATTATACAAAGTATTCTCTTGATATTCTTCTCCAGGTAATTTCACCAACTTTGTTGATCTTATTATAGTTTATTGTAGTTACATAATTAGCTAGGGCCTCAATGACTTCTGACACTTCCAGACTACCTTTATTAATACCGTGGATGCTCCTTCGCTTGCACTCTTGGTGCCTATCGTCCACAGAGGGCTTAGAGAAAGGAGTGCCGAAACAAAGAAGAAAGCTGCTCAAATAGTTGGGAACATGTGTTCTTTAGTTACAGAGGCAAAGGATATGATTCCTTACATAAGCTTGCTTCTACCTGAAGTTAAAAAGGTATCTTTTCCATTAATAAGTTGGCAACAGCTTTGAAGTAGAACTTTGTATGTTAGCTAACTTAGCTTTAATTATTTGTTTTGTAACAGGTTCTGGTTGATCCAAATCCTGAAGTTAGATCAGTTGCTGCGAGGGCCCTAGGTTCTCTCATTAGAGGAATGGGAGAAGATAACTTCCCTGACCTTGTCCCATGGTTACTAGAGACACTCAAGTCTGATGGCAGTAATGTTGAACGGTCAGGAGCTGCACAAGGGCTGAGTGAGGTTAGGACTTCGTCTGTGATTTTCTGGCTCTTTCTTTACCTGTTTATTAATTGCATTTTGAAATTGTTTAAACATTAGGATTCCGTGCATTATTAGTAATTTCACTCATCCATTTGGAGACTTGGATAAGTGGTTTTATTTACACCTTTTAAATTGTTAAAACTTAGTTCAAGACCTTAAATGCTAATTCCATGGGAGGTACTACTGTGCCAGCATAAGTTTTTCATTGCTACCTTTATATCTACGGAAAGGCAGCTTTGATTGAAAAGTTTGACTTCCATTTGACTTCCATCTATAGCTAGCATATGATTTCATCTTATTCCCCCTCTATGGCTAATGCAACAAAGAGTTCATCTCAAATGTCGCACTGTTCAGTTTCAATACTATTTAGTTCTTTAAGAATGTAGTTGGTATGTTTCGTTTTAATGATATCAAGTTAAATTGTAGTATCATGTTATATGTGTTCAGAAATTATGAGTCATCTTTTAATTAGATGACTTTGTTATAATTAACCAAAGTTTTGATCATGCAATTTCATTCAAACTTAGGCCGTCAGGCGTTTCTATCGGTGACTGATTCTATCAAACTGTGTGTAGAATTTTTTCACCTGTTAAGCATAAACTGAGTGTTCTGATCTACATCACTTCATAGATATTGGTTGAGAAATACATAATAGAGACTGGGACAGGGAAGAAGAATTTGAGATCATGGAGATTAAATAATGCTATTGACATAAAGTTTTCTGGGTGGCTGACCTGTTTCTTGATATACTCTTATTCAGTCTTACATTTAACCAGGATGCAGTTATTTAGAGATACTGTTGTCATCTGAATTTTTAAGCGCGACTTTGAATTGAAGTTTCTCATGTAAATGGAGAAACAAAATGTTGAAGCACAGACTTTCTAGACAGTTATTGTGATATTTGGTTTATTGTTTTCATATTTTGTATGTCTATATTGGGAATAGGTCACTCATCACTTGTGATTTTGATTTTGATATTTTCTTAGTTAAATTATTAATAGTCCTTTTTCTCTAGGTACTTGCGGCTCTTGGAACACAGTACTTTGAGGATATTCTTCCTGATATTATTCGGAATTGCTCGCATCCAAAAGCTTCTGTTCGAGATGGTTACTTGACACTGTTCAAGGTATATTCTTAATGAGGGTGTTTCTAATTTCTTTTTTGTATTTGTTTTTATGCATATAAACTGTGTTATCTTGCTGCTTTCTGCAGTATCTTCCAAGATCTTTAGGTGTTCAGTTCCAGAAGTATCTCCAGCAGGTGCTGCCTGCTATTTTAGATGGTAATCCCAATTATAAATCAATTCTTATCTTCTCAATTTATAATTATGTCTTGGTCATGCTGCTTAGCATGCCGTTATTTACTAGACTTTTGAGTAATACTATGTGATCTCTTCACCCAGGTCTTGCTGATGAGAATGAATCTGTACGTGAAGCAGCACTCAGTGCTGGGCATGTCCTGGTTGAGCATTATGCTACTACGTATGCACTTTGATCACTATAGTTCCTTTTTGCAATGTTGTACAGTTGTTTGTTTATGTGCAGTGGTCTGATAACTGTTGGTCCTGCATTGATATGATTTACTTGAAATTTCTAGCTTAAAGGACCATTGAACTCTATTACGCTTAATCTGGAGGCCATTAAAACATTTTTTCTATCGACACTGATTATGCTTGTATCGATGTTCTTTAGAAAGTAGTGGATGGATGAAGGTTCTGGAAAGTGGACCTGGAAAAGAGTTAATTTGAGAGGATGGTGTGAAACAAATGGGTTGGTGGTCCATCTACCTTAGTTGTTTTAATATCCACCGGATGAATTAAGAACTTAAATGCAGCACACAGCCATGAATAGAAACTAGAAAGACCAAGATGTGTTTCTCAGTCTGGCCTTGCTTGTACATAGAAGATAAAAGCTTAGAGTAAATTGCGCGTGTGCTGGGTATGGGGTGGGGATAAGCCTTCATTTACACATTAGGCTCTGGCGAGATGAAAATTCCTTAAGATCACAATGTTATGATTTTATTTTCTTATTTTAGCTGTGTACATGGTTCTTGCTGGTTACTTATTTGTTTAAACAGTTTTTTCTTTAGCAAGACTAACCATTTTCTTTTGTCTTTTAATGATGTCAGATCTCTGCCCCTACTCCTGCCTGCAGTTGAGGATGGTATCTTCAATGATAGTTGGCGAATACGGCAGAGTTCTGTGGAATTATTGGGTGATCTTTTGTTTAAGGTGTGCAATCTTTGTTTCTTAAGTTGTCTTTCTCTTTAAGAAGTTATTGGCTCTAAATTATCTTTTTTAGGTTGCTGGAACCTCTGGAAAAGCCCTTCTGGAAGGCGGCAGTGATGATGAAGGTTCTAGTACTGAAGCTCATGGACGGGCTATTATTGAAGTTCTTGGAAGAGACAAACGTAATGAAGTTCTTGCTGCGTTGTATATGGTTCGTACTGATGTCAGCATAGTTGTTCGCCAGGTACAGTGATTATAATAATTGATGTCATTTTGACTGCTAAATTATCTGGCCAAGATATTTTGTCAATCTTATTTTTGTACGATGTTTATGTTTTACTCAGGCTGCATTGCATGTGTGGAAAACTATAGTTGCAAACACACCGAAAACTCTGAAGGAAATCATGCCAGTTTTAATGAACACATTGATAACTTCTTTGGCATCATCATCTTCAGAGAGGCGACAGGTCCCATACAATCTGATGGATTAGTAAAAAATAAAAATCACAGTATATAAAACATATTATTAACTTCTGAGATGTTCTGCTTTTACTGTTTAGGTTGCTGGACGATCCTTGGGTGAGCTTGTCAGGAAGCTTGGTGATCGGGTTCTTCCTTTAATTATTCCCATTTTATCACAGGGTCTCACAGACCCAAACCCTAGCCGAAGACAAGTGAGCC
Organism: Pogostemon cablin; assembly: GCA_023678885.1. Classification (NCBI taxonomy): domain Eukaryota; kingdom Viridiplantae; phylum Streptophyta; class Magnoliopsida; order Lamiales; family Lamiaceae; genus Pogostemon; species Pogostemon cablin. The sequence continues at coordinate 1,058,033 of CM042997.1, forward strand.
TTCCTGTTTCTGTACCCCTATAATTATATTTTTTCCATATATATCAAACCAGTGTATTGGGCTTAACACTCAGTGTTGGCATCATCATATAGTCAGCTGTTTCTTCAATTAAAAGATATTATGCTCATTCTTAGCTTTTGTTTTGGTTTTGAAGTTTTTAACACTTAACACCATAATCCATATGAAATGCAGGGTGTGTGTACTGGTTTGAGCGAAGTGATGGCTAGTGCTGGTAAGAATCAGTTGCTAACTTTCATGGATGATCTCATCCCAACAATCCGGACTGCTCTATGTGATAGGTCTGTCACCATTTCTGGGGGTTATGCTCTTTACATTATGTTGAGTAGGTAATTGATAAGCTCCTTTTGTTTCATAATTTACAGCGTCCTTGAGGTTCGTGAGTCTGCAGGTGTAGCATTCAGTACCTTGTACAAGGTATGCCTTTCAATATACATATAAAAGAAAATCTGTGTTTTACTTCGTAAAGTTATAAATTGGAATAATTGGAACTTTGTCTGGTTGTTCTGTAGAGTGCTGGCTTGCAGGCAATTGACGAAATTGTTCCTACACTTCTTCATGCATTGGAAGATGATCAAACTTCTAATACTGCCCTTGATGGCCTAAAGCAAATTTTGAGGTATGCTTTAATGTTGCATCTGTATAGTTTTATGGCTATTGTACTCAATTACTTTGTTGATTGTAGTGTCAGGACCACTGCTGTGCTACCTCATATCCTCCCTAAGCTCGTTCATCTCCCTCTATCGTAAGTACAAGCATCTGCTGACTGCTTTGAACTTTTGTTATAAGTAGCATAATATTGTTTACCAATATATATTTTGTTTGATAGTGCATTCAATGCACATGCTCTGGGAGCTCTGGCGGAGGTTGCAGGACCGGGTCTTGATTTTCACCTCAGCACAGTACTTCCTGCGTTACTTGCTGGAATGGGTGATGGTGATGAGGTTTGATGGATCTCTCTCTTTTTAACCTCATGAAAAAAATTGTGGACTGGATATGTTCTCTGAAATTGTGACCACGTTTGATAAAGTAAAACTAACTAAAATCTACATGCTAAATAATTTGCCTTTCAATTAATAGGATGTCTAAAACTGAAATAAATGTTTACCAATACACATGGTATCGAACTCTCTACCAGTTCAAGAGTTAAATTTTGATCTTGATTATATCCTATGCGCATTGGTTGAGTGTTTGCTTTTTTATGTTTCTTACTAAATATTTTGCTTTTATTTATTTCTTTGTTGGATTATAGGATGTTCAACAGTTGTCAAAGAAGGCAGCAGAGACTGTTGTCTTAGTGATAGATGACGAAGGCATTGAGTCTTTAAGTTCAGAGCTTCTAAAAGGCACTGCAGACAATCAGGCAGGATTTTTGTTTATCTGACCTGTGATGTTGTTTAGACCCACCCACAGTGTGGCACAGCAGCTAATATACTTTTAGAGTGGATAGTCCTAATTACATGAATTTCTTTTTGTCCAGGCTTCGATAAGAAGAAATTCTTCTTATCTGATTGGTTATTTCTTCCAAAACAGCAAATTGTATCTGATTGATGAAGCACCAAACATGATTTCTACCTTGATAATTATGCTTAGTGACCCTGATTCTGCTACAGTTTCGGTAATTTTATACGAAAATCTGCTCGTCTATTAATTCAAAATTGTTACTCTTACCTTTAAAAATTTTTTACTTTTCTGATGTTTTTCTAAAGGTTGCTTGGGAAGCTTTGTTAAGGGTTGTGGGCTCAGTGCCGAAAGAAAATCTTCCACAATATATGAAGCTGGTCCGGGATGCAATCTCTACATCTAGGGATAAAGAACGCAGGAAGAAGAAAGTAAAATTATATAGATTTCCTTTTCTGAGATTGCATTATATGGAAGACACCTATGATACAGAATTCTATTACTGTTGATTAATTATTCGTACCGAGTTCTGACCTTGATTCCATGGATACAGGGAGGACCAGTTCTTATACCTGGGTTCTGTCTCCCCAAGGCCCTTCAACCTGTATTACCTATTTTTCTCCAGGTACTGAATTCGATCTCATGCAACTATTCCTCATGAACATTGTTTAGTATTATAGTGAAGGATGATTGTCTTAAGATTGAGTGTGTTGTTTTTTATTACTTAATTACATGAATACAATGCATTTCAAAAGAAATCACAATTTTATCAATGCATTTTATTTTATTTGGTATGATAATGGGATATGGGGGCATTCTCTCTGTGGTTCACCTGTAGTCTGTATTTATAGTTATCTCTATTGGCAATCATTGCAGTGGGGAACTTTCCACTACCGGGCTTTAACATAATTACATTATTTTTCACTTAATTTCTTACTGTTTGATATCCTATGACATTAAACTTTAGTGATGGCTTTATCTTCAATTGTTTTCTGATCCTTTTTTCAATTTTAGTTACGACAGGCCAACTGATGCATGGTGCCACCTCCCTATTATTTAAACTATTAAAATGTTTGAAATACTTATATGAGAGATTGCACGTTTTATTATTGAGAACTTCCTGGTAACATGTTTGGGTTGTATTGGCATGTAGGCGACTTTTACATTTAAATGCTTTGGCAGGTGTAAGTTTTTAAGACTACTTGCAGGATTCTATTTATGTGGTTTCTTAATACTCATATATCATGTACTACCTCTATGTATTACGCTTCCTAACATGGTATATGCAATTTTATGGTTTCAGGGTCTTATTAGTGGATCAGCTGAACTTAGAGAACAAGCAGCTTTGGGCCTTGGAGAATTGATTGAAGTGACAAGCGAAAAAGCCCTCAGAGAATTTGTTATTCCCATCACAGGGTATTGTTGATGTTGCTTTTAATTGATGTGGTGGAGCTGCATGTCTACATCTTTTATTTAGATTCTCTTCTGAGATGAACCTGACACATAATCAATATAATGTATAAAAGTGACTTCAATTATTAGAATTGATTGAAGTGACTAGCAAAAAGCCCTTAGAGAATATTTTAATTCCATTCACGGGGTATTGTAGATGTTGCTTTTAATTGATGTGGTTGAGCTGCGTGTCTACATCTTTTATTTAGATTCTCTTCTGAGGTGAACCATTTTGTTCGGCTTTCTAGAAACATAATCAATATAGTGTCTACAACTGACTTCAATTTTGAGGGTAAATGTATAAACAAAATTAACTTATGGTTTGTTTCCCCGTAATATATTCTTACCAGCTGATTCTTAATCTTTCTGGATATGTACGAAATGTGCACTATGTATATGTGAACTGGTCTTGGTTCGTAGATTTGTGCATATGCAACTGCATGAATTTATTAAATTTGGTTCCTCATCCAAAGCAAAATTTTCCATAAATATACCTAAGGTTTCTTGAATTAATTGAATTCTGATGTTGATTATTATTTTTTTTTCTTGTTTTTTAGACCATTGATTCGCATCATAGGAGATCGGTTTCCTTGGCAAGTAAAGAGTGCTATTTTGTCGACTTTGAGCATCATCATACAGAAGGGTGGTATTGCCCTAAAGCCATTTCTTCCTCAACTTCAAACAACTTTTGTGAAGTGCCTGCAAGACAACACAAGGTTAGCTTATTGAAAGTGCTTAGATGAGGGTTAGTGGTTAATTTGTTCTACTGCTCTTATGTGTGCACCTTGTGTTTAATGGAATAATTTTTAGGACAATCCGCTCAAGTGCTGCTGTTGCCCTTGGAAAGCTTAGTGCTCTCAGCACAAGGATTGATCCTCTAGTTAGTGATCTTTTATCTGGTCTTCAGGTATAATCGTAGATATAATATTTACTACTCATTTGATTTGCGCTCTCAAACATAACTAACTCATTATTCTGATCAGGCATCGGATGTTGCAGTCCAGGAGGCAATATTAACAGCTTTGGAAGGAGTAATTAGGAATGCAGGGAAAAGTTTAAGTAGTGCTGTTATAACTCGTCTTTGCACACAGTTGAAGGATATGATTTATGGTGAAGATGATCAAATTCGAAGCTCGGCAGCTAGCATTTTGGGAATGTTATTGCAGGTGAATGGGAATTGTTTCAGAAACATTTTTTTAACTATCATGGATGTTTTGTAATGTGACTTTAATAAAAAGGTTTTCTTCCTACTTATTATCCCAAATGATATTATTCAAGTAAAGTATTCTCTCCTCAAATCCTGATAATTATATATCTTTCCCTTGATTCAAATTTCATTATCATGTTCAGCAAAGCACACTGCATGAAAGGTTTTATCGCATATCATATTTGGGGATCTCAAGTAATGTATTTTATATATGTATACAAAAGATTAAAAGCTTGAATAGCCTGTGTGAAAATTTTATGTATATTGAGTCTAGCTTTTAATTTATATTAAGTAATTTTATACTTGCATTCAATCCCATGTTGTCAGTTGTAATTAATGAGCTGTGATTACTTCTGACAGTACCTGGAAAATGCCCAAATTTCTGAAATACTAGTAGAAGTGGCGAATTCCACGTCCTCGTCTTGGATTACTAGGCATGGATCTACCCTTGCCATATCATCCATGCTTCGGTATAATGCTGCCATAGTTTGTTCTTCTCCAATGTTCACAAGCATAATTGATCATCTGAAAAGCTCATTAAAGGATGAAAAGGTATGTCATATGAATATTAAGTTTTCACACGACATTTAGTACTAATAGAAGAATACTCAACCTGGTACATTTTTTTCGAAATTAATTTGCCCTATTTTTGTTGGTCGAATGCTTTTCTTCATACAGATTTGATTAAAGGAATTGAAAATTTTGTGCTAAACCGAGGTTCTTTTTAAGTTTTCATGTAGTTATTTAATTGTTGTGTTTTTTGTACTTGTACTGTGCCAAAGATGGCTGCTCAAGGCTTTTAAGGTGTGTAAGTCTTCTTTGTAGATAGATGCTCATATAAATGTATACTGAATGTTTAGTGGTTTAATAATTAATTCAATTATTATTGTTATTATTTTAGTGCTTCTAACTCTTAGACTTTTGTGTAGTTCCCTGTTCGTGAATCATCAGTTCGGGCTTTAGGAAGGCTTCTACTATATCAAACCCAGAATGATCCTTCAAACACTTCCGCACATCTTGTAACTTTGAACTATTTGGTATTGGGAATGCAAGATGACTCGAGTGAAGTGAGAAGAAGGGCCTTGAGCGCTTTGAAGACAGTTGCCAAAGTACATATTTTGCATTATTATCACATTAATATGTACTCCATTCAAGTGTATTTAATAATGGACTAATATCAAGTTTTCTAATTTTATGTAGGCTAATTCACAGGCCATAGTTATACATGTGTCTTTATTCGGACCTGTACTTGCTGAATGTTTAAAGGACGGATCTACCCCTGTTAGGTTAGCTGCAGAAAGATGTGCCCTCTACTGCTTCCAATTGTCGAAGGGTAATTAATTGGGGATGTTGTTCCCTTCAGATGTTTTCTGATTATTTATTACGTAAGTGTTGGAGCAATGACTGATTGTTTACTGAAATTTTCTTGCAGGTGCAGAAAAAGTTCAAGCTGCTCAAAAATACATCACAGGCTTGGATGCCAGAAGAATTGCGAAGCTGCCTGAACACAGGTGAGTTAAATTTAAACTTATACAGTCGTAGTGATGTTTTATCATTGTTTCTAGTTTTTGTCACTGGAAATTAATGCCCATGCCCTTCAGTTGCCATTATGCTTACTGATGTTATGCTTACATCAGTAAACACGAACGACCTCAATGGCTGAATATTTATCTTGTTATGTAATTTCACACACATCACTTGGCTGTCTTGGTGCAGTGATAGTTCCGATTGCGAAGATGAGGCGAGTATCTGATTGGACAAGTGTTGATATCATTTTTGGTTTGTTTCCAATGATTTCTCGAGTTTTGGTGTCCAGATTATGTAGGGGGTCGAAAGCTCATATTCCCAGAATCGCTTTTGTTGTTGAGAGGAACCACACAGAATACCATACGCTAATATACACCCATTTGAAGATGTGCATTATATGTTTAAAATTGTTTGTATTGTAACTGCTCTGTTAATTTTTGACCTAATTGGCACTCAGAGTGAGCGCCTTTCCATTATAATACCATCTTTCGATTAATGAAAACAGTTTCTGGTAAATTTGTACATCTCACTCTCTCTCTCTCTCTCTCTCTCTCTCTCTCTCTCTCTCTCTCTCTCTCTCTCATGCAATTAGAATGATGTAAGAGTAGCCTTATTATGAGGCACACGTTTTACTGTGCATGCTTTTCTGAATTTTATGTAAGCAAGTATATACTCCCTCCGTCCCTATAATTGCTTAGAATATTTACCAAGAGCCAAGAGGTGTAGATACCTTCTCTTCGCTGTATTTATCAATGTGTATTGCAATTAATAATAGGCAAAGATTTGTGTAAAGTGGGTGAGACGGATAAAAAAGTGATAATATTTTAACCAAAAAATAATATTTAATTGGTGAGAAGTGTTAATTGTTTCACAAATAAATTAAATTATGGTATCGATCAAAAGTGATAATATTTTATTTTAAAGAAATGGTAATATTTCTAATAAAAGAAATTATAAAATGGTTTTGGCGGATAAAACGATAATATTTTAATAAAAAAATAATACTCCTGTTTTGCATAAAAGTACGCCAGTATTTAATTAGTGAGAAGTGATAATTATTTCTCAAATAAATTATAGTATCGATAAAAAGTGATAATATTTTTTTTAAAAAAATGGTAACACTTCTAATAATAAAATTATAAAATGGTTTTAGACTAAGCCTATGGGATTTATTCAACAATCCTTAAAGAAAACTACACCCCCACCAATTAATGTCTATATTGAACGTTGAAAAGAACCCTCTTCATAATTTTAATCTATGCATATAGTGTATTTTAATACTTTAGGAAAAAGAGAGTCGAGCCTCGTGCAATAGGGATTGTCACGTCTTTTTCTAAAATCGACTGTGCTGTGCTGAATTGCACTACTATTAGTTCTATATTGATGGCAGCTAAAATACTACATTTCCTAAAATTAACTCAAAATAAGAATTTATTTCAAAAATCTCATTAACAATGATATTCAAAACTAGCTCAAGTTGAATAAGGTATCATAATATTCCATTTAAATTAGGTCTACCAAGAAAATGTATTTAATACTTATAGAGGACATTAAAGTCATTGTGAAACTGTGTGAGTCAAAATCCCAGACTTCCAGGCTTGGAGAGTTAAAGAAGCTGACACCCAAAAATTATTATTTTGGATGAATTCGTTCGAGATTCGAGAATTAATTGAAGCTTAAAGAAAAAAACAATTGAATTCATAATTCATTAATAAGTATTTTCTGTTTGGATATTCATTTTTATCTGCATTAAATATTGTACACCCCACATGGAGATGATCGCATTGTAGCTTGGAACAAGGAATTTTCACACAAGAAAACAGAATAGAACCCTCTCCCACGTACGCAACTCTTTATAAAATTTATCGATAATTTTGTCTTTAATTAATTATTAATTATTGATTCCATTCTTAAATCATCTAAAGTCTACTTCCATTACTTATTCCAACCATTTCAATTGGTTTAGGAAATCCAAGCTCCTTAGTAGCTTAGATTCTCTCTCTCTCTCTCCAAATTTGAGTGTAGTAATATGATATGAACAACATATATAACAAGTGCATGCTAGAAAACAAAAAGAAATCCCACTTTTAATTATTAGTTGAACTGAAGTTTGGCATTTATAAAAAAATCTCTTGCCCTGATTTTCTTCTGATTACTGGGCCATATTATACATATATATATCAATATATGTATACTTGCATACTTTATGGAGTATAATTGAAATCTTGATTGCAATACTTAACTAATTTATCAGTCCCCCACATACTAAAGAGATGAATTCCAATAATCAAAGATGAGATATTGACATCAATGAAAAATGAAAACAAATGATGGCTACTAATTAATTATTAGGTGGACAGATGGAGGCAAAGTTTAATTACTAGCAGGTGCATTTACTTGTACATAATTTTTTAAAAATAAATATAAAAAAAGGGGAGAGAGAAAGAGAGATAAAGGTGTGGGAATTCCAAAAAACGTATATACTTAAAGTGAATGATTTAACTAGTTACATAGCTTAGCAATAAAAGAAAGAGGGTAAACTAATCTTGCAAGAGGAAGGAAAAGAAAGGTTATTAATGGAGGGAAGATTGTGGGTGGCAGATGCAGATATATAGTAGATAGGTAGATGCTTTACATTGAAGTGGGGTGCAATAAAGGAGGGGTGAGGGTGGTGAGAAAGGGGTAGGTTTATATGATTTATAATTGTCTCTGATTATACTTTTATTTTTTGGTTTTTGTTTTGCCTTTGTTATCTCCTCTCTTTCTAATGATTTAATGGTGTAACTGTGTGTATGTGTGTGTGAGAGAGAGAGAAGGGGGATATATAACAAGTTGAACAGTGATTGTTGGATATAAATCTCATGTGCTTAGAAATGCATACATACATATATGGATGCAGATACAGGCAATCATGATTTTGATGCTGAATGTGTGTGGAATTGTGTGCATTTCTCTTGATTTATTGCATTGCACCCACCACCCCTTTAATTCCCAGCTCCACCTTCCATCAAGAAAGAGAGAGAGAGAGGGTTTTTGAAGAGTATTGAATAGAGGTCATTTTCTTAGTTTGCTTTGCTGTTGGCCTGTTTTGGGGTTATTAAGAGGTGACTCTTGGCAGCAATGAGCTTTTGTTTTACCCACTAATGGTGCTGTAGTGTGTTTTCTCTCTCTGTTGCACTGAATGAAATGGGCACTGTTGAAGCCAAGAAGAAAGGGTTTTCCCCTCCACCATCATCACCACCTTCTCTTCTATTCCCATTTCTTGTGCCATTTATTCTTTCTCTTTTGATCCAACAATCTGAAGCAGTTTCCACTTCTTTAAACTACACCAAGTACACACAAGTTACCAGCTTGAGACTTGCCAGGATTCAGAAGCACTTGGACAAGATTAACAAACCTCCTGTTTACACCATTCAGGTAAACCTTCTGCCCCCCAACACACACACACACACACACACCCATGTTGGTGTGAGTGTTTTTCATGACAATTTGTGTGATTCAATCTTTCAGAGCCCAGATGGAGATATCATAGACTGTGTTCATAAAAGAAAGCAGCCAGCTTTAGATCATCCCCTTCTAAAGAATCACAAGATCCAGGTTCATCTCATCTCTCTCTCTCTCTCTCTACAACTTCACCTTTTAAAAAACACACCAACTTGTTCTCTCTTCTTTGTCCAATAAATTTTTTCAACCACCATACCACCCTTCTTTTCTACACTACAAGAAACTGTCTGATTACCGACGGAAAATTCCGTCGGTAAACAGTGAAAAATTCGTCGCTAACTTACTTACCGACAGATTACCGACGGAAATGAATTTGTCGCGAAAACCTGCGTCGGTAATTTTTTAGCGACGGAATTTTAAATCCGTCGGTAATTACCGACGGAATTTTTCGTCAGTAAAAAAAGATATCCGTCGGTAATCAAACAATACAAATTCGTCGGAAAGGATAATATAGCGATGAATTTACCGACGGATTTTTCCGTCGGTAAATTAGCGACGGAAAAATCCGTCGGTAAATTATGTATATTTAAAAAAAAAATTAAATTTGACGACAAAATTTTCCGTCGGTAATTTAAATTTAAATTACTATATTATATTTTAAATATAAATACCCATAAAACAATTAAAATTTCATATTAAATAATCCTTCAAAACATTACTTAATATAAATTATTCATCTAATATAATATTTAAATTATAAAATTTCCACAATCCAAATTCACCACAAAATATTCAATTCTAATAATTCTACTAAATCATGGATACAAAATATTTGACTAAATGATCTTCATTATAAATTCTCCTAAATCGGCATCAGCATCAATATATACATCAATTTGCAGTCAATTGCACATCGAATCCCCGAGAGCATTTGATTATTTTTGTTCCTGATAGTGTAAAAAAAAAGTCATACAACACCAATTACTAACTCTAATCAACTGAGACAGTAAATGCAATTACAGTAGATTCATTTAGAAGGTAATAAAAATATTAGTAAAATTGTTATCTGTAACCTTGGGTCTTTGGCAAACTCCTCGAGCAGAGCAACACATTGATCATCTGCAAGAAAAATGGATGTAATGATGAAACAGCAAGCTAAATGATGCTTACAGTATGCCACAATCAACACGTGTCAAATTCCACTACTAAGCCACTAACTGAATTTCACTTTCTTCCCCTTTTGATTTGAGTTAAGAATTCAGTGCATTGAACTGGTATGTCTCCTATGCACATGTTCAAACCATCTCAAGAGTGTTTCTCTAATTTCTCATCATTAATGTGCTCCTACTTGTTCCATATAATTTAGTGTCCACAGATCCATCTCAACCATGCATTTTTGCTACTTTTGTAATTTATTTAGTTGCCCAACACTCAATATGAGCTTATTCAGAAACTTTCCAATGACCAACTTTTGGCCAACTCATGCCAGCAAGAAGCCAAGAAATTCATGTGCATAAATTGTGAAGGTGCAATGTTGAATGAGGTCAAGATAATTCACCAGATTAATCAAGTAATCAAAACAATTTTCTTGTTAAATCTTTATAAATCAAGGGCATGTGGCATTATGTAAATTAGGCAAAAGATCATCTTTCAGTATATTTTCTAATATTTGCATAGATATTTCAAACAGAAGTTCATAATAAATTGTAGTAAAGAAATCCTCATAAAATTACAGCTCTATGTCAATAATTGAATATAAATAGTGAATTGTGTGTCAGCAAAGTAGGGACAAACACTAGAGTTTGTATGGGGGGAGAGAATGACAAAGTGAATGTTATATATGTTTTGAGTTCATATATTTACCGACGGAAATAATTCCGTCGGTAATTTTATGACAAAATTAAATTTGATATATTTAGCGACGGATAATTCGTCGATAAATTAAAGACTAATTTAATTTTTAAAAAATAAAATTTGATATATTTATCGACGGATTAATCCGTCGGTAATTTAATGACTAAAATTAATTTTCTTTTAATAAAAATTTTATATATTTACCGACGGAATAAATCCGTCGGTAAATTAAAGACTAAAATTATTTTTTAAAAAAATAAAATTTATTATATTACCGACGGAAAAAATCCGTCGGTAAATTAAAGACTAAAATTATTTTTTTAAAAAATAAAATTCTGAATATTTACCGACGGATAAATCCGTCGGTAACTTCCGGGATTTATTCCCTCCAAAATACCGACGAATTTACCGACGAAAAAAAAAATCCGTCGCTAATTCCGTCGGTAATCCGTCGTAAAAACCGTCAGAAATTTTTATTGATGATTTTTTAAAAATAAATCCCATTAAATCAATAAATCGTCAGTAATTCGTCGGTAAACCGTCGGTAATTACCGATGATTTTTTTCCGTCGGTAAATCCGTCGGTATTCTGGCAGTTTCTTGTAGTGCTACATACATATCCACAGTTCCATTCATAAAAAATGATGCTATTTAACTGTGGTAATATATTTTTTTTCAAAATTTTACTGTAGTAAAAGTAACAGCATGTAAATATAATCATACAGAGAGTTCCACCAGAAATGCCAAAAGGATTGAAAATGGCGAAAACAGATGAAGTAGAAGAGAGCAGCAATGGCAGCAGTACAAGTGTGGATGGATCCAAAAGGTTATGGCAAATGTGGCACCAGATGGGGCGGCGCTGCCCTAAGGGCACGGTGCCGATACGGCGGAGCACAATGCATGATGTCCTGAGGGCTAAATCTCTGTATCATTACGGCAAGAAACCGTCGAGGTACGCGGCGGAGATGGCAGCACGCCGCCGTGCCGATGCTCCTGATGTTGTCAGTGGCAATGGCCATGAGGTATGTATGCATTCATCATAACTCATAATCAGAAAACACACAGTCAAACACGTGTGATGTGTGTGAGAGAGGGAGAATTCAAGATCTCCATTTTTCTTTGAAAAAATAATAAAAAATGGTGGTAGGATAATTAAATGACAAGTTGTGTTTAAACTTTACTTAATTAGTTTGTATGAACTAATTACCTACGGAAAAGAGTGTAGGAGTTAGTTTATTGATAGTTGGATACACTCGATGTAAACTCCAGATATTATCCAGTATATTAGGCTAATTAATTGATTTTACTATTTCCTAAAAATATTTTATCTTGCATGAGGTGTTTACTCGTGAAATATCAACTGAATTTTTATGACAAATTTTTCATTTTTAAGGCCAAAAAAATAAAATAAAATCAGAATTTCTTTAAATGAAACAAAATCGTGTTTTGGTGGAATTTCAGCACGCGATAGCGTACACGACGGGATCAGGGGAAGTGTTCGGGGCAAAAGCGACAATAAACGTGTGGGACCCATCGATAGAAGTAGTGAACGAGTTCAGCCTCTCCCAAATTTGGGTTCTGTCTGGCTCATTCGACGGCTCTGATCTCAACAGCATTGAAGCTGGTTGGCAGGTAACACACACAACCACAACCCTACCTTTTTAGATAATATGTTTTATTTTAATAATAAATAAATAAACTATAAAATATTATGAATTCGTACATGTTTAGATTTAACAGGCTAAAATATTTAGTAATAATTAATAAATTCTGAAGCTTTGATGGTTGCACTAGTCAGGTTAGTCCGGAGCTGTATGGTGATAGCAGGCCAAGACTCTTCACATATTGGACGGTTAGTTCTTTTTATTATTTTTTTCTTTTCATTTTATGTTTAATAATTTATAAAAAGAAATGTTCTTGAGAAAAAAGAAAGACTATAACTACTTTATTAGGAGAATCCTCGCCACACTCAAACCTCAAATCCATTTTAATATAACTCCTTTGGATCATAACTTCAAACTCTAAAGTCAATTAAATTGCTTATGTCTCCATTTTTTCTTAATTTACTAATAAATTAATCTCCAGCCATTATCCTTGTAGTTAGTACATGTACACACAATCCTAGATTCTTCATTTTTCTAGTTATTTATACATTCTTATTTATTTTAATAAATTATGAATGCTTGACATTTTAATCTATAGATAAATATTAATTTAATACTTAAAATTGAATAAATGAGTATAGTATTTTTTTTTAACTTAAAAAAAAAGGAAGCACTTAAATTTCACAAGTTGTCCCAAAGAAAAGGAATTCATTGGTTGAAGTCTCAAAGCTTGGTTTGTTCTAAAAGGAAGTTGGAGTACTCCCAAAACTAGGGTTGGCAACGGGACAGAGGAGGGTTTTGACAATATCATCCTGAATCGTTTGAAAACTTTTATTCCCGAACTCGTCCCATACCCCGTCGGGGAATTAAGTTTGCACCCCATCCCAATCCCTATCGGTGTCGGGTATTCTTGTACCCGAATCAATTTTTTTTAAATTTATTATAATTATTATATTATTTTAAAAATAATGAAATAATAATTTGAAAAAATTAAAATACATAAAAAAAGTATAAATTAACTAAAAGAGGCGTATGATGTTTAATTCAAAGTTTACACATATTATTACTTTTATCGATATATATGATTATTTAAATACCGTCCCCGCCCTATTTTTATTTTTATTTTTTCGGTTTTCCCCGAAACCCGAATCATATCTGGTCAAAAGTAAAAAAAACTGTCCCAACCAGTTCGAAGTCGGCTCGGTTGACTTCGATTTCGGATTCCGTTGCCATACATACCCAAAACTTGGTTTGTTCTAAAAGGGAATTGAAGGTCTATATATAATTCAATCTTTTGTTATCTTAATCTATTAACAATGTTTATTTATTTATTTTTATTGAAAAGAAAAATATCTTAAGAATACATCATTCTTGAATATTTTAAAAGGGGCCCAAGAACACGAAATTAAATTGTGTACTCATCATGAGGCCATATATTTAATATCGACATTAAACAATGAAAAGGGACATTTCATCTTCCACACTGCATGAATATGAGTGTTTTTCTGGTCCACATATATTATTATTTGTGACTCTCATAGTTCGTTATTTATTAAATTTTAATTATTATATAAATAAAATATGGTTATTGGATAGTTAAAGTATAATTTAATAAACCTTAGGGCGGTATAATATATTTTTCACTAGTCAATAATCATACTTTATGAGTAAATTATTATAATATAACAATTTAAAATTATAATTTACTAAATCATACATTAACTATTCAATAATAATCATACTTTAATAATTGATTGACTCGACTAACATCGGTTCATAAGAGATTTTGTCTATTATAGTGGATAAATAAATTTCTATAATAAATTCTTGTGCATTGAACACATATTAAATATAGGTTTTGATACCTCTTGAAATTGAGAAAAAATTTCAATAATTGGGAGTGCATTTAATTTACCTTACCATTCTTCTGCATATGCATTGATGAATTGTACATCTCCATATTAATTATGAAGGGTCAAATTGGTCTTTCCCTTTCGTTGCCATCATGTGCATGCATGCATTGGACATAAGTTAGGAAAACTGCATTAATTGATCTTTATTAGCTCGTTTCCTTATTTTCAAATTTTGATAATAATACCTCAATTTTTATTTTCTGTTGATTATGAAGTATATGAGACAAGTAGAAATGTAGAATAGAATGTTTCAAGCTTAGTAGTTATGGTAAAATTTCTTTTTGAGTTGATAACTATGTTACTCATATCAACTCCATATTGAGTGGGCCTTTAAGTTTAATCATGCAACATGTTCAAGTTTGTTTCACTTCTCATCAAATTGAGCTTAAATGAACTTTTAATTTACTAAATTTGATATTTTCTAGAGCGATGCATATCAAGCTACAGGATGTTACAATCTTTTATGCTCCGGATTCATTCAAACAAACAGTCGAATAGCCATTGGAGCCGCCATATCACCGGTATCTTCAACAGGTGGAAATCAATATGACATCACCATTCTCATATGGAAGGTAACTACAACAACATATCCTTTTTTTCAATATCATCAAAATTCTTTGCAGTTATTTTGGGGGGAAATTATTCCTAGCCTTTTGAAATCATGAGAATAGGACCCAAAGTTGGGAAATTGGTGGATGGGCTTTGGTGATAGCACATTAGTGGGCTATTGGCCCACTGAGCTTTTCACCCACTTAACGGACCGAGCCACCATGGTCGAGTGGGGCGGTGAAATCGTAAATTCACGGGCCAACGACGAGCACACATCAACCCAAATGGGTTCGGGCCGTTTCGCGGAAGACGGGTTCAGAAAAGCAAGCTATTTCCGAAACCTAGAAATAGTGGATTCGGATAACAGCTTGAGCTCGGCCCATGATATTTCAACCTTGGCCGAGAACACAAACTGTTACAACATCAAGAGCTCCTACAACAATGAATGGGGCACGCATTTTTACTATGGTGGGCCTGGAAAAAGCCCACAATGTACTTGATCATACCGGCCCAAGAGGTAGGAAAACCCAAATGCAAATTCTTTGTTTAGTTGTTAAGAGTGTAGAATTATGCTATTTCCAGCCATGTTTTCTGCTCAATTCCACATTGATTTTCAATTTTTGTATGTGTTTAGGAGAAGGAATGTAATTTATATAAGCATCAAACAGGTTTGGAAATAGCTACATTTATTTGGCAAAAGTAATTATTATTAGTCTTGTAAAATGTATTTTAAATTTTTTCTTCATTATTCCACTTGTTGCAACTTACAAGTGTAATTTGTTATGAGACTTGTTCACTCAATGTTTATAATTTAACCCATATGCCGTTGTGATAAATTCGAAGTATATATACTCATAAAGTTTCATATATGCCAGCAATGACAGTAAAAAAGAACATTTTATTTTTAGAGATAAGTAAGAATAATTGGACTTCTTTAAAACAATTTATAAATTTTAACATCTTATTTTAAAAACTTTAGGTAAATTCATTCCTTTTTAAATACCTTGAATTCTAATATGAAAAAAGTATACTCCGAGCTCCCTCCGTCCCATCAAAAGGGTAATTTTTTTTTCGTATGTCGATTAAGGAGTATTATTATTTAATAGGTAGTGAGTAGTTGTATTAGTGAGAGTGTGAGTTCCATATTTTAGTTGTATTAGTAGGTAGGTGTGGATGTAAAAAAAAAGGAGATTCTTTGGATGAGACGCCCGAAATGGCAAAAGAAGACTCTTTGGGTAGGATGAGGGAGTTTTAAATTATAGTAATAGACTAGTATTGAGTGTTGAACTAGTGTTCATGATATTATGAACAAGGAATACAAAAGAAAATATCATGAACAAGGAATACGAAAGGAAATACTTCAATAGCAAGTTAAATTTGGTACTTTCTGTTTTCTTTCGTGTTAAAATTTACTATTCAAGAAAAAAAACATCACATCAATTCTCACTCCAAGAAATACATTCTAATTATAAATTTACTATTCTACACATAACATATTTTATAATTTATTACCTAAAAATACATATTACTTTCCAAAAATCAATAAAATTGTTCGAAAGTATTTTTTCATAAGTTTTGTAAGATTAAGTTGGGACGGAGTACTGTTTACGTTAAATTATTAGCTACAAATACATATTACGTTCAAAAATCAATAAAATTGTTCAAAAAATTATATTGTTCAAAAGTAATTTTTCATAAGCTTTGTAAGATTAAGTTGGGACGGAGTATTGTTTACGTAACAGCCCAAGAACATACCCTTACATTAATGGGCTAAGAGCCCAACTATAACAAGAATGGGCCCAATTCTTAACAAAATTGGCCCTCAAATTTAAAGCGCAGTGTATTCCGAAGGCAACAATTGTTCCACTACTCCGCGGAGCTTTCTTCTTCACGCTATCCACCACCATCACTGTGAGAACTGAGTAGGGCTTTTGCCATTACAGACGGCTATACATACATATACATACACGCAGAAGGACATAATGAAGGGAGTAGAAGAAGAGAATTTTGTGACGCCTGGTGAAGTGTTGGGAAAAGCGTCAGAGTTGAAACCTGGTAATGGTGCTTACTTTTCAGCACAAGATAAAACCGTATACGCCTCTCTCACTGGATTCCGTTTTCTTATTCCTCCTCCGTCGGGCTCCGATGATCCGGTGATTAAATTATTAAACCCAACTCCATTTGCTTTATGCTGATTTTGAATTGAAGATATAATTTTTTATTTAATTTTTTTTATGTGGGTTACTTTTATGTTGTTTGTTAGAGGCCTACTGTGGAGGTGAAAGGTCACAAAGCACATGGTCCAGTTCCAGAGCCTGGTGTTACTGTTATTGGAAGAGTAAGCTTCTTTCATCTACTAATGGCCTTTTTTTCTTAAAGAAAATTAAAAGAAAAACATTATTTTGGCTTTAATTGTCTGCTATTGAGATTAGGGCAATTCTTTTTGCATGTTCTTGTAGTTTTCTGGAAAAAAAGAAAAAAATATATAAATTGCACTACCTAAAGTGGAGGCTTGATTATTCTGGGAATTTGATATGCTTTCTTGCAATTTATGTGGAATTTGCAGACAAATATTTAGGAGCTAGTGAGGGAAACAGAAAGTTGACATACTTATGTTCATGGCATATGAATCATAGGATGATATTTTTAGTTTGTTCTGTTCTCTATCTTTGTGTTTCTGTAGGTGCTTGCTTTTCATGAGTTGTAATAATAAAGATAAACTTTCAATTTCAGTTGGCGCAAACGTAAGACGGTTACATGTTTCATTGTGTTTTGAATTGTTTGTTCCTTGTTGACAGGTAACAAAAGTGATGGCTAGAATGGCTTCTGTAGATATCATATGTGTAGGTCCCAAATCCGTGCGAGAAAAGTTTACGGGCATTATTAGGTGTGCATAAGATATCTTTGTCGATTTTGGTTAATGCTGATTTTCTTAAACATTTACTCTATATGATAACTAGGCAAAGATAGCATGATGTCCAAAGCATGCGGTTTTCTAAGATCTTTCTTTGTGATTGTTACTTTTATCCCTTCTTGTGTTTATTGAAGTTAGTGGAAGTAATTCAATTCTTGCAATTATGACAGGCAACATGATGTTAGAGCAACGGAGATCGACAAAGTAGATATGTGGTCTTCATTCCGCTGTGGTGACATTGTTAAAGCTGTAGTTGTATCCTTCGTACTAAAATTAACATTCTTCTTGTGATAGAGTCTAATTGCATATATGATCATCATCAGATGCTAAGAAATCTCGTAAACTTCCTTCTGATGTGCTGGATGGATTATGTTTGTGACTAATAATGTTGCGGTTAGATCTATATTTTAGTTTTCTCTGTACATGTATGTGTCCTGTAATAGTTTGGAAAAAGCTTCAGAATACTGATTTTGTACTCTAATATGTTACCCTTAATGGCTTCCCTTGAATAGCTGTCTCTTGGTGATGCACGAGCTTATTATCTGTCAACGGCGAAAAATGAACTTGGTGTTGTATCTTCTGAAAGTGCAGCTGGTAAGAATTTCTTTCTGCATTTATGCTATGGAGATTAATATCTCAAAACTTATCAGGTTAACCTTTTTTTCTAACTGCTCCGTCTTTGATGAACTGGAAATCCTTCACTATTTCAAAATTCAATCCTCTAAGGCTCTAACTCTCCACATCTTACAATATATAAAATATATTGTCATGGCCTTTTCTACAGATTGTATTGACTCGGGGTGGGTGGGTAGTGCAGGTTTGGTGAGAGGATAGAGAGCAGTTTCCTACTAATTGTGATGGTGAGACTCTTGGGTTTACATATGATATAGTAAATGAGGTTTAAGTGAACATTACATCCTGAACATGACTGATCTGTATTTGACAGATGAAATTTTGTATCAGATAATCTATCATATGATTCATGAACAAAAAAGACAGTGTTGCATACGGTGGTTTCTCTATTCTGATGGAATTTATGTAGATATCATGATAGTACATGATTATGTTTTGGTTCTGTACACAATTTCATTTCTAGTTCGGCTTGAAGACAACTCCTATTCTCTTATTTATCTGAATTTCCACTTATTGTCTGAGATTTGATGTGTCTGTGAACAATTACGTTGGCGATTACATGCAATGAGAAGAGAGGACCATATTCCTGTTGATGATTTCTACTTGTTAGAATAAAAGTAACCAATTGTACTGCCCAATGTCCAGTACGTTTGTTGTTGACGGTTCATTTAATCTTGTCAAAATAGTTACCACTGAACCTCCTTGTCCCTATACATGGTTCTCTCTCTCTCAAGTTGCATAGAATGCAAAAGAGTCTTGGGAAGACCTTGATCTACGTATAGATACAGTTCCTTAAATCCTACCCCAGATCCACTCGATCTACAGAGTTGCACAGTGCATTCAACCAGACATCTTGAACTACCTACGCATACATGGTTCCGCATTTAGCAAACCTTAATAATATTGCTCTAACTTGATGTAGGTGCAACGATGGTGCCAATAAGCTGGACAGAGATGCAGTGCCCTGTAACAGGTGGAATTGAGCAAAGAAAAGTTGCCAAGATTGGAGCCTGATCTAGAGTTTTTTTTGAGCTTACAGCTAGTCCTGCAATTGCTGCTTCTCTCGTGCCAGTCCTCGTTTCTCCTGGACTTGATGAAGGCTCCTGACCATGAAATGGACCAACGATCTTGTGCTGCTATTGCTCTGGGGTGGTTGTTTAGGGATACTAACAATTTGCTTCAAAGATATGTTATGAGAAGACATCATTATGCCAGTATGCCTGTCTTCTGTAGATTGTCATTATTTTTCTTACAAAGTGAGATCCTTCAAGTAAAACTGTCACTATTTTAGAGAGATTTTTCATTTTACAGTTGGAATCAAATAATCAATTGATCTATTTCAAGCGATGTAATCTCCATTCCATTGAAATCACAATTGATCTATTTCAAGCGATGTAATTTCCACTGAAATCAAATAATCAATTGATCTATTTCAAGCGATGTAATTTGAAAATTAGTTTACTCGTGTTATTTGAAAATCGAAAATTACATTACTCGTGTTATTTGAAAATTATACTCCATTACTTGGATATATTTGAGTAAAAGAATAAATTTTTTTTTTTGGTCATTTTGGGAATAAAAAGATATCTTGCTAAAATTGGGCAAAAAGGTTACCCAATTTTTTTTTAAAATCGGCAGGGCACTGAGTAAAATTTCTTCATTGCAATATCCATTTGGTTTGATCATTGTTTTATGAAATACTCCTAGTAAATAATATCCAAAAAATTCCATAATGAGTTCTTATTGGGATATTGGATCCATCTGTCATATCCAAAACCAGAAAAAAGGAGGATTTTAACTACTATAATTTTCTCAGAGCCCACACTTCAGCAATGGCTACTGCTTCTCTTTCAGCTCTTCGTCTTCTTCCTCCCTCCAAATTATCTGCCACTCATCTCCATCTCTTCCCACAAACTGCCCTTCCTCTCCCCTTATCCCCACTCTACAGGACCCTTGAATCCAAATCCCTCAGAAGAATCGTATTTGCTCTCACAGAATCATCGGACTCCCCAAAATCGCTTGACCCTGAACCCCAAGTTCTCCTCCAAGAACTAGCTGTATGGCCTCAATTAATTCTTTACCTTATATTTTCCATCGATAATTCCGTGATTATAATGTTTATTCGAGGAGGATGCTTCAGCGATTTGGTTTTGTTGGATTTTGCAGGACTGTTTCGTTCTTCCGGCGGATTATTTCCAGCAGCTACCAAGGGATCTTCGGCTTGATGTAAGTGTAAATTTTGAGACAATGTCTTTGTTTCTCAATTCCAATTTCTTATTGCTTTGATAGACTTAGGGTGTAATGGAACCAAGCCGAGCCTAACACTACTACGCCTGAGTATTGTTTGTTAAGGAATAATCAAACTCGAGCCTGAACTCGAACTCGTCGAGAAAAAAAAATCGAACTCGAGCCTGAACTAGAACTCATTTTATATTCATGTTGCCTCTTAGAGTGTATGTGGTTGCTATCCTAATGGATTGTTGATTATGCGTCAAAACAATCCATTGTACTTACCCATAAAGAAAAGAGGAAAACAAGCAGAAAAATGTGCCCGGCATTCTCTGAAATTGATCTAATATTTGCACAGAAAATAATTGCCACCCAACAAATAACAAAAAGAAAAATTATGGATTTAAAGCATCTGATAATAATTAGTTATGTTTGATGGCTCCAAGTTATTTTTTTCCACGGAGATGAGATGTATGCAAAGATCTAATGATGAAAAATATTTTAACTTGGACTGGATTGCGTACTGCGCATTGGAGGTTTACTTGGTTAGAATAAAATTAACAGTTCCTGATTTTGAACTACTATAGTTTTCTTGGCCCTATTCTGCTTCATTTTTGGAAGGAGAAAAAATTGACTGTAGAGAATCTGACCATTTTTTGTTAAATGTTGAAGCTGAATGATGCAGCCTTTGATCTTTCAAACGGCACTGTCAAAGATGAGGTGAGTATTTATTCTCTATCTAATTCAGGCGCTACTATGATGATGTGGGAAATTTTAAAATTTGCCTTCAGAACGTCAACCAATCTAATCCTATTAGATCATGCGTATTTGTTTGTTCTTCAAAGTTTAAACCCTTGTTTGGTATCCAAGATGTAAATTTGGGTCGAATCGAATCAGTATTGACCAAGTTGAGTTTTACTCTTGTTAGTCAAAGAGCTCATTCGGTCTCTTGTATTCTACTGAAAAGTAGTTTCAAGTTGTACTACTTTGAGATTATGCACACTCATTAGTCCTCTAGGATACTTTCTTGTGTATTCATGACAATGCTCGGATGATGGAGCTATACCCTTTGCTCCACAAGCACCACAAAGAAATTTGAAAAGAACGTCTTCTTTTAAAATGGTTAGTGTCATTTTGTAATAAAAAGAAGTAAGTTTCAGTGCAACTTTATATAATGGAGTTGATAACATTTTAAAATAATTAACAGAGAATCTCTGCCATCAATTTCTCAGTTCTAATCTTCTCCAATAATTTATCTTCATTTGGATATAAAAATGTACTATTTTCTCTTTTGTTCAAGATATCAATTTGTTTCTCTATTTACATTTCATCTTATCCATTTGACAATGGATAGCTTTATCTAGTATACTTCCTACTATGTTGACTTGTTTCTTAATATTTCTACTTTATTTAAAGAATGTTACTCTGGATAAGCTCCATAACTCAGCGCCACGTTAGGACTTGTGAACACAACATTGATACTCATATTTTAGCTGTTTCAAATGCTTTAAATACCCAGCTCGTTGATTGACATACAAATTGTCCATTTGAGCTATATTTAGTGTGGTGAAGAGATGGGAGAGACTTTGTTAAATATAAGTAGAGCATGGGAACTTGCGGACGCATCAACTTCTGCAAGCCTGATGAGCAAGCTCCCTCAGTTAGTAGGTTCTATCACCAGTAGTAATAAGTCAGGTAAGTGTGCAATAACTGTTACATTTACCATGGTCCTGATAGCTATTAGTTCATTTATGTTTCATGAGACATGACTTGAATACTTCTCAGTTCTCACTTGCACGTCTTATTGCTAGTTAGCACTTGGCAAGCGCTTGGTATCTGCTTCTAGGAGATTCCAGGCCATGGGTCAGTATGGTCAAGGTGAACTGCAAATGGTATTAGTAGAAATCTCCAACTCTTCTTTAGATATGCTGTGTTTCAACCTGCTATACTGGGTTTTGATGTTCCGATTTGAATCATAGATTAAATGTCAATTAATAATGCACTACAACACTAGAAATCTTCTTCTTTTTCTCAAACTTAATTGTCATATAATTTTAATCAGCATAGATTGCAAAAGTTATGAATAGAACGGGAAACCTGTTATCGACTAGTCAAGTTTCTGAGGGAGCAAATGATGAACCAAAACAGGAAACCAAGGTTCTAAAGGTATATTCTTTTCAGTTTAACCTACTTAATCTATTTTACACTTGGTTACAAATATTAGTATCATAATAATGTACAATGCAGTTTGGCGAGCTTCAGGTTGAATTGACTCCAGAAAAAGCTTACATTGGTGCCGTCATTGGCGTAATCTTCGGGTAATTACTGTGATTATCTGTCTATCAACTAAAGTTTGAGAATTATTCCCCTTATTTTGCACATCCACATATAGGATTCTTTCATGGCAATTGAGTCAAGGCATCCAAAGTATACCAGAGAGCTCATTGGAGTATGCAAATGATAATGCGCTGCTTCTTGCTAAGGTGCCTGAAAATCACTCGTCTCTCCCTCTCCGTCTCCCTCTCCCTCTCTTGTGTAGTTGTGTGTGTGTGTGATTGTGATCTTCACTGATAATAGAAA
Organism: Pogostemon cablin; assembly: GCA_023678885.1. Lineage (NCBI taxonomy): Eukaryota > Viridiplantae > Streptophyta > Magnoliopsida > Lamiales > Lamiaceae > Pogostemon > Pogostemon cablin. Next base: position 1,081,357 of record CM042997.1, read on the forward strand.
AATGGATGGGAATGCAGTCTCTGCGTGGTGCTCTGCTGGCGATGTGCTATTCTTCAACTATTATATCTGCCTTCGCAAGTGTAGGACTTGTCCTTCTTGGAGGGCAATTAAAGTCAAAAGACAACTGAGGCTACCCCAAAGAAGTCATTTTCTTCTTGTTCTTCCATTCACTAGATATGATGATAACACTGTGATTTTTTTTAACTATATTGAAGAGCTAAAGGAATTATCATATTATCCTCAAAATGTTGCCTAGTTCTGTGGTGAAATACATTTTCTTTAAAAATATTTAATGATCGTGTGAATATAATATTTGTTAGACAAATATATTATAAATCACATTTAGTTTTAGTAACTTAAATTTGTAATTAATTAAATAATATTGTTCTCTTGATTTTAATTGTTAAGTACTCACTCCGTCCCATAGATATTGACACACTTTTCTTTTTGGGTTATCCCACAAAAATTGACATACTCCCTCCGTCCCATTTCAATGTTTACATATTTCTATTTTGGGCGTCTCATTTCAATGTTTACGTTTCCCTTTTTATGGGACCCACCTAAAACAATTAATATATCACCATGGACCCCACATCCAACACTAATACACATACCCATTTTACATTAAATATTATATCTTTCCACCCACCATCTATTAAAATATTATACTCCTTAATCAACGTGCAAAAAGCAAACGTCAACATTGAAACGGGACGGAGGAAGTATTTCCTTTTTAAGGGTATGAGACCCACACAAAACAATTTATTTATTTACATGGGCTCATACACACATCACACTCACCACTAATACAACTACCAACTACACATTAAATATTATTTCTCTCACTTCACTTTATATTAAATTATTATACTCCTTAATCTCCGTGCAAAAAAAAGTGTCAATTGTTATGGGACGGAGGGAGTATTATGATTATTGAGTGACTCAAGCTTCCTGTTTTTTAAAATTACTTTTTAGTATATAAAAATTTACTTTTTAGAGAGATAAATTATTAATCTTTTAAATTAAAAAAAATTAATCCTCAATATGTAGACTGACTAATCAGGAGATGCTATAACTCATCGTCCACTAATAGAATTTCTCATTTTAAACTAGAGCTTTGCGTTTTATATGAACTGACTCCATATGCCACAACTTTGCGTTCTGTATGAACTAACCCCATATGCCATAGTCGTTAACCATTCCCAATTTTGAACTTGAAACATTAGAAAAATTTACCTTAACGCACCTCAAGTCATCACTACTAGATCAACCCTTGTGACTTAAACAATTAGCTATCTCAGCCGTTGCTATCAGAGATTGGTTAGTATGATGTTAGTTTACCTACTAAAACATCAATCATTTGGACTTTTCTTGCATATTATTATGTTTGAATATTCATCAAGATTCTTCTTTTGAAAAATGGTGGTGCTGTCACTGCATATGCTAACATGAACGTTTTCTAGTCTGAACCTTGTTGGGATTTTATGATGTTGTCTGACTTTCTTGATAGTTCCTTTAATCATATTTATTAGCTGGGATTATTGGCTAATCTTGATTAAGACTTAAGAGTTACCACTTGTTCTTCGAGAGGCCATCTTTAAGCTTCTTCCATGAGCCCTTTGAACTAATTTATTGTTTAAAAATTCTACATGTTGTTTTAAGAGGGAAAAAAAAAAAACAATAACTTTGACATCGCTTTCGATGTAAGAAATATAAACCATCACTTATTCGTCACTCGATTTTTCTAGCTAGGGATCGTGACTCTCATCAATCTATTTATTGCCAATTCGATCGAGTTTTTATTTATTTATTTATTTATTTTTATTTATAAATATCCATGCACCTAAATTCAATACAATTTCGTTTATTAATACAATTTGATAGTAAATTAAAATTGCAATTTGTTATGAAAACGCATAAGAAAAACTAACTCATTTTTTTATATGCTATAATTAATATAAAAAGTAATAATATTTCTGTTCCACAAAGATTTGCATTTTACTATATTGGTTTATATTCAAAGATCTCAATTTTTCCTTTTTGGTAAAAGTCCTCACATACATCTACCACTCAATATTAATACAACTACCAACTACATATAAAATAAAAATACTCATTAATTAGGGGTGTAAATGAGTCGAGTTGAGTCGAGCCGAACGAAGAGTTGTTCAAGTTTGTTTGAAATATTATCGAGCTTTAAAATATATGTTCGAGCTTGTTTGATAAGCAATCGAGCCATGTCCGAACGAACTTTTATCGAGCCGAGCTCGAGTAGCTTGATAAATTTACATTTACTTTGCCTATTTTCATTAATTGAGCTCAAGCTCGAGTGGAACTTTTAATTTTATCGAGTATAAAAATCTTTCAAACTTATTTGATATATTTATCAAATCGAGTTCAAACGAGCTTTTTAACGAACGATCTCGAGTAGAGTATCGAGTAGTTTGATTTGATTTTCACCCCTATCATTAATCCACATACAAAAAGAAATAGTGACTTATGGATAGGACAGAGGAAGTACATCAAGTAAGAAATGACCAACACTTGCGTGAGACTATTTACATTTTTTTAATTAGTTATCATTTTTCGTAAAAATATTACTCACTTTTCATTAAAAGTATAAATTGTTTAAAAATTTTCACTGCACAATAATTATCACTATTCATAAATTGAGTATTGGAGCATTTTTTATTATTATCACTTTTTATGTATCTCACGGTAATCCTTCTGGTCCCACAAAAATATTTACCTTAAGAAACATGTTCATAATTTAGACAGTCCCACATAAATGTTTACCTTAAGAAACATATTTGATTGTCGCTATTTTCACCTAAATTTTAGTGTTTTTTTGTATGTCTTTTTATATTATTTTATCCGTATTTTATATGTTATTTGGTTGTGTTATGTGTTTTATGAAAATATGTGTGAATGAACCTAAATATGTTGAAAATAGGTGAAAAATAGAACGGGAACTGAAACGAGCAGAAACGGTGCTGCCGGGACCCAACTCGAGTTGCAAAGTGCAATACGAGTTGAAGACAACTCGAGTTGGGCCCAAAAATATCCAAAATCGTCCAGTAGCTCAACACGACTTGAGAGATCCAACTTGAGTTGCCAACTCGAGTCGAGCTGGGGTCCAGAAATCGTCCAGAGAGCTTACTCGAGTTGCAAGGTCCAACTCGACTTGCAACTCGAGTCGAGCTAGGAGCAGGGCAGCGACCAAAATTTGTACAGTGAGCCAACTCGACTTGCAAGCTGCAACTCGAGTTACCAGCTCGAGTCGAGCTACCTTCCGAAGAATTTTCAGTTTCAGAGCATCACAATACGACCAAACAGACGGATGCACGAGTAGCCAACACGAGTCGAGTTACTTTAGTTCGAGTTACACACATTCAACTCGACTCGTGTTGCAACTCGAGTTGGTTAAGGCCAACTCGAGTTGCATGTTTTTTGGGCCAAAATCTGAATTTTTACCTGCCAATGTGTGTAAGTATGTGTGAAAAGCCCATTTGATTCTAAATTCGTGGCCCAACTTGGAGAGGGTATAAATAGCTTCAAGTTCAACATTTGAGGGAGATTGGATATTTCACACAAGGGTTTCACTCATACACCTAGATAACACACCATTTTTTCCATTTTTCACCACCATCTTCAACCATTCTTCATCCCTTCCATTTGGGTGTTAAAGACCTCAATAATTCAAGAGTTAGAGGTGGAGATCAATGAGTGTTGAAGATTCTCTACAAGGAATTGCTAGGGAAGATTTACATATCTTTTGTTTTTTATTTGGATTTAAAACTATGGGTATGTGTAATGGATCATTCATGTGTTTTGTTACCATTATCATGTTAGGCTAATCCCTCTAGTGGGATTAGGGACATGAAGAGCACATTAGGTTTATATTATCATGTGGATTAAATTGGTTTGTGACTTAATTGATGTTGATTTATATTCATGGGTTTTAATTGTTTGATGTTGTGATGGCATGGTTTGTTATTCATGAATGATTATTGGTTTAGTGGATTGTTGATCAATGGATGATTTATGATAATTAAGTGCTATTATAATGTTCATGTGTATATTGCTTAGAGTGAGACGGAAACGACCCTCTTGAGTATTAGAAATGCATGAATAGACATCAAGTTTGAGTTTGACTGAAAGATATTTGAACTTGATGAGGGGAACCAATTCATTCGTTAGCTTTAGTACACAAAAAGGGAGAATTAATTCTAATTAGTACCTTCTAAGGGAGAATTGAGAGTTAATTAGTACCTAGATGGAAGAGGTTAATGTTGGGCTTTGATCTTAAGTGCTATTGGGAGTCTTTAGTGGATCAACAACTTTTGTAACTCGAAAGGGAGCTTAGGATATAATCGTGATCACCCTTAATATACATCAATTGAGTTAGATTCCTTTTATATGATAATATGAATTGAGTGTGCTTAGATATTTCTAATCCCATGTTTTTCCATACTTGAAATTTAGCACATATTTTCTTTTATTTTCATTCATCTTCACTTGTCATTTCTCTTATTTGCTATTTCATTTACTTGTTAACTTGCTTTAGTTGTTAATATCATTCTCAAAACCCTATCATCCTTACAAAAGCGACTTAAACATGAGCTCACGTATTTTACTAGTCCAAACCTAATCCCTTTGTGGTTCGATAATTTTATTTATTGGGATATACTTCTACAACGATCGAGTATTCTTGCTCGTGAGTATTAAAAAATAGTCAAACAATATTATACTATTAAATGAAAACTAATACAGTTTGTTAAAAATAAAAATAAAAATAAAAAAAATTAATGAATAAATATTAAATATGTACCCCAAAACATAAGATATCAACTCAGATTGTTAGAGTGTAACCTGATTAAGTATTAAACGATTCTCCTATCTAACAACTTAAGTTTTTAGATGAGGTGGTCATTTAACATTGTACTTTAAAGCTCATAGTTAACAAAGGTCCAGGGTTCAAACCTCACCGTCACCTATTTAAAAAAAAATTCCACATGATAGGCTTGAGGCAAAATTCCCCGTCTGCATGTGAGGGGACATGTTAGAGTGTAACCTAATTAAGTATTAAACGATTCTCCTATCTAACAGTTTAAACTTTTAGATAAGGTGGTCATTTAACACATATAACTCATAAAACAAAAAAATAAAATATCAAAATAATATCTTGTGCCAATAGATAAATCTATCCAAAATACATGCACCCATAAGGTGATCATTTAACACAGATAACTCATAAAACAAAAAAATAAAATATCAAAACAATATCTTGTGCCAATAGATAAATCTATCCAAAATACATGCACCCAAACAAAATCAATTCCAATAAACAACAACTTTTCTATTAAATCTACACAAATATTACATTCTAAAAGAACCAAAATATGCTATATCCTTTTAATCCGCATCAACACCACCCTCACCACCGTTCTGTCGGTCGCCGCACCGATATGGTAATCAATACGGGATCCGTACCAATATCGAAACTGACATTTGTACTGACATCAGAACTGCCACTGAATCCGTGCCAATATCGAAACCGTCACAGAATCCGTATCGATATCGGAACCTATACAAACTCCAACACGCTCACCTACAAAAATTAATTGTTATTGGTAATAATATTTAAGATAAATATAAGTATTTTATAAATTCCCCTTAATACCTTTATTCATTCAATTTAAATTTCAATAGTAGTATCAGCTTTAGATTCATTGAATCTTTCGGTAGAATATTCATTGGAAACATATGGGCCTTGATTATGATAATATTACATAAGCATTCAATATTTAATTGAAGGACTGAAAATGACGTGATCTCTTGCCTCTTGAGTTAAAGCATCAACGTATTATTGGTACGGTTATGCTTTTTATATGGGGAATTAGGTTTTCTGTGCTATAATTAGAAACATTCAAATGGTTTAAAGACAATTTAAGTTTTAAAATATGAAGATTAGGTTTGTAACAAATAATCATGTCCAGCTCAAGTACATCATCTTCAATTTTATTATATTTCTAAAATTATCATGTATCATTAATTCAAGTCAAGACCCGCTTATATGAGTTTATGCCATAAATTTATGAAAGGATATTTTAGGAACTCTGTTATTAAGTTGGGCATTTTATGTTTTAAAATATTATGGAAAAAAAATGTTGACAATTTAAAGTTGACACAATTTAATTTGATTTAGATAGATGATGGAATAATTTATAATTAATTATACTGATTTAATTAGGATAACGCGTCTAGTAGAGTGATAATGAACATAATGAGGGATTCATAACACGCAGTGCTTATTTATTTATTTTAAATGTATTTAGTAATATTTTTAATCATAAACGGAATCTTAAGAATCTTTTGACTTCCTAAAATTAATAATTAGTCCATTAAAATTATATAATTGGGAAAAAGGTTGGCAAGTAATTAAAGCACTAATAAATGAACACTAAGACTTTTATGAAGTGTGCAACTCCAGTTTGAGACACCCTTTTTACTTAAAATCATTATTATTAGTGACATAAATTGAGCTAATTAATTTCTCATACATTAATTGTTATCCTTAGATTTTTTTTTTCATTTTTAACAGCAAAAAAGAATTTTATTATATTATGATATTAGAATGGGATATATGTTTTATTATATTATTATGATGTTAGAATGGGATATATATATTTTATTATATATATATATATATATATTATGATATTATACGATGATATTTTTAATTTTCTATATTAATTATATAATATATGAGTGAGGCTCCTGTGCACTCGGGCATACAGAGCACATTCCGTGCTCCTTTACATTTTTCATACCCCTTTGCAATTTAAACCCCTAGCAATACATAGGTTTAAATAGAATATAGAGGGGAGGATTGTGTTTACATGGGGACACGGAGATACTCCGTGTCCCGGGGCGCAGGAGATTTTGCCATAATATATTCCGACATACAAACAACAACATTCTTTTTTTCCTCCATCCTAAAATCGTATGAAAATCTGTTATCCCTGATACTTACTGCATGTTCTACTTGTGCACTTCATAATTAATTTTGAGGCAGGGAGCTTTATTATATTTTAATTAATTACATATGTATATAGAGCAAAAATTTGTATAAAACTATCTTATAAAATACTCCCTCCGTCCCGGAAAACTTTTCACCTTTACTGTTCCATATTGTTTAAGAAAAGTTACACTTTTTGACCAACTTTATTGACTTTGGAGGGTATTGTAGTATTTTTAGGTAATAAAAAAGTATAAAGTAATAACATGTGTGTGAAAAAGGAGTGGTAAATTTGAAATTAAAGTAACTTTTGATGTTGGATAAAGTGGTGTTTCCTTTTTTAGGGGTGAAAGGTTTTGTGGCACAAACAAATGAGGAAAGTGAGAAAAGTATTATGGGACGGAGGGAGTAAAATTTGTGAAACAGATCAAAAATATTATATAATATTTTAATAAAATATTATACTTAATTAATGAAAAATATAATAGCTAAATGAACTATTTAAAAAAAAATCATAATTTAAATTAGAAAATTGATAATTTCAATTATTATTAATGAAAAAATATAACATTATTAAAATGTGATTATTAAGTAATTAAGAAAAAGTAAAATAAGAAACAGATTCATACCAGTGTTGTTGTATGCATTTTGAGTTAGACAAAAATTTGTATGAGATATATTCACAAAACAGATTCGGTAAAATGAAAAATAATAGGAGTACTTAAATGATTGAAAAGTAATAATTGTTCAAATATACTGTTTCATATAAACCATTAATATAAAGATGATAATTTCTTTAATGAAAAATAATCCTCTTACATTTAAAATGAAAAAGTGAAACTATTTATGCATATAATTATTAAGATTATAGAATGAACAACTTTCGTCTCCCTATAATGTACTAGTTTGCTTGCTTCTAAGAAATAGTATAATATTTAATTTATGGTGAGTATTAATATTGTTATGCTTTTTCACCAATTGTCTCCATCAATTCTTTGTATATTGTATAATTCTTGGGCAAATTATTATTACCTGAAGTTTGTTCAAACCACCAAATAAATTTCGTAGTTTGAAAAATGATCAATTACTCCCTTTAACTTATTTTTTATTTGAAAACATTAATAAAAATACAATTTTTCTTAAAATAAAAAAGAATGGAATTGACATCAAAACTCATATATTCAATATTGTATTTTTAAAATTTTCACTATTTTTTAAAAAAATATTTTTTAAAAGGAGTATTTGGTAATTTTTCAAACCACGGGGTTTATTTGATAATTTGGATAAACATCGAGGGGTTTTGGTAATTTACCCATAATTCTTTAATTAATAGAGTAACTTTTATAGAGTTTTAAAATGAGATGCGAGACCACGATTATACAGAAGAAAAATAAATTTTATAATGAAATGAATTAAAATGAGAAAATAAATATATCTTGAGGCTACACAGGAGTATAAATAAATAGTTAACGTGTAATCTTACAATAAAATAAAAAGTTACTCCCTCCGTCCCAAGAATACATTCGCGTATTCTTGGGCACAGAGTTTAAGAAAAGTAAATTTTTGGTGGTGTGATGTAAGAAAGAGAAGGGGTATTTTGGGTAATTGAGTAGAATAAAGTGTATGATATAGTTGACTTTGACTAAATTGTGTGTAAAAAGAAGGTGACATTTTTGTAATATTGTAGTATTGTAAGGTTATTATATTGTGTATTGTTTCCATTTTTAGGGGACGAATGTATTATTGGGACGAACCAAAATGGAAAGGGCGAATGTATTCTTGGGACGGAGGGAGTAGAATAAAAAGATACTATCGTAGAATACATCATACCAAAAGTCAAACAGGGATGATGACCTTACAATTTGCGAAGAGTTGACTTTGTTCTAAACTATTCATGAAATTTGAATTATCATCCCCATATTTAAGAAAGCGACATTAAATAGATAGGGGGTATTAAGTTTCAATCTTTGTATAGGAATTTTCATAATATATTGCATATGCATGACATTGTTACAAACTTACAAATAAATATCCCAATAGAATACATTACTCCTGTATTTTATCTAACAATCTAAAATAAATAATGATGTATCAAAATGAAACAAAAAAATAAGAATATATATATATATATATATATATATATATATATATATAAATATATATATATATATAAAGCGAAATCACCCGTACTGTCCACCTATTATAACATGAGTAATTTTAATTTTATTAACTAAGCATGTTTTGAATTCATGGTTGAAAGGTTTAAACTATGGTGTAATTGTTAGTTACTTTTAAAAATTTTAATTTTTATTTTATTTAATGATGTGTATTAAATTAAAACTTAATCCAATTAATTAAAATCATGCAAGTCTAATTGAAATTATTTATATTTCTAAATAAAAAGATTACATATATATAGTTGGATTTATACATTCAAGGAAAACAAATACTATATAATAAATAACTACTACTTTTTACAAATTAAATTAAACGTCTAAGTCTATAAAAATTATGAGAAATTTTATTTGCGCTGCTTTCGGTTAAATTTAATCGATAGTAGATCTGGATCAGCTCATAATTTATCAACTCATACTAATTAATCAAATTAATTAAATCAGAATATTATCTTATAATTAATTAAAATTTATTTCTTAATATATAAATTTAGGGGTAATTCTAGAGTGCACCGGGTGAACCGGTGCACATTCAGTTTATAGGTGTAAATTAAGGGTTAGGTAGTTATTTATTTTAATTTTTTATTATTTTATTATTTTTAATGGTGGAGATTACATTAAATCTAAATCTAACGATTAAGATCATTTAGGTACACCCGTGCATCAGATGCACACCAGTCGAACTCATTTAGAGATGTTATTTTCAAAATAATTAAAGGCAAAAACTCCTATGCACCCGAGCGCACAGACCACATTCCGTGCGCCTTTAGAATTTTGTGTTAAATTGTATACCTTTTAGTTTACAGATGTGTACCATTTATTTTTTAAAGTAAATTATTGTGTGTATCTGGACGCATGAACAACACTCCGTGCCCCTTTAGAATTATGTGTTAAATTGTATACCCTTTAGTATAAAAATGTGTACCTTTATTTTCTAAAGAAAAAAATATTAATGAAAAGTGTATACCCTTTAGAACAAAATGGTGTACCTTTTATTAATTAAAGTGTATACCCTTTAGACCAAACAATGTACCCTTACCCATAATACTAAATTTCTAAAGACGCACGGAGGCGCTTGGGCGCACGCAAGTCTCACTCATAATTAAATTAAATTATAAATAATTGAATTTATTCAAATTAATTACACAATTTAACACGTCTAAGGAAAAAAACTTTCAATTTGTGTATAAATTTTTTTATAACAAATTAGTATCAAATTATGGGTGATTATGTGATGCATCCCATGATTTATAGGCTAATGTTGAGGGTATTGTATAGTTTTTTATTTTTATTTTTAATTATTTAATTTAATTAATGATAGAGATTAAATTAAAAATTGATTTAACGGTTGAAATTGAACAAGTGCATCAGTGTCACGTGTGAACAATAGTTAAACTCTCAAATTATATGAATTATTATAAATATTTAAATTAACACGTTAGAAAAGAATCTCTCACAAATCTAAAGATGACAAACAAGGATTAAAAAAAAAAAACTCTTAAAATAATGATTAATTACGTCTTAAATATTTGAGACAACCATCACTTCCACACTATATAATACCACCACCAATATTCCATATCTCACTTCACACAAATTACCAGATTCCCCTCCCCACCCCCCAAAGCATGGCTGCTTCCATGAGCTGCGCCGCCTCAGACCTCCTCCCACTCCTCGGCGGCGCCCCGAACGCCACCGCGGCGGCCGCCTTCATATGCAGCCGCTTCGACGCCGTGTCCTCCAGGCTCTCCTACGCCACGTACGCCATCGACAACACGTACCTCCTGTTCTCGGCTTACTTGGTGTTTGCCATGCAGCTCGGCTTCGCCATGCTTTGCGCCGGCTCCGTCCGAGCCAAGAACACCATGAACATCATGCTCACCAACGTCCTCGACGCCGCCGCCGGTGGCCTCAGCTACTATCTCTTCGGCTTCGCCTTTGCCTACGGTGGGCCCTCTAATGGCTTCATCGGAAAACATTTCTTCGGCCTCAGAGACTTCCCTTCGCCGTTGTCCGATTACAGTTTCTTCCTCTATCAGTGGGCTTTCGCCATTGCTGCAGCAGGTAATTTTAGAGTTGACCTTTTTCTGTAGTTATATTTACCTTTTCTTTGGTTGGTGGGAAAAGGACATTAACGAAGATCATTGGTTTATGGGGAAAAGAAAATGTTTTTCATTAAAAGAGAAAACTAGATTAATGAAATATGGCATTGGTTAGTGTGATCCTCTGTCTTCTGATATTGTATAATTAATTAGTAACGTTTATTACAAATATGAAATAAGATCATGTATTAATGCCGACTAACTACGGCTACCCATAAAATATAAATTAGTTAAGAGTATATATGAAATCTGCTTTAATTTGAAAATCTTATTGTGCATATAATGACTAACTGGGAAAGAGAGGTTAAAAGGGGAGGTAATCTTTGGCCCTTTGGGTAGTTAAGTGAATAGAATAAATCATTAATTTATATAAAGCTGGGAAAATAGTGTAGAAATATAACAAAAGGCAATAAATTAAGAAAAAGGGTTCTTATATTATTGAAAGTCATCAGGAAAAAATTAAACGCAACAAGCCAAATATCTGCCATTCTATATCTTGTGAATTGTTTAATAGTACTTGTACTGCTCTGAATGACAATGGAGTAGTAAAAAAATTTCCGTTATTATTTAGTTTTAATAAAATATTGAAAACATATTTAGTTCTTTTGTTACATGATTGATCAGGCATTACAAGCGGATCCATTGCAGAAAGAACACAGTTTGTTGCATATTTGATATACTCCACATTCCTCACTGGTTTTGTGTATCCAGTAGTCTCACACTGGTTCTGGTCCGTCGACGGTTGGGCCGGAGCTGCAAAGTCCGATGGAAACTTTCTATTCGGGTCGGGTGTCATTGACTTTGCGGGTTCAGGTGTGGTCCACATGGTGGGTGGCATTGCTGGTCTCTGGGGTGCACTGATCGAAGGCCCAAGAATCGGCCGGTTCGAGCGGAGTGGCCGGTCCGTTGCCTTACGTGGCCACAGCGGTTCACTTGTTGTGTTAGGCACCTTCTTGTTGTGGTTCGGGTGGTACGGGTTCAACCCCGGTTCGTTTTTAACCATTCTGAAGCCGTACGGTACAAGGGGAACCTACTACGGCCAATGGAGTGCGGTCGGGAGGACAGCTGTCACGACTACATTGGCTGGAAGCACAGCTGCTTTGACCACCCTGTTTGGAAAGAGGCTGTTGGTTGGGCATTGGAATGTGATTGATGTGTGTAATGGGCTGCTGGGAGGTTTTGCTGCGATCACCTCAGGGTGCTCAGTGGTTGAGCCATGGGCTGCAATCATATGTGGTTTTGTAGCAGCTTGGGTCCTAATTGGGTTCAACAAGTTGGCTGAGAAGTTGAAGTACGATGATCCACTGGAGGCGGCTCAGCTGCACGGTGGGTGTGGGGCGTGGGGTGTGCTATTCACCGGGTTATTCGCTAAGCAGGCTTACGTAAACGAGGTGTACCCGGGTAAACCGGATAGGCCGTATGGGTTATTCATGGGCGGAGGTGGGAAGCTCTTGGCTGCACAGATTATCCAGATTCTGGTGATCATCGGGTGGGTTTCGGCTACAATGGCACCGCTCTTCTTGGTGCTCAAGAAGTTGAATTTACTGAGGGTCTCGAGCGAGGATGAGATGGCCGGAATGGATGTGACTAGGCATGGTGGGCTGGCTTATATCTACCATGATGAAGATGAGAACTCCAATCTTCCACAGTTCAAGACGAATAGAATCGAGCCGTCTGCTACTCCAACGCCCTGAGGACGAACACAAGTTCGTAGCATTTAGCCTTGGTGCCTCTACGAAGATAAGAGGTGTATCTGTGATAGGTATTAGGACAATATTTGTTGTATTCTGAGTGTATTCAGATGTCGGATGTCCTTGTAAATGGGCTTTGGTTGAGTTCCAAATGGTGTGTGTACTTTTCTTAAACTTAATATGCAATTAAAAGTATAGTTTAAGAGGCCTAGTATTCAAAGACCAACATCCAGAATCAATAAAAAAAAATTATATAAATTCGACACCATTCGTTCTGATTTCTTAATAAAACACAAGGCAGGTTATATACACTAACACTAACTCTCACCATAGAAATGGCAGTATCATCAATCATCCGGTGGACGGGAGGGAAACTGTGAGCATTGTATGGAGATTAACAACACGCTTCGGTCTAAAATGGCACAATTCTTAAACCTAGAGATCCAAATCTTTGATGGTGTCGAGTTCGTTCATTATCGAACAGAAGTGTTGCTCAGGTACTGGTCTTGACTCTGGTGGTCAAGTGACAATATTGAAGGAAAGTTTGCGGGAGGAACCATTTTTGTCTGAATTCATCTGGATTAGAACAACTTAGTCCAAAATCCCAAATAAGGGAACATGGCAATCAAAAGTCTCATGAATAGTCCAGAATCTCCCTCTGCTCTCCTGCTTATTTTTTCCCTCTCTTCTACTCTTGGTTCATCTCCCTGTTTAACAGATGTCGCACGAGGCTTCTCATCTGCTCTCACCTGACTATCAAGCTCATCCCATCCACCAAAGTCTTGACGATTCATCTTGTCCTTCTTTGATGAAGCATTATTTCCCTCAAACCATGACTTGTAATTCCCAGCTTCATTTCTTGTTTGAGAGCGGGTTTCTTTTTCTTTTCTCACTCGTGTACGACGTTGAGCTCCAGAGAAGGGCCTCTTCTTGCTCTTCGTCCTCGATTTCGGGGATTCGTTTTCCCTTCCCCACAGTGTATCAGCAACTAAAGAAAGAGCTGACTGGGCAAGGGGTAGAGCCAACGCCATCATGATAGCATTAGGTCCCGTTCCCGTTAGCAAATAGATGACAACTGCTGGAATCATCCAACCAAAGGCTCTAAATACCTGCAGTATAGCTAAATCCATTGGGTCATAAAATGCCAAAAATTATTGTCACTATCATAACTTGCCTTGAAGAAGGCTATACAGATGTTAGTATACACAAAATGTATTCAGAACCCCAAATTGAAACAACAGTCTATGAACTCTCCACTTTCATGCACAAAACATTTTCTGGAGCCACAAGAAAGCAATGACATGTGAACAATTACAGAGAACAGGGTCATTATGTCCTAAAAGAACAAGAATCAGTATATCAGCAAAAACTGAATTGTGGTAAAAGCCTAAATAGCTTCCAAACTTTCTTAGCCTACTAGCTCAAATCTCCTACACAAAGATGAGTGAACAAGAAGATAAGACATTCTCATACTAAGTACAAAAATAGACGAAACAACCAGGAACCACTACTTACTGAAAGCAACCAGTCGAGATATCCACATTAACAAATAAACATTTTGACAGTGATTCACTTGTTCATTAGTTTTGGATCACTGAGACTAATATCATCAAAGTCCTTTCCTTGTGCAACACATAAATTCATATTATCATTTATTCACCACATTATTAAGCTTCTATGGCCAATATGCTAGTTTCAGTCACTGCCATTAGCCTCTAAACATTGTTTAGCTACAAAAGTTTTCAACGTGAACAGAGGAATGAATCCCATCAATGAAAATGGACAAAGATTCTGTTTGCCAGAACAGTTGGATAATAGATAACATTATTACTAAAATTCATAACGTTACATTAACAGCTAGAAAAGGAAAGGCATATATGTTCTCACTTCACAGACTACCTTAGATACCCAATCGAATCCAATGGAACCTTCGAGAATTCCAAACCCTTCATCTTCATCATCATCTTCAGCGTAGAGATCATCAGACCACCACACCCTCTGCTTCGCGGTGTTCCTGAACCTAAACTCATCTTCTTCATCGTACTCGTTCGTCACATAAGCGTCACTGAATCTCGATCCTCGATTAGAGTTCGCTTTCTCGTCCCAATTCCACCGCGAACCGCCGCTCCTGCCACAGGAAAAACACAACCACCGTCCAGTTCGACTGTTGGAAAAATTATCATCTGCAAATTCTCGACAGCAATTACGAGAAATTGGAACGGGGAATTGGATGAGAAGTAAAATGGGTTGAGACCCCATTGAATCTGGGAAGAAGGGAGCAAGGGTTCAGGAAGCCTCCATTGCAGTCCAGAAGGTACAGCAAGTTATGCCTGAGGTACAAGTTAAGTTTTAAAATTTTATCCACTAATAAAAAAAGAGTGAGGCTCCTGTGCACCCGGGCGCACGGAGCACATTCCGTGCGCCTTTACAATTTTCATGCCCCTTTACCATTTAAACCCCTAGCAATACACATGTTTAAATAGGATTGGAGGGGAGAGTTGTGTTTACATGGGGACACGGAGCATCTTTCCGTGTCCCCGGGCGCACAGGAGCTTTTGTCATAAAAAAATAAATAAAATCCTGTAATGCTAAAAAATCGGTTTTTCAGGTTCTTAATTGGAATTTGAAACCGCTTTGACAGTTAGTTACTTTCAACCGTTTTAGTGACTTTGGGCAGTTGGGCTCCAAGGTTTCAAATATAAATGGGCCGGCCCAACGATTCTGAATACTCTTTAGTTTCATCCGCCACTAAAGTTGAAATTTGGAAAAACTGACTTCTCTCTCTTCCATTTTCTCTTTCCTCAGCCATCGACCACCGCCACCTCCTCCTCCGTCGCCGTCACCGTCTGAAGCAAGCAACTAGTTAACTTCAATCGAGAAGAGTAAATTGCACTGCAGTAAGGAATAATTTCGTTTTTGATGCAAACTCTTTTACGTTCAATCAAAACCCTGTCACCACCCTCACTCAATTTGCTCTTAAAACCCTCAACCGCTTCTTCTCCTCGCTATCTTTCTCAGGAGTTTTTACTCTGCTTCCGATCTTATAAATCCTCAACCACCGGCTGTTTTATCAACACTCCAATGGCATCGTCGGCAACGGGGAAGTTGCCGGCGACATCGATAGAAGAAAGCTTAGGGAGCAAATTATGGATCAAATTCCAGAAGGAATGGACTCAAGCTATGTTTACTCCTTTCGTGGTCTGTTTGGCAGCCGGAAATCTCAAGCTTGATACATTTGTTGATTTTATCGCGCAGGACGTACATTTCTTGAAAGCCTTTGCGAAAGCGTAAGTAATCTTAATCGAAACAGCTGTATTTTGTTGATCTGCATTTAACTTTTTCTGTTTTTTTTTTAAACCTATGAATATTTCTTTCTTCCTGTAGAGCGGTAAATGTTTAGAATGTTATACTTTTGGGATATCTTCTTGTAGAACGCTAAATGTTTTGAATGTTCTCTTCCTGTAATTTTTGGGTTTATTTCAGATATATGTTCAGTATCCGCAAGAATCTTGAAATATAATTATGAACTTTGTTTGCACTAGAAAATCTTCTCGGTCTATCTATTTGCGATAGTAAGTGTACGGGTTTCTTTGGTATAATACTAAGGCGATAAGAACCAAGCACAACAAACAATGTGTAAAGAAGTATGTAGTAACCGCAGGTTTATTATTGTTGAAAGTCTAGTTCACTGGGAAGTTCTGCAGTTACCTTAATCCTATTTTTTTTTATAAAAAAAAAAGGTTGGTAGAATCAATCTGTCATTTTTGTGGTTTCATCTGTTCTTGTTAAATAAAGATTTTCTTATTTGCCTTTTATTATTGTGAGTCACGGAAGATTTGCAGATTCACGGTTATAGTCTCTATTATAACTGTAAGAATACAATGGAAAAAATTATGCTATATTTATTTTTATTTTTATTTTTTTATTTTTTTAAAGGAAGAGAGTCAAGAGACAAGGTTAATTAACTCCAGATTATTCCTGTTGAACATCCTTTCTCCTACCTTTATCAGTATCACTGCACCTGTGCCATTTTAATTCCTCTAGTTCAAGAATCAAGGGTCAAAATCTATGGTCAACAGTGCACCTTCAGGGACATCCAATAAACTAGTTGATATTAAAGAATCTCAGTTCTTTCAGCCCACACACCAGAAGTCTTATTACTTGTTAACCTTAACCATATAGGGTAGAAGCTACCGCCAAAAAGACTTCCATTAATCAAAAGCCTTCACAATTGATTGTTGTTTCTTAAAGACTACCAACGCTAGCATAATAAATAAGGGTTACCTATTCTCATTGCCATGTTTCTGATGCTATCCCCTTACATTCTCGCTTAACCACTTCTCATATATTTCAGAATTCCTTTTGCTTAATAATGATTCATGGTAGGGAGGAAAACTCAGACAAAACTTAGTTACTAATTTTTTAAAACTTGAAGGAAAGAATAATAGAAAATGTAAAAGTAAGGAAGATCCATAAGCGCTCTTAGATGGAAATAACATCTGTGGACTACTGGCCACTATATACTTTGTCGTTTAGGCTTAGGCGTTCTAACCAATGAAAACATAGGTCTTAGAGTCAAATGGCTTAGTTTTTTACTATAAACTTCTGTGTTGCACACCTGTCTCCCTTGTTTATTAATGTCAATGGTGACATGGTGGATACAAGTTAAAGAATTTCTTATATTGGTGGAAATTCTTTAACAGGTATGAAATGGCTGAGGAGTGTTCGGATGATGATGATGCAAAAGTTGGGATATCTGAACTGCGGAAAGGTGTTCTTGAAGAGCTTAAAATGCACAGCTCGTTTGTCCATGTAAGCATTAATAAGAATATGCAGTTGCATGTGTTTATTGTTATAAATTGAATTGTTAATGCCATTGTCATGTACTTTTCGCTTAATTTTAGTCATTGAGCTTTTCAAGGGTTTGTACCCTTTGGTGTGCCTATTTCTATTAAATCTTTGCAATTGAAACATTAGGAATATAAAATCATCTATCTGAATTAACTTCTTATACTATAATTTCATTGAGGACTGATGATGTGTAGATTTTCGTTGGATTGTTTTATAAGGATAAATTATCTACTGGTAGGTGGTTGTTGATTCAAACTCTGGTCCTCATAGGCAGGGGATGATGATGTTTGTTGACTTGGGTTTTGTCCTAATCGAATCAGCTGCATGTGGTGATGTGGCTAATAATGTTATTTATTTCTTTATGATACTTTCACTTTTGAAAATATAATAAGATGATGACGTTAATGACAGTGTACAAGGCGCAGTGACGCAGCATTGATGACCCCTGTCTTTTAAAAAATAGGATGTGCCTATTCTGTGTTAGTTTGAGAACCTCTTTCCTTTTTTGCTTGTTTGTTTGTTTGTTTTTCTTCTCTCTTTTGGTAATCTTGAATTTGCATCCCTGTGAGATGCCTCATTTGATTGTGGTCTGTGAGTTTGTGAGGCATATAACTATAACAATTTCAACTTTTTAATATCAGGATTGGGGCTCTAACTTGCCCAAAGAGACTGCTCCAAATTCTGCAACTCTCAAGTATACAAACTTTTTGCTGGCAACAGCCTCAGGAAGTATTGAAGGTGTAAAAGCTCTTGGAAAACTAGCTACTCCTTTCGAGAAAACAAAATTGGCAGCATATACTCTTGGTGCCATAACTCCTTGTATGAGGCTTTATGCCTTTCTTGGTAAGGAGTTACTGATACTGGCACATCTTCATTCAAAAGAAGGCACTCATCCATACCAGAAGTGGATCGACAATTATTCTTCTGCTGAGTTTCAGGTTTGCCTTACCATTTTCAAAACCTCATTGAGCTCTTTATAACACTCTGGGCATAGATCCTCACATCTCCTCAATTATTCTTTTCTTTAGGCTGCAGCTTTAAAAGCAGAGGACCTGTTGGATAAGTTGTGTGTGTCTTTAACTGGCGTAGAGCTTGATATTATTGAAAAACTCTATCATCAAGCTATGAAACTGGAAATAGAGTTCTTCCTAGCCCAGACACTTGCTCAAAAAACTGTTGTTCCTCTAACTAAAGAGCACAATCCAGCAGAACACAGTCTCATGTTATTTTCAGATTTTGATTTGACATGCACTGCTGTGGATTCATCAGCCATATTAGCAGAAATAGCTATCATAACAGCACCAAAACCAGATCAAAATCAAACAGGAAATCAACTTGCTAGGATGTCTTCAGTTGATTTAAGGAATTCATGGGGAGAACTTTCTAGGGAGTATACCGAAGAGTATGAACAGTGCATTGAAACCATCTTGCTCTCTAACAAAGGTTAGTTAGAGTGTCATAAATTTCTTATTATAATGTTGGTTTTCAATTTTCACATGTGAATTAGCATATGTAAATTGGATTAGAAGAAGATACTTGAAGCCTGAGAATTATTGTACTTTGCAGAAGAAAAATTCAACTATGAAAGACTGCGCGGATCACTTGAGCAACTTTCAGAATTTGAGAAAAAAGCAAATTTGAGGGTGATTGAGTCAGGGGTACTCAAGGGTCTGAATGTCGACGACATAAAACGGGCTGGAGAACGCCTCATTTTCCAAGAATGCTGTACCAACTTCTTTGTGAATGCTGTTAGGAATGGCAGTTTGAACAAAAATATAAATATCCTCTCCTATTGTTGGTGTGGTGATCTAATCAGGTCTGCTTTTTCATCAGGTGCGGTTAGTTTGATGACTTTCTCATGGATTCAGTAATTTGGTTATTAATCTGAGTTTCATATTTCATGATTTGCATTATTGGAAATATTGAAATGAGTTGCTGTAGGTTTTCCTTCAAACTTTGGTGGAAATCGAGGAAACTGGTAAATTAGATTGTTACATCTGATCATATAAACGTGATTTAGGAAATAGCCAGTTAAACTTGCAGTTTTACTTCCTAAAAATTTCTGTTTTAAATCTAGTAGATCTCATTAAGAAATCTCCAGTTTTCTGTACAATTTTTTACCTCCCTATGGTCCTATTATGTTATTTTTGTCTTCCAGTGCATGTTCATGATAAGTGTTTGTATTATGTTTGAACATCTCTAAACTATGCCAACCTGCTGCATTTTTTGTTATGCTAATTTGGCCTGATCTCAAGCAGGTGTTTTGGAGTCTGTGAATATACGTGCTGTGAATATACATGCAAATGAGCTCATCTTTGAAAATTCATTGTCCACGGGAGAGATCGTTGCGAAGATTGAGTCTCCCATCGACAAAGTGCAAGCTTTTACCAATATCTTACAGAACTGTAGCAATGATCAGGAGATCCTTACTGTATATATTGGAGATTCAGTGGGTGACTTGCTTTGCTTGCTCGAGGCAGATATCGGTATCGTCATTGGTTCGAGTGCAAGTCTGAGAAGCGTGGGAAGTCATTTTGGTGTTTCTTTTGTTCCCCTGTTATCAGGTTTGTTCGAAAAACAGAGACTGGTTACTGAAGAAAATTCATCCGAGTGGAAGGGTTTATCAGGGGTTCTATACACAGTATCTAGCTGGACAGAGATTCATTCTTTTATTTTGGGGTGGTAGAAACTCTTGCTCGAATATACATACTTCTGTCACATTCTTGATAGCTCGAAACTATTTGAAGAGATGTCTATATAGGATACCAATACAAGCTTGGAGGCTTTTTTTGTTGCGGGCCGCGTTTGAGCTTTGTCGTCTTTTTTTTACTACAGGGTCTTGAATTCCCAATCAGCTCATCACTTCCCTTCCTTTTACACTAGGGATCCATTCCAAATTGTAAATGCAATTCTTTTCGCTGGAGTATCGTGGAAGGCTTTCCTTATATTTCTCGACCCTTTCCGAATTCTTGCTCAGCTCGACAGCATCCATGTTTATACCTGTCGTAGACATGAGAGTTCACTATTGCTGTTTTGTAATCGTAGACATGTTTCACCCTCTTATGACTTTTGCTATTCGAGTTTTATATTGAATGGCCTATTGGGAATACTATGTTGATTCTTTAGCTCAGAATGATGTTGATTTTACAGCTTTCTTCATCGTCAAAACTGTGAATATTCTTTCTTCCTGTGATTGTATATGAATATTACTGTCAAAACTGCTTGGCATTTCCAAAATCATAGCTTTGCCTTGTAGAACTCAATGAATTGCATGGCTTGTTTTTTCTGAAAATGACAAGGGTGTTTGGGTAATTTTATCAAGAAATGAGGTGTTTTGATTAGTGGGTTTGGAGCGTGAAACACGGTTGATTTGTTGGATGAGTTCATTCATCATTTAATAATTGATAATAATGTTTTTAAACTATCATCTTGAGTAACTTTGAAATTTTGGTATCCATCCATTGTGAAAGTGGAATATCTTTCCTGCGTATGGTGCTTTATTTGTGTCGTCTTAGAGATCATCACCTTTTGCATATATAATTGTAACTTCAAATAGAGGGCAATTTATAGTGTGCACACGGGTGCACGGTGCACTCATATACAAATATAAACAAAAACATATACAATTAAGAGTAAAAATGTATACAATTTAATTATTAATTTTTTTAATAAAATTTTGTATATAATATTCAATAAAAAGTTATACACATATATATGTTAGTTTTTTTAATGAAAATTTAATGTGAAAAAAGTATATAATTATTACAAAACACGTATACAAAATAGAATAATATATATACAAAATAGAATAAAAAGATATACACATATACACTCCAAATAGAATACATCGTTAAGGTAGTTAGAATTTACAAGATTCTTGACTGAACAATCATTTTGTTTTTAGCTATTTTTTTTTTAATTAGGAGTAATATAATATGATAAGGTAAGGCAGCGGAAAAGATGGGAAAAGAAAAAGTTAGTTGGAATTGTTGCAATTTCTATTAGTATACTAAACAACAAAAGGTTGTCCATTTATGTATGCTATCCACTTAGGATTGGCAAATCAATTTCAAGAAGAATTGTCATAAGGAGATAAAAAACAAAATGTTCATACTCCGCATTCCCACTTCTCATCTACAATAGTAACCATACAATAGACTTTGGCAAATCAATTTCTTATCTCCAATAGTCCTACTCTATATTGTGTTTTTTCACTTGTATTCAGATGTTGTATCTTGGGGTATTTTTCATTCCCCCGTGATTAAGAAAAAGAAGAAGAAGAAAAAAAAATATACTAGTATATTGTACATGAGTATATATATACTGTGTGCAATCTGTTGCACGTAAATTTTTTTAAATTATGTGTTAAAAATATAATTATACCCTAAAAATTAATATTGTACTATAAGGTATATCATAACGACATAATTCCATGAGTAAAATTAACCATGAACCACAAAAATATAATATTAAATTAACCACATGGTAAATTTACATTGTACCCTTATAATTAACGAGAAACCTTAAAGTTAAAAATCTAACTATATATATATAGATAAAATATCACATCAACCACAATGTCTATAAATCAAAGTAAAATAAATAATGTACATAAAGATAAAATAAATCAACTTTAATATTGTCACTTGTGATTACAATTTGTCTATATGTTTATGTTATTGTGTGTGTATATATATAATTTGTAAATAAAAGTGAATCTTGCTTTGATGGAAAATTGAGTTCGACCAAGGTACACCAATAATTTTTTTTGTTGTATAATGGATAAAGATTCAATGTTTCCTCTTCTGTCCGTACATTAAGAGTCATTATCGATAGTGATGAATGATGATCCGTGTGTGCTTGAGAGAGAGGGTGGGGGGGGGGGGGCATTTTGTAATGAAAAATGGGAGAGTGTTGATCCTATCTTAGTGGGTTGGATGGCTATAAGTGACTTTAATAATTAATTGATGTAGGAAACTTCTTTTATAAAGTATATGTAGATATTGTTATATTGGATATTCATTTGCAATTAGTTCAATATAGAATCATATCTTTTGACTAAGCACACACTAGTGAAACTAATACATACACCTCTTTTCAAACAAATACTATTAAATTTCCATATTAATGTAAATTGATCAAAATTTTCTAGGTCTAGGTAGGTAGGTATAAATATCTGGTCAGATGGACTTTTGATGGGAAAAAAAATCCCATTTACCGAATTCTTATCCATGCAACTTAACCTAAAAAGTATAGTTTTTTTTTTTTAAAGGAATATTATTTCCTTTGGGGTATGAGGATTACCAAAAAAAAACATAGAGAGTACATATTACAATTGAGAAACATCTATACTACTATCAAAATCAAATACATCATAAAACCACAAAACAATCAATGCTATCTATATTTTCTTGTTCTTTAATGATTTCTAAAAAGGAACTTGAAAACAGTAAAGCTTATCGTCAAAATATAAATTAAATTAAAGGGTAAGCTATCTAAAACCATTATCTTTATTGATTGATTGATTTTTTTTTTTAATTTTTTTTTTGGATTTATCGGGGGATTTGATCCGCAAATTCTCATGGGCTTTCCTCAGATTCCCACTTCAAACAAAGTAAAAATTGTTTTTGCATGCCGACCCTTTAATTATATACATAAATTAAAGTGGTACGTATGGTTATCCATTCGGCATTTCAATACTTTTAATTTTGATCATATAATATGAGTGATTTTTATATAACCATGGTCACGAACAATAAATAAAAAGAAAATACATATGAGAGAATCATGACCACACTCAAAATAATCCTTTATCATTAATAGCTGGTTCGTGTAGGGATTCATTATATATACTACCGACCATTTTAAAGATATTTATTTTATCATTTTGAGCTATTAAATTAAAGATATCTATTTTTTTTTTAATAAAAAGGCTACACATGAACGGTTAAATCAAACATATCTATTTTTTATTTTTAATAAAAAAAACCACACATGACCCACCACATCCCTCAAATACAAATATTTACTACACATTAAATAATAGATTATCCTTCTAATACAATTATTCACTACACATTAAATAATAATACTCCTTAATTTATGTGAAAAAAGTTATCTTTAAATTGTCCGAAGGGAGTATATTTTTAAGTTTAG
Source organism: Pogostemon cablin (assembly GCA_023678885.1). NCBI lineage: Eukaryota > Viridiplantae > Streptophyta > Magnoliopsida > Lamiales > Lamiaceae > Pogostemon > Pogostemon cablin. The sequence continues at coordinate 1,105,352 of CM042997.1, forward strand.
ATGGGTTGATCTTAAAAGAAAAAAAAAGTTAGATGTGTAGAAAAATTATACATAATATTTTTTCAATATTATTATACTAGGAGGTAAATCAAAATGTATTCATTTTACCATTTTGGGCGTCAAACTTCAAAAGTATTTATATTCCTTATTTAGTAAATAGTTATATTACATGATCCACCATTTCCCTCCAATACAACTACCCATTACACATATAATAATAATATTTTTTAATTTACGTGTAAAAAGTAAATGGCTACCTTGTAACCGGAATGGATAATATACATTAACTAGATCCCCACGTAATACACCGTGAAATATAATTATAATTTCAAAATTATAATTAAATAATATTCTTTTAAATAAATATTAAAAAATACTACTTGAAATAAGTTTTTATTCCTCTAGAGAAAAATTGGAATATATAATATAAATTGTTTAGAACTTAAAACTTAAGATTTTAGAAAATTTTTATGTTTAATTTTTAAAATTTAAAAAAAAATGTTCAAATCTCTAAAACTTAAATAATGTTTAAATTATAAGTAAAAATATTAATATATGATCATGTAGATAAAAGTATAACACATTAGATGAAGTCTTGCGTCCACTCATTTAGCTCTGTACAGCGAGTGCGCCAAATCTACTTTTGTACACAAAAGAAAAATCATAAACTTTAATTTAAGAAAATTCATGAATTTTATTGCAAATTGATTCTCACTTTTAAGAAATTATAAAAAAAACCATCAACTTTAAATATTATTGCGAAACGCATCAGCAGCCTTTAGTTGCCCGCTGAGTATAATGTAATACTAATTAAACGTGTCTAGATGTTGTGCTAAAATTCTTATCCTTGAAATTTAACTCAAAACTATATATTATTTTGATATCAATATATTAATTCAAGAACCAACTAAAAAAAACATTAGCACTGTTGTCACATATTCAACTCTTTGGGCCCATCGCCTTTAGTTTATTTGCTATGAACTAAGCAAAATCATTCTTGATTCTCCAATAACCACTAATATATATCCCTACCCTTCAAACCTCTTACACCCCTCTTCTTTCTCCATCTCTCTTCACTCTTTTAGGTCAGAAAAACATGTTGAAGACGACTGAATCCGAATCGTCGTTGAAGTTAAAGTTGAGGTTGAGGTTGACATTAAGCCTTCGTGGGGAAATAGATACACAAGTTTGTATGCATATATGCAACATGTACATATGATCAAGCAAATGACACCAAGAGGTTGAGTTTTTTTTTTTATATGGAAGAAAAATGCAACTTCTAGGCAAGTCTAATGCTTGGCTTCCATTTACTCAGTTGTTTTGCAAACCTAAGTTTGTTTCTTCTTCTTCTTTTCTTGTAGTTGGTATTGGCCAATTGTGGGAGAATAAATTATGGGATCTTGGAATCTTTTGATAATTTTTATATTGTCCAAAGATTCTCAAGATCATTGACATAATTTTAATTTCCCTCTTTTCTTAAATAGAAAATAACATATAACCATTTTCTTTCTTTTGACCTTTCGTATGGAAATTTCTATGTTGTAAAAGCTTGTAAGAGACTAGTGAGCAATATTAATTTCTCTTTTCAAAATAATTTATAATGTTTTATTCGTTTTAGATTCATTGATGATTGATCATTTCATTAATTAATTTATGCATATAGTTGGCTTCTTATTGTAGATTCAAATGTAAATCGTATTACAACATAACACAGTATATATTTAAATGCATGGAATCATAATTATAACTCAAAATTTAAAAATAAATAAATATTACACAATATATTGAAAGAATGAATTCAAGGAGATCCATCATCAATCTCTTACTGTGTGTATAGTATATTTATATTTCTTAATGCTAGAAATAAATGATTTAGGTAAAAAGTCTATGTCATGATGATCATTAATATATCATGCATCAGTGCACATCTGTATTTTATCAATGAGTTAAATACTATACAATAATTAATTGCATTACAACGATTGTTAAATATTTTTTTCCCCTCTAGTTTAATTAATTAGGTCCCAATCTAATAGTTAATCATGAAATTAATTTCGGAACCACCTAAGTTTCCTAACAGCTACTAATTTTTGACATTAAAATTTTTTTTTCCTTGAAGCTGTGTTCATATTTAAAGAAATCTAAATTGACTACAATACTTAAATTATTTTCTGAAGGCTTTTTCCCCTCTTATAATAATTGAGCCATATTATTCTAGGGACCAGTCATGGTATATTAATCATGATGCCAGCCAATCACTATCTTTATCAAATATATTATTTGGGTTTTAGATACAAATTAAAAATTATTAATCATTATATTTTACTATACTGTCTCAAAAAAATTTCATACTTTCTTCATTTAAACTCTTCAAACAAGAAAATATCAACTCAACCAAATAATTTTAAATTAAACTTTAATTTCAATTTAACTTCGAACAAGAAAATGTCTAACTCAACCAAATAATTTTAAATTAAACTTTAATTTCAATTTAACTTGTTGATGGAGGCTAGGGAAGATTTAGAGTAATTATAGTTTAGATATATTAGATGTTAATATGATTCTGATTTGTTTCTTTTATTAATTATGTTAAACAAATTGTAATAGATTTTATTATTACATATAAATAGGTGGTCTTATTATTATTTTAAAGAAGTTGAATTTAATATTAAAATTATGTTATTCCCTTATGTCGTGTTTTATTTGTAATATTTCGGTATTCGTCTCGAATCAATGAATTAATACTTATAATCGGATTTTTGTCTACTCCTACGTACGGAATTCTTGTAAAAATTAACGTTTGAGTAGACATTAATCTTGTTTATCGTTCTTTTCATCTTTCGCTGTATTACTTGTCTTCTCACTTAACACACAACCTACTTTATAATTTATTTATTAAAAAATAAATAAAATTAATACTCAAAAGTTAATAAGATTGATAAAAAATAATAATAATAATAATAATAATATTTTTTTCTTCAAACATAAACATGTCGCGAAACAGAAAGTAAATTTAGTAATTAGTGCAGAAATTTAATCAAGACATCATATATTCTAAAATAAGAGTAACACAGTAATTTGAGAACAGAATCATAAATTATGCAACTATACTCAGTTTCATGAAAATTGTTTCTTTCTTTTTGTGCATGCATGTAATTAAGGAAGCAAGTTTTTTGGAGTAATTTGATATTATATAAATAGAAATTAAAGTGTGTGGATATATATATTTTTAAAATTTTGTATATTGAGAAGTTAATTATTTTAAGTGTGATTTTCTTTTAAAATATGCAAACTTTTGTGAATATATATAATGGAGAATAGAGTAGTTAATAATTTCAATATAGTCAATAAATTACATCTGAACAGCACAATAGCTAGGAGTGTTAAAAAGAAACAACAATATATAAAACTAAAAAAATTACTAAATTGTATTCAATTTGGTTGGGGAAAGACTCGTAACAATTTTGGTACATCGATCAACGCATTTATAATAGGAGTATGGTTTAACGTGCATATGGTAATTATTAAAATTTTAATATAAAACTAGTGATGATCAAATGACCATTTCACCCTTAATTTATTTGGTGTTAAGGGGCAAAGTGCTCCATTTGCTCATTATTAGTTTATTAATTATTTTATTATTTATTTGGTATTTGAAGTTCTGAAATGGATTTATGTGAGACGGATTGATCCGTTGTTAAAATATATTTGCTAAATGAGCAAAGTATGTTACTCAGTAGTTAAAGTAGTATTTGTAGTGAATCATAATATAACACTTTAAAAACATGCTTTAATTCATTATTCATCATACTTTAAAAAAATATATTTAACTACAAATTTACATATTTTCCCCATATATCAAGATACTTTAACAAAGAATCGACCCTAATTACCGTCTTATGTATATTGATGTCCTATGACTTTCTTTACTCCTACAATTCCTAACATAATTATTTGTGATTTATAATTTGATTTGAGTAATATTTATTTTTAAAATTTAGAATATTTAAAAATATAATTATCTTTTCAATTTATAGATAATGAGAATTGTTTATAATGCACCCTAGCTCATTAATGGAAAACTAATCCTTATAAAATTTGAGACGCAATACTAAAGGAAAAATAGATTTTTTCGTCCGTTAACTTTGTCCAATTTTGAATTTAGTCCATAAGTTTTTCACTTTTTGAAATTCGTCCATTATATTTGTAAAATTTTAAAAATCGTCCATTATATTTGAAAATAGTCCATCATGTTTACCAAGTTCAACAAAATCGTCCGTTTCAACAGGTCATTAGCAGGTTATTCTAAAAGATAAAAATAAAAAATATGTAATATATATATATATACTATTTTACAAAAAAATAACCCCCACTAAAAATTTATATTATACTCCCTCCGTCCGTCCGAAAGAGGGCATTTTGCTTTTGTGTACGTTGATTAAGAAGATTGTTATTTAATATGTAGTAGGTAGTTGTATTAGTGGGAGTGTGGACCCCATATTTTAATTGTATTAGTGGCGTGTGTGGATCCCATCTGTGTAAAAAATGAAGTGACCCTCTTTGAAACGGATGACCAAAATGGAAAAAAGACCCTCTTTCGAGCGGATTGAGGAAGTATCAATATTTAGTTAAATTTGTTCCATTTTAGTATTTTTGTTTGGTATACGGAAGTGAAAAATGAAAAATGAGATAAAATTGATTAAATAAAAATATGATATAAATTAATTGGAGTTAAAATATTCAAATGACGTGTCATAGCAGGTCAAAGGACCAAAATATTGAATTTTATAAAGTTAATGGACTAATTTCAAAATTGTTATAAAATTAACGGACTAATTTCAAAATTGAAAAAGTTAATGGACTAATTTCAAAATGATTGAAAGTTAACAGACGAAAAAATCTATTTTCCCCAATACTAAATTATAAATATTATACCGTTCGTGTTTGTAATATGCATAAAATAGTTATTATTATTATTATTATTATTATTATTATTATTTATGAACACAAAATTTTTACTTATAAATTTATGTGGCATAATCATTTACGTATTATAGTGGAGGGCAAGGAGAAACGAATAATGCGCAGCCAGTCAATATTGGTTGATGAGTCATGGATGACTCAACAATAAGCCATAATTAACACTAGTAATAATTAATAAGAGTGGTGAATTTGTTGAGATGGCAGTTCACAATTATCACTTTTTTCAGCTGCCACCTCTCACTGTAGTACTAACATATCTGCCCACTTTTAAAATTCTAAATATCCAACCCTATTTAACCCTAATACATAAATTTCTTATCTTTATTTTTAAAAAAAAACAAACAAACAAACAAATTAACAAACTTAAATGTGCTTCTGTATTTTTTTTCCAAACAAAATAAAATTTTAAATATTAATATTTTAATTTATTGATACATAGTTAATGATTCAAACAATAAAACTAACATATAACTTAAAACTATGTATCTAAATGTTTTCTTAAATTGAGGGTGTGTCTTGTTTTATATGCAAATACCTACGTACTCTTTCACTCACCAGCACTTCAATCCTTTTTACTTTGGTTTGGTTGGAGGAATCATTACAATTCTATTTAGGTTTTCAATGAAATAAATAAATCAATATATTCTCTATATATATTGATTGAGATTATAAGAGTGTTTATTAAGTATCTTTACTTATCTAAAGGAGGGTTTCTTCCTCCTATTTGGCAGCACCTCCTTAATTCTAGGCTTATTTGGCAGTTGATGTGGGAGCACCTAATTCGTTTTAAGTTTCTGTCGTTTCTCTTTCTTTTTAATTATTTTTTTTCCATTGTTGTTTCTCCTCTTTGAAAATGGTGTACCCCACCATTAGGGGCCCCCACCGCCCCTGCCCTGGGGATTGGTGGAGGAGGTAAATTGCAGGATGTGCCTCAAGTGGCTTATAGGGAGGGCTCACTGTTAAACTTGTGCTTGCAAGGGGCCAAATCCATGCCAAAGGCAGGATTCGAACCCCCACCCTGCAGTAACCAAGCTCAGCTGGAAGGTCTTTCCACCCTCCCCTCTACCACTTGAGCTATGCCCTGGGGGCTTGTTTCTCCTCTTTAATTTAATGAAAGAGTGCGTTATTTTTCTCCATTGTTGTTTCTCACCTTTCTTTTTAATTATTATTATTTCATTGTTGTTTCTTCTCTTTAATTTAATGAAAGAGTGCGTTATTTTTTTCCATTGTTGTTTCTCATCTTTAATTTAATGAAAGAATGCGGGCGTTACATATTAACGCATATCTTAGGCTCATTTTCCCATTCTCTTACATCAAACTTCAGACAGATATGAAATTGACCCCGGAATTCTTGAAGCCGCCCATCCCTCAGATCACAAACTTTCTGAACAACATTGCTCGTGCCGCCGACGGCATCGGTATAGGTACCACTTTCCTTAATTCTTCACTCTACACCGTCGACGATGGCCAACGCGCCGTCCTCTTCGACCGTTTCTGTGGTGTCATTGATTATACCGTCAGCGAAGGGACCCACTTCTTGGTCCCGTGGCTTCAGAAACCCTCCATCTTCGACATTCGCACCCGCCCCCACACCTTCTCCTCTGTATCATGTATACGTTGGCGGATATTTTTGCATTTATTTCTGTTGATTGGGATTCTGCAGTTGTTTTTTATGCATTTTGCAAGTAGTTGAAACGATAGGAATTGTAGCTTATTAAAGAATCACTGGCCTCTTTGTTGAACAAGAGGACATTAGATTGAGCTTTTGTGTATAAGATAAGGGATTTATGCGGCTTATCAGAAAAAGCTGTTGTAATATTGACTTTTTTTTAAAAAAAAATTATTGGATGAATTAGGTGCAAACAATTATGGACTAAGGAAATGACTCATGTTCTTTTATATATGCATTATATACTATTCCCATATTTGAATATGTTAGAGTAGGAACAAGGGATAGGAGGATTTTGTTCCATGTATAAATGTAACATGAAATCTAAGCATGCCAAGGTTTGTAAAAATACCTTAATGAAAATTTGTTATTTGTATGATTTTTTTTCAATCATTTATAGTTCTAGGAGTTAGAATTGTTGGTATTTTATTATTGCATTGATTGTGATGATTTTTCATTATAAAATCATATGCACAACACAAATTGCTATTAAGAAGTTCAAAATCAATAATGCAGGTTATTTTAAAATCGTTTTAAGGTTATATTTTAGTAATTGACTGAAATTATTGGGAGCATGGGTTTCTTTTGTGATTAATTATTATTGATTAAACTTTTTATAGTTTTTCAAATTTGCATGTTAATCACCTACTCATAATTTCCACCTTGATCTTCTATGTAAGTTCATCTAATCATATTGATGTTTTTCATATATATGTCCTTTCCATTCCGTATGTTGCTTCTGTTGTATATCTCTTGCCTACGAATGGAATTAGAATTGGTTTTGGTTTCGGGATTGGCATAATCGAATATCTGAATTTGGTTCTTTTTATACCATATTACCTTTAGCTAAATCATGTTCACATTTTATTTTAATAATTTGACTCGAATTGTTGGGAGCATGAATATAATTTTTTGACTTTGATCTTCTAATATGTAAGTTCATCTAATTAGATTCATGTTTTCATATATGTTTGACCTCCTCGATCCTACTCTCACTTCTGTTTTATATCTCTTACCTACTAAAAATTTTCTTTTAGAATTGTGAAACTAATGGATATGTGATTTGATTGTGATTGGATTATGAATTGGTTTTTGTTCCTTGATTGGCAGAGTCTAATATCTGAATTTGGGTCTCTTTTCTTGGTTGTATTATCTGAGGTAGAGTTTGAAATTTCAATATGAGTAGAATGATGAACAATAATTTTTACTTCTTTCCTTGAGTCTTCTTTTTCATTTTGGTTGGTAGTTATTATTGAAATTTCAAGTTTTTGGAGTAGAAAACAAATTAACAGTATATGCCATATTTTTGGAGTAGACAATAACTTTTAATTAAGGCAAAAATTCCTGCGTTCCATGGGAACACAACCCTCATCCTTCATATTTTGTTTAAACCCATGTATTGATAGGAGTTTAAATTGCAAATGGACATGGTGTCCCGAACAAGAGCCTCACTCTTTAATTATTATGCCATGTTTATGTGGGCCTTCAAACTTCATTGTTTAAAATTAGTTGCTGAGGTACTCTTATCATAATTTTTTAAGTTTCATAATGTTGATTTAGGCAAAAGAGACATGGATACTGAATAAAATTATTCAATTGATTGAAGATGTTCGACTGAGTTAACCAACATTTAGAGATGGCTTAATAAGTTTAGTAAGCAGTACAGTAAAAAAGTTATAATTTTATCTACTGCCAATACAATAAAGATTTGTTAATTTATTTTCTTGTGACTATAGAACGAGTCCAGTTAAACAATAAAACTGAAACGATTAGGTAAACGAATTCGACGTGTGATGTAGGGGTTGGAGTTTTTTATAAATGACGTGAAATTGATAAACTTTTATTAAACATCTTGATGCTTGAAATTAAAACAATGCTGCTTATTTGTGCAATTATGTGTTGATTATTATGTCTTGACATATTGTTTTGTATTTTTTTTAAATATCTATCTATTTCCTAAATAATGGGTATTTTTTTCTAAATTTATTACCTGTAGGGTTTTTATTTTTATTTATTTGGGATGACGAATCGATGATATTTAACTTTATCCCATTTTAATTTTAGTGGAAAAATTTTCCAGAAATATATATGTTTGAACTGTTGTAGTTTGAGTAGAAGATAAGTGCATCCTTCACTATTTAATCTTGCAATCTTAGTTTTTGTATAGATGGGTTTTTATTCACGTTTCTATTACAATCAGGGTTTTTTTATTTCATTTGGCATTGCAATCTAGGCATCTTTGCGAAACAAAATTTTGCAGTAAACATTGTTAAATTTCTGAAGTTAATTATTTTGTTCAAGCACTGTTTGGCTTTTTTTTATTGAAACTGAAACTGTCTTTGGAGACATGGAGAAAGTTAATAAAATTTGTATTAGTACGATGTTGGTTACATTTTGAATCAATATAAACCATGGTTGTGTAAGATATCGATTGTGAGTCTTTCTATTTTAATATTACATAGAATCCATTAGATCTTCCTTATACTCTTTACTTAGTTCAAATTGTTTATTACTAATTAATTTGTGATGCAGCTCTTGAATGAGAATGATAATTTGATGATGTTTCCATGTGTATCTACACTATTATAGAATATCTTGATATTCATATCTTTTTAGCAGATTAAAGTGTATTATGAAATAATGTTGGATGCAGTAAATCTAAATCAGAAACCAGAAGAGATGGGATCTGGAGATTGATACAAGAACATTATAGGCCTAAAGAGATCAAAGGTAGATAATTTAATAATTAAAAAACATTAACAAATACATGATATAAAAAATAAATAAATTATAGTGTTGGTATTATTTGTTGATTGCAATGTGCAATGAATGGCAATTCGAATTGGAAGCAGAAACGGCGTCGTTTCGTCAGTCTCGCCGTATTTGCAGATGATCATCACTCTAACTGGGAAACGGGAATGGATATGTTTCTGATTACACGCCTTATTTTTGGGTAAATCATTCTCCAATTTATTCGAATTTCTCGCAATTGAGTTTTCAGTGATTGAACTTTAGGGGGGTGGACTACCATTTTATTTTTTTTATACGGATTCCATTTTGACCTTATATTTATTTTAAAAATGAAAATCTCTTATTGCTGCATTATCATGATATGTGATTGATCTACTCTTTGAACTAAATTCTGATACTCTTGATAATCCAGAAGGATTTTAAACTCTCACTTTAGTAATGGAGATAACAATGAGCATTATCTTCACAACTCTATTGTATTGAAAACTCTGACAAAGAAATCAACATGAATATATAAAATAATACATAGACAAGTTGGAATAACTTTGATGAAGTCATAACTTTGATGAGATTTTTCTTAATTTGTGTAGTATTTTTCAGATGACAGAAACACGGACAAGTGGGAATAACTTTGATGAAGCCAGAACTTTGATTAGAGTAACATGGACAAGCTATTATGAAGAATATGGGGTTTTGTTCCGTATTTATTTAGAGATTTTTTATTTTTATTATATCCTACTGTAATGCAATATTCATGGAGTTTATTTTCTTTTTTCTTGATTTAAATATCCAATATTTGTTGATAGATCATTTTTTACTACAATAACGTTTCTAATGGAATTAATATTAACTGCAAATTGAACATAAATATATAGAGAACTACCTTCACTTGAATAGAATCTTAGATACAAGTGAATAAGCAAATCATTAAATTAAAACATATGGAGAATTGGCTTCACTTGAATAGAATCTTAGATACATGTTAATAAGCTAATCATTAAATTAAAATATTAGAATACTGAATTTAGTTTGTGTCTATTCTCTAACTCCTCTTGATTTAAACAAAGCAACACCATCAAATTCTATTAATCTCTTTAGTAGAATAATTGTCGAAACAAGAGTAATATTTTGCTTAGTATAATTTATAAGACATAATTCTATCTATAAGATTCAACAAAATTTATTTTTTCTACATGATTTATTTTTTATTATAAAAATATTTAATGATCCGCGTAATATGCGGGTTACACGCTAGTTTATCTATATATGCATGTGTTCGTACGTGTAGTTAAATTAATACTAATAAATCTTTTCTCTAAGCTTATTTTATAGGTAAAATAGCTTGAACTTTGAATGGTTATAAACTTATGAATAGACTAATTTTAGTGTTAGTTTAGTGTGTTTATGAAAAAAACTCATTTAGAAATCATTGGTTAAAAAAATTAAAATATTACTCCCTCCTCTGTCCCTGAAGATTTGACAATTTTACTACAACATGAATATTTAAATATATATATATATATATATATATATATATATTTCTTTTACAAACTCTATTGACTTTTAAAAGTAATTTGATATTTTAAAGTAATAAATAAAATATAAGCTATGTTATATGTAGAATGGATGACATTTTTTAAATTAATATTTAATTTGATGTGTTATTAATTTAGATTAGAATGATATTTTTTTTAACGAAAAATTATATGCAACCAACCAATAAAAAAAAGTGAAGAATCCTTATTCCTTAGTAACCTAACCATTTTTATATTATTTGAATGTTCTGTTTGTTGGATTAAATATCTTGCAATTTTGAAATTTTGATTTGTTTATTTATTATGTTACCAACAAAATTATATAGGTGTATGCAAATAAAACATTAATGTGTTGCATATTATTGGAACATATTCACTAATAAAATCAAATTTCCACAAACATTTAAGAGTTGAGTTTGAATAAGACTTAATTTTTAATAGACTCGAGCTTCTTCGCAACTTAAAAAGTAATACCTAAATAGTAAAAAAAACTAGACTAGACTGATTATAGTCCAATTTTAAATTATTCGTTTGGAAAAATAGTTAGTTTGAAATTCTAATAAATAGAAGATTCTTATTTGTTTTAAAATTATGTGAAAATTGTCTTATTAATCAACAGTTAAGTATATAAGTTTGTATGTTATAATATAGTTCGACTAGAATGCACATGTACGATTTTAATCGTTAGATTAATTTTAAATTTGATCTTCACTTTTAAATAATATAATATAATTAAAAAATTTTAATAAAAAACTACCCCACTAATTCCACTTTACCTTATAAATGTTGGGCACCCAAAATAACCCTATAATATAATGTAGTATTAGTGAGAAATATTTTCATGCGATGGGTAGTTTTTTTTTATTATTATTATTAAAGAATATTGAATGTCAGTATTTCTTAAATATCGGGAACTATCCTTCTCAAATAATTATAAGTATCGTAATATTACTATATTAAGAATAATGTTGTTGTATTATAGTTAGCATCCCACATCGGTTTTGTATAGTTCTCATATTCCTTGATATGTTGTAAATAAAACTCTTGTGTAATCAATATAGATTATCTTTTCACAATTCCTAATATGGTATCAGAGCGATCTTTTGGCTAACTCTCATCTACGATCCTCCAAATTACAACCTTCCATTTTTGTCTCCATGATCTCTCGCTCCTCTCTTCTTCTCATGGCAACCGACCCGATCACATCACCCACCGATAATGGTGATTCCATCCCTTCCATTGTTGCCTTCCACACATCTTCTCAAGCTCTATCTGTTCCCTGTTGGCGTGATGCGATGACTTCTGAGTTCAATGCCCTGAAATACAATGACACTTGGTCTCTTGTTCCTTCCTACAATGCTCAAAATATTGTAGGTTGCAAATGGGTCTTTCGTATCAAACGAAAACCCGATGGCTCCATTGACAAATACAAAGCCCGTCTTGTTGCTAAGGGCTTCCACCAACGTCCGGGCATTGACTACACAGAAACCTTCAGTCCGGTAGTGAAGCCTGCGACCATCCGGATAGTCCTCAGCATTGTTGTTTCCAAAAACTGGCCTCTTCATCAGTTTGATGTGAACAATGCCTTTCTTCATGGCACTCTTTCGACTGAGGTCTACATGCAACAACCCCCAGGATTCGTTTCTTTGGATCTTCCTACACATGTATGTAGGCTCAAAAAATCTATCTATGGGTTGAAGCAAGCACCGCGAACGTGGTACACTGCTCTTCGGAACTTCATTGTTTCGCATGGCTTTACCTGTGCTAAATCAGATGAGTCGCTCTTTGTTTATCACCATCATGGTATTCTGGCGTACTTTCTGGTTTATGTTGATAATCTTGTCCTCACAGGAAATGATAGAGGTTTTCTTTCTCGCTTTGAAGTTGAGTTAGCCTCGCAGTTCTCTGTAAAGAAATTAGGAGATTTATCTTATTTTCTGGGAATTGAGGTACACCGTTCAACGGAGGGATGTCACTTATCTCAACAAAAATACACTACTGATCTTCTATCTAGTCTCAATATGCTCGCTTCGAAGCCTGTATCCACTCCTCTTGTCACAAGTTCGAAGCTCTCGAGCAACGATGGTTCTGAACCCTTTGATGCCACTCAGTTCCGCAAGGTTCTTGGGCGTCTTCAGTATTTGCTCCTTACACGTCCTGATATTGCCTATGCTGCCAACAAGTTGTCTCAGTACATGCATGCACCAACAACTACACATTGGGGTGCTGTTAAAAGGCTTCTTCGCTACCTCAATGGTACTCGGCAATGTTCTCTGCTACTTCGGAGTGCGTCGCCTCTCTCTCTTTATTGCTTTGTCGATGCTGATTGGGCAGGTGATTGTGACGACAGATCATCTACAGAAGGTTATGTTGTTTTCCTAGGATCCAATCCTATTTCCTGGAGGTCCCGCAAGCAGCGAACGGTTGCTCGCTCTTCTACCGAAGCAGAATACAGGTCCGTTGCATCTGCCGCTGCCGAGGTTCAATGGACTAGATCCATTCTCCAATAGCTATGTCTACCATCCTTGACATCCACTCCGGTTATCTATTGTGACAATATCAGCGCCACGTATCTCTGCTCGAATCCGGTTTTTCACTCGAGAATGAAACTGATTAGAGCTATTTTCACCTAGATTTTAGTGTCTTTTTATATATATTTTCGTATTATTTTATCCGTATTTTATATGTTATTTGGTTGTGTTTTGTATTTTTATTAAAATGTGTGTGAATGAGCTTAAACGTAAGATTTTCACTTTTTATTGGATGCTAAACATGATAAGGAAGATGTAGGAAAAAGCGGATCTCAATTCGGAGTTGAAACGAGGGAGAACGAGCCAAAACAGTGAAGAAATGCAGGAGCCAGCACACGAGCCGTGTAGCCAACACGGCCCTATAAGAGTTGGTCGTGTGGCGACATCTAGTCACTCAACACGGGCAACTTCAGGTCGTGTCCAGTTGCACGAGTCGAGTCGGGAGCACGAGCCGTGTCACCAACACGGCCCTGTAAGAAGGTGGCCGTGTGGCGACATCAGAAGAGCCAACACGACCACACCTGTGCCCGTGTTACAACACACGACTCGTGTTGCAGCACACGAGCCGTGTTGCGTAACACGGCCCTGTAAGGCGAGGCCGTGCGGCAGCATCAGAAGACACAACACGGCCACCCCGTGGCCGTGTTACAGAGCACGACTCGTGTTGGGTATTTTCCTGCAGAAATTTCCAGATCCTTCTAGAAGCCTCCAAAGGGGTATAAATACCCCTTTATTCAACAATTGGCAGGGGATCCGAAATCCTATCATCTACACACACCTCACACACCATTTCTTCCATTTCCCACCATCATCTTCATCCACCTTCATCCATTTTGATCCATCTTCATCATCTCCATTAATTCTCCATCAAAACTTCATCCCTTCCATTGGGTGTGAGAGATCTCAAGGAATCAAGAGCTAGAGGTGGAGATCAAGAAGAATAGAAGATTCTCTTCAAGAAATTGATAGGGAAGAATCCATTCATTTTGTATTTCTTTAGATCTTAGACTATGGGTAATTGTAATGAATCATTTAATTGTTTTGTTACTTTTACTATGATAGGCTAATCCCTCTAGTGGGATTAGGAACATGAAGAGCATATTAGATTTATATTATCATGTGGATTAAATTGGTTTTTGATTTAATTGATGTTGATTTCTATTCATGGAGTTTAATTGTCTTGATGTTGTGATGGCATGGTTTGTTATTCATGAAAGTTTATTGGTTTAATGGATTGTTGATCAATGGATTATTTGTGGTAATTAAATGCTATCATGATCTTCATGTATGTATTGCTTGGAGTGAGACGGAAACGACCCTCTATAGTATTAGGAAGGCATGAATAGACATTGAGTTTGGGTTTGACCGAAAGGATATTTGAATTCAATGAGGGGAACCAATCCATTCGTTAGCCTTAGTACACAAAAAGGGAGAGTTTAGTCTAACTAGTACCTAGATGGAAGGGGTTAATGTTGGGCTTTGATCTTAAGTGCTTTTGGGAGTCCAAAATGGATCAACAACCTTTGTAACCCGAAAGGGAGCTTAGGATACAATCGTGATCACCCTTAGTCTACATTAATTGAGTCGAATTCCGTTTGCATGATAATATGAATTGAGTGTGCTTGGATGTTTCTAATCCCATGTTTTTCCATACTTGAACTTAAGCACCCATTTTCTATTCTTGTCATTCTACTTATTTGATATTGTTATTTACTTGTTACTTGTTTTAGTTGTTAATCAATCTCAAAACCCCCGATCATCTTTACAAAAACAACAATGAACATGAGCTCACGTATTTTGCTAGTACGAATATAACTCCTTATTGGATTGATAATTTTTCTTGGGATATAATATTACAACGATCGAGTATTCTTGCTCGTGAGTGCTAAAACTAGGCAAACAAGAAAATGGCGCCGTTGCCGGGGAGAGTTTGACGGACTAGTCGAGTACTGTGTTATTGTTTTAGTTGTTCTTGATAAGGATTCTTTTTATTTTCTTTTATTTATTATTTGTGTTTGTGGTCTCACTCTTGGCCTTTTCGTAGGTGTTTTATGATCACGAGATCAAAGGGAAATCAATCGATCATTCCTTTGAATTTGGAGATTGAAAGGACTGCACGACAAAGGAAACGAGAGAGGCGTAAAGCTAGAAAAGAAAAAAATATGGAGAATCAACGGGGAGACAATGTTAATTATGACCCACCCCAAGATCCTTTACAAGATCAAAGGGGGGTACAAGAAGGAGTGCAAGAGAATCAAGCGGAGATAATGAGGAATGTCTTTGCTCAAAATCAAGAGTATATGCAATTGCTTGCCAATCAAGAAGCTCAAAGGATATTTCAACAACAAGAGTTGCCAAGGCCTAGAGCAATTCGGGATTACTTCCAACCGAGAGCCGTACACAATATGGTTCCTCCGGTTCAAGCCAATGATTATGAAATCAAGACCGGATTGATCAACATGGTTAAAGCAAATCAGTTTGGGGGAGGTCCTCTTGAAGACCCGAACACTCATCTATCTACTTTCTTGGAGGTTGCAAATACCGTCAAGATGAAGGGAGTGTCGGAGGATGCTATTCGAATGAGGTTGTTCTCTTTCTCTTTAAGAGACAAGGCTAAAGCATGGTACAATACAATTCCTTTGGGAAGTTGTAATACATGGGAAGATCTTGAGCAAAGGTTCCTAAACAAGTACTTTCCTCCTTCAAAGACGCTCCAATTGAAAAGCCTTATCACTCAATTTAGGCAACTTCCGGATGAAAATTTTTATGAAGCATGGGAACGCTACAAAGAGATGCTCCGAAAGTGTCCTCAACACGATTTTCATGAGAATCAACAAGTGGCTTTCTTTTACCAAGGGTTGAATCAACAAAATCGGATGCATGTAGATGCCTCATCCGGAGGGTTTATATTTGGAGTGGATGCTATGAAAGCTATGGATATTTTTGAAGACATTGCAATGAATGCTTATCAATGGTCTTCCGAGCGAGTAATGAGAGGTTATGCATTTGGAAAGGTAGCTCAAGTGGAGAGTGTGAACAAAGTGAAGAGTGATATGTTCCAAAATGAAGGCATGAAGGAATTTAATGAGAGCATTCAAGCTTTAACAAAGCAATTGAATTTGATTACTCAAGGAGTAAGTCAAGGGGGAAGCACAAGTGCTATTGTGAATGATGAGAGCCATGTTATGCAAAGTATAGAGGATGTTGCCTACTTAGATAGGAGAAATTACCAAGGGAATTTCCAAGGTAATTATCCTTCTAATCAAGGTAATTTTCAAAGAGGATATCAAGGACAAGCTCGGGGAAGCAATTTCAATCAATCAAGTGGAAATTATCAAGCTCCGAGGAAGCATGAAAATCTTTCTTACTCTAATCCTCAAGCCGCCGTGTCATATCCTCCGGGATTCGATCCAAGTGCTAAACCACCAAATGGAGAGGGGAAAGCATCGGTGGAAGAGACATTGCTAACATTCATGAAAAAGATGGAGGCTAGAATGGAGGAAAATGAGAAGAAATCCGACAATAGGATGAGAGCTTTTGAGTATCAAATGGGTCAAATTGCTTCTTCCGTGGGATCTCAACACCAACAAGGAAAGTTTCCATCTACCACGGTAACCAATCCTAAAGAAGATTGCAAAGCTATCACTCTTAGAAGTGGAAAAGAGTATGAGGAACCTCCTATGCCTAAAGAAGATAGTATTGTCATTGAAAGGGAAGTGGAAAGCAAGGTGGAAGAAGGGTTGGTGCAAGAAGAGATTGAAATGGAGGAAGTAAGCAAGAAAAAAGAAATTGTTGAGCAAAAGAAAGATGAAGAGAAGATAGAGAGAATTCCAAAGTGGAAAAAGGCAAAGGAGTTAAGGGAAAAGGAAGTTGAAGTTGAAAGAGATAGTTGGGGAATACCCAAGACTCAAGTACCGGTTCCTTTTCCTCAAAGGTTTTTGAAGAAGGGTTTGGATGAGAGGTTCAAAAAGTTTCTTGAAATCTTCAAGAAGATTCAAATCAATATGCCTTTCGCCGATGCTTTGGATCAAATGCCTCATTATGCTCGTTTCTTGAAGGACATCATGGGAAAGAAAAGAAGTCTTGTGGACAATGAAACGGTTAATCTAACCGAAGAGTGTAGTGCCATTCTACAACGGAAACTTCCACAAAAGTTGAAGGATCCGGGTAGTTTCATTATACCATGTGAAATTGGAAAGAACAAGAAGAACAAGGCTCTTTGTGACCTCGGTTCAAGCATTAATCTAATGCCTCTCTCCATATTCAAGAAGCTTGGATTAGGTGAAGTAAAGCCAACTTCCATCACACTTCAATTGGCGGATAGATCTATGACACATCCAAAAGGAGTAGTTGAAGATGTGTTGGTGAAAGTTGATAAGTTCGTCTTTCCGGTGGACTTTGTTGTTCTAGATATGGAGGAGGATGAAAATGTGCCATTGATTTTTGGGAGACCGTTTCTTGCTACCGGGAGAGCTCTTATTGATGTCTACAAAGGAGAATTGAAGTTGAGGGTTAATGATGAGGAAGTGGTATTCTCTCTACACAAGGCCATGCAATATCCAATGAATGATGAAGAATGTAAAAGTGTAGATGTTGTAAAGGGAAGTGTCGAGGAGAGTTGGCCTTCCATTGTAACCAAGGATCCACTTGAACTTTGCTTGAGCAATTCTTTATCTCTTTCTAATATTTCTACTACTTCTCTTGATTTAAATGAAGAATTGATTAATTGTTTGCTTGATCTAGGTGATTGTAGTGAAGCTCAAGAGGTTGCAGCCGCCATCTCAAGGGGAAATGAAAAGTTCTTACCACTTAGAGATCCATTCGAGCAAGAAGAGAAAAAGGAAAAGAAGGTGGAGTTGAAGCCTCTACCCGATCATCTTACTTATGCCTACCTTGGTGAAAATGAGACTTATCCGGTAATTGTATCATCATCTCTAACTTCTAGTCAACTTGATAAATTGCTTAATGTCCTTAAAGAGCATAAGTCGGCTATTGGTTGGTGTATTGATGATTTGAAGGGAATTAGTCCAACAATTTGCATGCATAAGATAAGACTTGAGGATGAAGGGAAAGCTTGTGTTCAAAACCAAAGAAGACTTAATCCTATCATGCAAGAAGTGGTAAAGAAAGAGGTTCTTAAGTGGTTAGACTCCGATATGATTTTTCCTATTAGTGATAGCCCCTATGTGAGCCCGTTGCATGTAGTATCTAAAAAAGGGGGTATGACTATAGTGAAGACCGATAAAGATGAGACCATAGCCACTAGGACGGTGACGGGATGGCGTGTGTGTGTTGATTATAGAAAGCTTAATGAAAACACACGTAAAGATCACTTCCCCTTACCTTTCTTAGATCAAATGTTGGATAGGTTGGCCGAGTATGAGTTTTATTGCTTTCTTGATGGGTATTCCGGGTATAACCAAATTCTCATAGCACCCGAAGACCAAGAAAAGACCGCTTTCACTTGTCCTTATGGAATATTTGCTTTTCGAAGATTGCCATTTGGACTTTGCAATGCACCGGCCACCTTTCAAAGGTGTATGATGGCAATCTTTGAAGGATTAATTGAGAATATAATGGAAGTTTTCATGGATGACTTTTCGGTGTTTGGTTCTTCTTTTGATAATTGTTTGTCTAACCTTGCTATTGTTTTGAAGCGATGTCAAGACACTAATTTAGTGTTGAATTGGGAGAAGTGTCATTTCATGGTAAATGATGGCATTGTACTTGGACATCACATCTCTTCAAAGGGATTGCAAGTTGACCGAGCCAAAGTTGTTGCTATAGAGAAGCTTCCACTGCCAACAAATGAGAAGGGAGTACGAGCGTTCCTTGGTCATGCCGGGTTCTATCGTAGATTCATCAAGGATTTTTCTTCATTTTCTAAACCTCTATCTCATCTCCTTGAAAAAGATGTGCCATTTAAGTTTGATGATAATTGTTTAAATGCTTTTCAGGTGCTAAAGGAAGCTTTGATTTCATCACCCATCTTGATCACCCCCGATTGGAAGGAACCATTTATATTGATGTGTGATGCAAGTGACGTAGCTCTTGGAGTGGTTTTGGGGCAATTAAGAGAGAAAAAATTCCGAGTCATTTACTATGCAAGCAAGACATTTGATGCGGCTCAAAGGAACTACACTACTACCGAAAAAGAGTTCTTGGCGGTAGTATACGCATTTGATAAGTTTCGTCCTTATTTGGTAGGAACGAAAACTATTGTATACACCGACCATGTCGCTATCAAGTATCTCATGGCAAAGAAGGATGCAAAGCCAAGGGTGATAAGATGGGTACTACTTCTTCAAGAATTTGATATTGAAGTGAGAGATAAGAAGGGCACGGAGAATGTGATAGCCGACCATCTTTCAAGGTTAGAGTCGAGGGAGCATTGTGAAGGTACTTATGAGTTAATCAAAGAGGTTTTTCCCGATGAAGAAATCTTGGAGTGTGATTGCTATCAAATTGAGGCTTTAGTGGAGGAAGAAGGAAGTCCGTGGTATGCGGACTATGTGAATTACTTGGCTAGTGGAAGGAGACCTTATGAGCTTAATAAGTATCAATCCAAGAAGTTCTTTCATGATGTTAAAAGTTACTTGTGGGATGATCCATTCTTATACAAGATGTGTAATGATTCTCTTGTGCGAAGATGTGTGCCCGAGGAAGAATGGAATAGTGTGTTGGAGTTTTGCCACTCTTCACCTAGTGGAGGCCATTTTGGAGCTCAAAAGACTGCTGCAAAAGTCTTACAATCGGGGTTGTATTGGCCATTTTTGTTCAAGAGTTGTAAGAAATTTGTAGAGGGTTGTGATCGATGTCAAAGGATGGGAGGAATCTCCAAGTGGGATGAGATGCCCCTTAAGAGCTTTCAAGAAGTGGAGATATTTGATGTGTGGGGCATCGATTTCATGGGACCATTTCCTCAATCTAATGGATTCCTATACATCCTATTGGCGGTTGACTATGTCTCGAAATGGGTTGAGGCCATACCTTCAAGAACAAGTGATGCTAGAGTGGTCATGGGGTTTCTAAAGAAGCATATCTTCACAAGATTTGGAGTACCTAGAGTGTTGGTAAGTGATGGGGGTAGTCACTTCATAAATAAGCTCATGGAGAACATTCTCAAGACTTATGGAGTGAAGCATCGAGTGTCTACTCCGTATCACCCTCAAACGAATGGTCAAGCTGAAATTTCTAATCGACAAATCAAACAAGTCTTGGAGAAAACAGTGAGTGTGAGTAGAAAGGATTGGTCAAATAAACTTGATGATGCATTGTGGGCCTTTCGAACCGCATTCAAGACCACTCTTGGTATGTCTCCTTTTCAAATTGTCTATGGTAAGTCTTGCCATCTTCCGGTGGAGTTAGAGCATAAAGCTTATTGGGCCATTAAGAAGTTGAATTTTGACATGAAAGCTTCGAAGAAGGTAAGATTCTTACAATTGAATGAGCTTGAGGAATTTAGAGAAAATGCTTATGAAAATTCAAGAATTTTTAAGGAGAAAACCAAGAGGTGGCATGATGCTCGTTTGAGGAAGAAGAGCTTTGAAAAGGGTGAGAAGGTGTTGGTATTCAATTCTCGACTAAGACTTTTCCCGGGCAAGTTGAAGTCCAAATGGAGAGGACCTTATGTGGTAAAGGAAGTACTTGATGGGGGAGCTCTAAAGGTTATAGATGAGAACGGGGGAGAGTTCTTGGTTAATGGTCATCGTGTGAAGCACTATGTGGATCCATCACAAAGGGAGACCCTCTTTGTGGATACTTTATGTGAAAGATGAGCTAAACATTCGTCTAGCTTGAAGACGTTAAACTTAGCGCTCGATGGGAGGCACCCCATCACTATCTTTATTGCTTTGTTTTTGTTGTTTTGTATTTTGGCCTTGTAGGTTGATTGTGCTCATGGAGAAAAATACATATTGAAGAAAAGAGAAATGCTTCATGGATTCAAGTGCTAGTGCGTGGTGGATTTAGTTTGAGTCGTATGGATGCGGTTACTTCTCAACAAGAAGATCATCAATGGAAACTACAAGGGTAAGTCTCACCACTTTTTGCAAACTTAAGTCTCAACTCTTGTTTCGATTTAAGTTTGGGGGGAGAGTGTGTGGTGTGACTCACCACTTGAGTATGATGTATGATTCTTGTAAAACTTGGGTAAATTTTAAGATTTTTCTCTCATGAGTATTGGTTTGATTTTGGCATGATTGGTGGTGTTGAAGTGCATGATAGTCCATATTTATAATGAAATTGTTGAAATAATGGTGTTTGTTGAGTGCTTGAGCATGAATGAGAGGTATTGGAAGCAAGATGGAGCTTGGAGCTAACGCTTTCCTTACCAAATGCCTATTGAGGGAGTACTCTACACCTTATCATTTTATTACTTGAAATGAATTGATTTTGATTGTTGTGACTAGCATGATACTTCATTTGTTATGTTTGTGGGAGGTTTACTTTCATAAATTAGGATTTCCTTTTCAATAAAGGTTGGGATGATGTGTACTTAATTTTCTTATGGATGATGGTATTTTGTGTTTTTGCATGTTTTGTGTTTTTGTTGTGTCTTGTTTGTTGAGTCCTTATTTGTATGTTGTGTGTATTTTCATTCTTGTTTTGGGTTGTTTGGTGGTTTGTTTAGGGATGTCGTGAGTCATTTTTGGATGTGAGTGATGATAGATTGTGGTGATAAGTGATGACAAACTATGATTAAGAATCTCTACACTTTCAAATTGTGACATGTTTTACTTAACTTGTTCAATTTTGAGATGAATGTGGTGTAATAAGTTCCTTAGGGTCCGAGCACAAGCGTGTGAGCATTTGAGCCTCAACCATGCATACATGGTATTTCTTCATGAGTGGATCGGTTGTGTTTGATAAGTTAGAACTTGCTCAAGGACTATAGGAACGAGCCCGATTAGTGGAGAGTGGTGAAATGATCTAAGGCCATCCTTGTTATTATAGTCATTGCCATATATATTCCCTACCATGAACATCATCCTTAGTTAACCATTTTGAGCCTATAAGCCTATTTCTTGTGAATTTAGCACATTACAAGCCTTAATGACCTATTCAAAGCTTATATATACCTTTGTGTGGGTGATTGAGGAGATGGTAGCTAGAAATGATTGATTGATTACCAAAAGAAGAAAAGGACATGGTAAACAAGCAAGAAAAAGGATGAAAAGAGCAAAACAAGAATGGACATGCAACCTCAAAGTAAGAAAGGAGCAAATCAACATCAAAATGCTCAAGTAAACAAAATTCAAAGATAGGAAGCTTGAATCAAAAGAAGCTCAATCCAAGGAAAGTTAATGAATAGTGCTTGAGATTGTAAAGATAAGAAAGGAAGAAAGAAAAGTGGAGAAGTTGAGGAAATTGGCCATCTCTTTGATTACTTACACTTGTTGAGTCACTCTTATCCATATACTTCCTACCCTACCAAAGAGCTTATCATTACATCCTAATTAAAGACCTTTTTGATCATTAATTGAAACTTTGGTGGTTTGTGAATATAGTCCGCGAGCAAGCTCATAGCGAGTCGAACAAATCGATTAATGAGTGTGATCTACCCTATTTCAAAAGAGTGTTGAGAGACATTAATATCCATTGTGAGGCTTGGACTTAAAAGGAACTATATTACACTCTATTCTCTTTTGATTGATCTTGTTAATTTCTCATGTCATGATTTTAATGTTGTAGGATGACTTAGCATAGGTTGTTGTTATTATTGCTAACGATGTGTTATTGCTTATATTCGTTTAGTCTTTTCTAGGTGAAAATTTCTCCTTTTGATTTGTCATTTTCGTTGCTCGGGGACGAGCAACACCTTAAGTTTGGGGGGTTGATTAGAGCTATTTTCACCTAGATTTTAGTGTCTTTTTATATATATTTTCGTATTATTTTATCCGTATTTTATATGTTATTTGGTTGTATTTTGTATTTTTATTGAAATGTATGTGAATGAGCTTAAACGTAAGATTTTTACTTTTTATTGGATGCTAAACATGATAAGGAAGATGTAGGAAAAAGCGGATCTCAATTCGGAGTTGAAACGAGGGAGAACGAGCCAAAACAGTGAAGAAATGCAGGAGCCAGCACACGAGCCGTGTAGCCAACACGGCCCTGTAAGAGTTGGCCGTGTGGTGACATCTAGTCACTCAACACGGGCAACTTCAGGTCGTGTTCAGTTGCACGAGTCGAGTCGGGAGCACGAGCCGTGTCACCAACACGGCCCTGTAAGAAGGTGGCCGTGTGGCGACATCAGAAGAGCCAACACGACCACACCTGTGCCCGTGTTACAACACACGACTCGTGTTGCAGCACACGAGCCGTGTTGCGTAACACGGCCCTGTAAGGCGAGGCCGTGCGGCAGCATCAGAAGACACAACACGGCCACCCCGTGGCCGTGTTACAGAGCACGACTCGTGTTGGGTATTTTCCTGCAGAAATTTCCAGATCCTTCTAGAAGCCTCCAAAGGGGTATAAATACCCCTTTATTCAACAATTGGCAGGGGATCCGAAATCCTATCATCTACACACACCTCACACACCATTTCTTCCATTTCCCACCATCATCTTCATCCACCTTCATCCATTTTGATCCATCTTCATCATCTCCATTAATTCTCCATCAAAACTTCATCCCTTCCATTGGGTGTGAGAGATCTCAAGGAATCAAGAGCTAGAGGTGGAGATCAAGAAGAATAGAAGATTCTCTTCAAGAAATTGATAGGGAAGAATCCATTCATTTTGTATTTCTTTAGATCTTAGACTATGGGTAATTGTAATGAATCATTTAATTATTTTGTTACTTTTACTATGATAGGCTAATCCCTCTAGTGGGATTAGGAACATGAAGAGCATATTAGATTTATATTATCATGTGGATTAAATTGGTTTTTGATTTAATTGATGTTGATTTCTATTCATGGAGTTTAATTGTCTTGATGTTGTGATGGCATGGTTTGTTATTCATGAATGTTTATTGGTTTAATGGATTGTTGATCAATGGATTATTTGTGGTAATTAAATGCTATCATGATCTTCATGTATGTATTGCTTGGAGTGAGACGGAAACGACCCTCTATAGTATTAGGAAGGCATGAATAGACATTGAGTTTGGGTTTGACCGAAAGGATATTTGAATTCAATGAGGGGAACCAATCCATTCGTTAGCCTTAGTACACAAAAAGGGAGAGTTTAGTCTAACTAGTACCTAGATGGAAGGGGTTAATGTTGGGCTTTGATCTTAAGTGCTTTTGGGAGTCCAAAATGGATCAACAACCTTTGTAACCCGAAAGGGAGCTTAGGATACAATCGTGATCACCCTTAGTCTACATCAATTGAGTCGAATTCCGTTTGCATGATAATATGAATTGAGTGTGCTTGGATGTTTCTAATCCCATGTTTTTCCATACTTGAACTTAAGCACCCATTTTCTATTCTTGTCATTCTACTTATTTGATATTGTTATTTACTTGTTACTTGTTTTAGTTGTTAATCAATCTCAAAACCCCCGATCATCTTTACAAAAACAACAATGAACATGAGCTCACGTATTTTGCTAGTACGAATATAACTCCTTATTGGATTGATAATTTTTCTTGGGATATAATACTACAACGATCGAGTATTCTTGCTCGTGAGTGCTAAAACTAGGCAAACAGAAACACATTGCTATTGATTATCATTTTGTTTGGGATCTTGTGCAGACTTCTCAGTTACGTGTCTCCCATGTCTCATCTGCGGATCAACTCGCTGATGCTCTAACGAAGCCACTTGCTCGCCCACGGCTCACTCTTCTTATGTCTAAGATTGGCGTTGTTCTTCCACCGCCTTCTTGAGGGGGCGTATTAAGAATAATGTTGTTGTATTATAGTTAGCATCCCACATCGGTTTTGTATAGTTCTCATATTCCTTGATATGTTGTATATAACACTCTTGTGTAATCAATATAGATTATCTTTTCACAATTCCTAATATACTATTTTTTTAAAGAGTATAACAATCTAACATAAGAAAAAGTATAAACAAAATCACAATAACTTATTGTATACAAAATCACAATAACTTATTGTATATTATTCCCTCTGTCCCATTGTAACACCCCGTACATTTATTTTTATTTAATAGGTATTTATTATTTACATTATAAATTAAGATAGGAAATATGAATATTATTAATTATTAATTAATTATTGTTATCGAAAGTTTGAAATGTAGTCGGGTGCGTTTTCTCTCTCTTATCCGTAAAATTTAAATTTATTTTCTGCACGATCTCGGAGGTCTCATTAAATCTCTCCTGCAGTTTCTTCCCAAAACTTATTCATTTTCAGTTTTATTCAATAGTGCCCATTACGCACTCTTTAGAATTCGTAGCGCAAGTTATCCTTTTAAGTCTTGCGATTTATTTCAAAACACAAAGTTCTGCAATTCTTTTCTTTCTACACCAAAAATACATAAATTCTATTACGTATTATTTCTCGCGCACTCATCCGATATGATTTGATTCATCTTCTTTCGTGAGTTATGTGGATAAAGCACATTTTGTAATTTTCTTAAATTTAGATTACGTATGTTCAACGATAGTATATTAATTAAATGATATTTGCGTGATTTAGGTTTTCTGTGAGTGAAGTCGGAGGTTTATTTTAAACGCTACTTTTGTTGGTTCGAAGGTGGGGTTACATGTTTACTCTTAAATCTTATGTGATGAATTTGATATTCTGCGATGTGTATGACATGAAACGATATGATAATATACTATGTTCTGTGATATGCAATAAATGTTCATGTTTTCGGGGGACGACGGTCCTTTATGGGGTACTCCTCACCGTGCACAGATATTTAGTTGGCTAACGGCATGGTACAAGTTAAAAGTTACATGAATAACAAACACTGAAAAGTTTATACTATGAATGTTCAAGTAAATTACATGACGTTTAATTGTGATACATGTTTCTTCACTGAGCGATTGTAGTGCTCACCCCTTTCACATGTAATTTCAGGTTGATTGGAGATGCGTGGTGGTGGTGTGGTGGATCTGTAGGAAGTATTATTAATATAGGGAAACTAAGTATTAAGTTTAGGTGTTTTACTTATGTTCTTATGTTTGGTGCGTATGGTGTAATGAACTTCTTTAGGTATATTATTGAGTCGAACATGCGTATTATTTAGGAAAAATTATATGTATTTGAAGTATATGTGTTTATCCTCAAAGATACGGTGATTTAAGGTTATAAATGTTGAAATATTAGGATTTATAAATTAAGTATTTAGAAATTTTATGCGAAAATTTCGGGTTGTTACACCTACACTTATTTTCACACTTTACAAAGGAAGTGTGAAGATAAGTATAGGACAGAGAGAGTACAATTTAATTTTTAAAATTTTTATTTATACTTAATATACTTTATACTTTATTATAATGTTATCTATGTGGACAAATATATTATTTATTTATTATAATATATTTATCTTATGCTCCAACGTATTTAAAGAAGTGAACTTAACGGTTATTACGAGATGGAGATCGTGAGTTACTGGTGTTCTCTCACAAACTACATAAAAGAAAAAAAACTTCGATATTTACGATATTATTATTATTATTGTTGTTATTATAATTTATCTCAAGATAATCTCTTCCCTAATTGATATATTCTCATACTGACTTGAGCGCCGAAGGGTCTACGTCAAATATCCTCTCTGATATACTTTTGCAGCTTAATTTTATAAGCGTACGAGGATTCTTGAAGAATACCAGGATTGAAGAAGGATTAAATTATCGAATCAGTTTTGTATCCACATAATCTTTCATAACTCTATTTAACTCTATTTATTTATTATTTGATGTAACCTCGTCAAATTGGCGCCGCATGTGGGAACAAAGAGTTGAGGCGTGAGTAATAAACATCTTGTATTCGTCTTCCGTTTGAGGAGGTCGCTAATGGTGAATTAAAACTGTTAAGTATTAATTTAGTAACAATTTGAGGTGTATTCAGTATTCATTTTATTGGAAAACAGAGTGGCCAAGTATTCTGTTCATTATTTATGGCGAGAAGGGGAGCATTATTTCTGAAATTTGGGCCTGACGAGAGTTGATGTTTTCAAAAGGAAACTGAAGAGAATTAGAAGATCATTTGCTGTCAAACACGTTGGGGCAGTTAAAAGCTTTATTCTCTCTTCTACACCGAAGGGCCGACGCTTTCTGTTTATCACTTTTCCCCATTGTGCTATCAAGACTCAAGAGTTGAAGTGACTGTGCAATTGAGGCCGACTCATCCACCCTTAAGAGGCTGGAGGAGCAACCGACTCGCTGTCCTCCCATTACGAACGGAGGGGTTTTGACGCTTTGTGAGGAATTCGACTGGACCCGAGAGTTTTTGCTTGCTTTGTTTGAAATGCGACAGAAACAAGAAGAGCAACCTTCAGTCGTGATCCAAGATTCGTTTGGGGAATTCGAACAAAATAACATACAAATGATAGTTGGCCGATTCAGGCGCACATGAGGTGTTTGAAGAAATGCTTGGGCTAATCATTGTTACAGTTCCAAAACAAAACTCAAGAGGTTTTATAAAAATCATCCGATTGGGTACGACTATTGTTCCCATCGACCAGAGAAGGTCTCTACATTGATAAAAATCTCCATCGGATCTGACTGTCCTGGTTTGAACTTTACTTTCATCTTGCCTTGATAACTCATGTGTCTTGTTGAAATTGGATAATCCATTATGTTTTCCTCGCTTTGTTTATCGCACGTTTTGAGGAGTTTTCTGCGAGACCTTACCCCATTTGTGGGTGTGCTATATGTGCAAGATATGAACCATTTATTAATAGAATGAATTAATACATGTTACCACAATTTTGAGAATGATCACATGATTTGAATTGTGATATGATAATTTCTAATTGATAGCTATATATGAACCTGCGAGGTCGATAGATGAATGCGAATGATGAATGAGATTATACCAGCGAAATGAGAATTAACCATGGAATTTCTTTTGAAGTATGCAGCATATCAATTTAATCACCTAACTAGTTTGTGATCTTGGTGGAATATACTTGAGGTTTTACCTTAGAGATTTAATGATGAGAATTCGTGCTTTACACACTGCTGAGGTTTGTGGTACAAATACATGGTTAATTTGAATACTTGTGAGGTATTATCCTATCTTGTATTGATTTTACAGGCAAACCTCAAGGTTTTTATCAATCTTCAGGTTGTTAATCTGCAAAAAGCTTTGTAATATTCACATAGCTTAATTTATGTGGAAATTGGCATGTAGTTTTCACCTACTGGTCTGAGAGGAAACTACTCATACATGTGAGATTGTGAAACAAATTATTTGAGATGCTCTGACACTTCTATTGTTGGTACAGTGGAGCCATTAAAACATGCATACGTGAAGGGTTTAAGCCCATAGGCTTTACAGTGATCAAGATTTGAGTCTGATCTCTTGAAATAATGAAAGAATGAAGGTTAAGATCTCAAGGTCTGATGCTTAAAGAAAGGGTTTAAGCCCTCATACTTTGAAGAGATCAAGGCTTTAAGTCTAATCTCTCTAATGAATGAATGAAAAAAAGGCTAAGATCTCAAGTTTTGATGCTTAAAGAAAGGGTTTAAGCCCTCATACTTTGAAGAGATCAAGGCTTTAAGTCTAATCTCTCTAATGAATGAATGAAAAAAAAAGGCTAAGATCTCAAGGTCTGATGCTTAAAGAAAGGGTTTAAGCCCTCATACTTTGAAGAGATCAAGGCTTTAAGTCTAATCTCTCTAATGAATGAATGAAAAAGAAAGGCTAAGATCTCAAGGTCTGATGCTTAAAGAAAGGGTTTAATAAATGGCGAGTCAATACTTGCAAAAGACTACAGGCCCACAAAAATACTAGTCAATATGCGCCACAGCGTGAGCATTGAGGTGTATCATTAAGAGTGCTACTGCTAACATGGAATTTCAAATATGATGTTTAGGCATCGAGATCTCATCAAGTTGAGGAGCAGGTAGAACCTATAATGGGTAATTGAGGTATCTCTTTTATTTCTATCTTGGTTATGCATGATATGTCCAATTATCTTGTGAGGCTAACAAGCTTGTGCAATCACAATGAAAAGTTAAGTTGACAATTTTTGGATTCCATTCATGGAAGATGGAGCGACAACAATTGAATTTGACCAGGTTCTATTTTCTTATTTTTAGTGGCTCCACATTTTAAACTATCTTTGGTAGAGGTTATTTATTCTGAATATTTCCAGAGTTATGAATGTATTTCTCCCATGGAAAAACAAACTTATTGTTGTGAGTATATGATTACAAATTGCTGTCATGACATGTACTATGTTGCTTATCTAAGATTTTGAGAATCAGATTGAATTAAAAGTTTTGGATGCCAAGACTATATTTGTCTTTCAAGATTTTTGCATGTGATGGTACATGGATATAAATAGAAACTTGCTCATGTGAATATGCTTTGAAGATAATCTAGTGTGATCCCGTTCATTTTCATATGGATTTGTGGAGTTGGAATGATTTTTTGACTTACGCAAGGCAATTATTGTGTATCGTGTGTTACAAATTTGCTTTGTAGTACATTTAAATTAATGGATACACAATATGCATATACTGCAAGATTAATGATTTGTGCTCATGAGGTGTTTGTTAAAATACCTAAATGAAATAGTGGGGCTTTGAGGAAAACTTACATCAAACAGTGGGGTTTTAACTTCGCAAACTTCCCACTCTAAAACATTCCAATGAAATTATTTTTAAGAGTAATTGGTCGTTGCTTGTAATTGACTTTATTATCGGGTTTGGTCCATAGATATATTTATTGATGGAGGTAGCTTTAAATCTCTATAACTCATCAGAGTAGGAGAAGCTTAGCGATAATATGGTAATGCTTACTCTCTCCCCTTTTGAGCTCGCAGGAACCTCAAGATTCTTATTAACTACTTCATGAATTGCCTCTTCTGATAGAACATGGCTGCAATTATGAATAGGAAATAACAGCTAAGGGTGAGAAAAACTATTGAAAACCATTTCCCATGTGATTGATGGAAATTCACACCTTCTTAAATTCTTTCATATTCTCCCTTTGTGTGTCTAATGGAAGCAACAGGTAGATTTGACCAACAACATGTATTACCCATACCTTTGCTCTTATTTGAAATATCTTGTCACTTAAGTTACATCAATAAACTTGAAAAAGTGCTTCCTAACTCGTTCTCAACCGAGAGCGTTTTTACAGGGCAATGATGATTGAAGTTATACGGCTCATTACAGGTGTTTGGTATAACATCTAAGAAATTTTGGGTATTTAACCCTAAATTTATATAAATGGACAAAACTTGAGGTGTGATTTCTCCTGACTTATAAAGACAGGTGCCTTTCTTCCAGTTTATGCTTTGGTTAATAGCTTTGCGTTTATAATTTCTAATGATAATTTAATAAAGATTTTATACTCTGAATAATTTTTTGGAAATAATCAGAGTAGGGGGAGTAGTTGATGTGGACAAATATATTATTTATTTATTATAATATATTTATCTTATACTCCAACATATTTAAAGAAGTGAACTTAACGGTTATTACGAGATGGAGATCGTGAGTTACTGGTGTTCTCTCACAAACTACATAAAAGAAAGAAAACTTCGATATTTACGATATTATTATTATTATTATTATTATTATTATTTATCTCAAGATAATCTCTTCTCTAATTGATATATTCTCATATTGACTTGAGCGTTGAAGGGTCTACGCCGGAGATCCTCTCCGGCGTACTTTTGCAGGTTAATTTTATAAATGTATTAGGATTCTTGAAGAATGCCGAGGATTGAAGAAGGATTAAAATATCGTATCAGTTTTGTATCCACACAATCTTTCATAACTCTATTTATTTATTTATTTATTTATTATTTGATGTAATCTCATCATTATCCTTTTAAAAATCAATAAAAATTTGTTAAAAAATAATCTCTCTTATTCTCAATATATGTAGAGTGAATGCATGCCTTCGGAAATAACGTCTGCCCTTACTCGACTAGTCCGACAACATAAATTGGGCCAGATTAAAAGACACTTCTAAGTTGGGCCTTGAAAACAATCATTCAAGGAAATAAAATCCGACCGAAATATTTATGGGCCTTGCTATGGTTTTCGATAAAAGAAATGGGCTTGGGATGACAACAGAAAGTATTCATTACAGCTCATCTAAAAGCCCAATAATAGAGGTGCAGTTTGGGGCTGAAGCTCTTATTTGGTTCAATTATCTAGCTACCCTCTCCATTGATGAAGGAAATAAAAAAAACATTTATTTTGTGACCAAGAAATTGAATATCGAAATTTCAACCCAAATCATTGTCTTATTTAAGTTCTTGATTTTGTTTTTGTATTCAGAGTTGTATTAAGGAGTTCTTTTGGAAAGTCAATCGAAGACTCACTCACAATATGCAAGAAGAGTTCATAATTATGTTTATTATATAAGTAAAATATGCTTATTATTAATTAAAATATGTTTGTTGTGAATTAATTATAACATCAAAAAATATACTTTAACGCATCATCGTCCTTTAAAAAAAATATACTTTAACTATTAATAAATTTGTTTTATTCATATAATTATTGCATGAAGTAAGAATCATTTTAGAGGAGACTTTCTCTCAAATGATACATGCATCATAATATTTCTAATGACCCTTTATACAAATTTTAAAAGGGAAATGTTAACAAAAAGTGACATATTAATTTATTTTTTTACCCAAAAAATGCGAAGGCCATTATATAATAAAATTGATTTAAAAAATAATAATATAGTACTTATCAGTACCACTCTTAAAAGCTTGATTTGAAACCCATCTCTAATGATGAAATATGAATAGGTATTTGTTACAAGAAAGCATGTGGACACCTCACTTGGACTCATAATTGAATCATTCTTTTTTAATATTAATTTATATTTTATATTTTATTTTAAATTAGGATAGAGTTTTAAATGATGATTATACATATATAAGGTCGCCTTTTTTAGTAGCCTTACTTTTAAAGTAAGAATTTAAAAGAACTGCATCATGCCATTACCTCTTCGCTTTCCCAAATCGTGGATTGAGTTATATTATTATTATTATATAGAGTAGGGCCAATAGCATCTAAATAAAAATTAATTATAATAATAATATTTATTGTCGTTATTATTTAAAAAAATTTGCGAATTATAGGAATTATATAGCTAGGCTAATCTTTAAAATTTGGCAATTCAATAACGATTTTGCCTAATTTTCTCAAAATGATTAAAATTCACTAGTATATATACAATGATGTAGAGGACATATTTAATAATTGCTTAAGAAAAAGACATTTAATAATTATAGTTTGTTTTTAGGTCTAAAAGTTGGTAATTTAAAAATAATAAATAACAATAAATAGTAAGACAATTAAATAAATAATAGGAGTATAATTAATTGAACAGTGTTATTAAATTGTAACAATATGTATGTCCATTCCCAGGTGCAGATGTAGCTTCAGGCTGACCCTCCTTCACATGGTGTCCAGCCATCCCCTTTCAACTTTTAGTATTTATTTAATTAAACTATTTATTACCATCAATCAATTAAATTCTGCATAGTTTTCCAAAGTTTAAATTCGAAAAAGATTCAATGATCCAGATGGGTAGCATGTTCTTTTCAATGTAATAACAGTATGCTTTTAGTTTTTATCATTTGGGTGGAATAATGCAAACAATAATTCATAATTGTTTGTGTGAAATGGAGAAAAACACTGTTCTTTATTGGATGATTCTAATTTTCTAACCTAATGTATAGTAACATGCGCAGATTCTCTCTCTCCCCTTTATCTCTCTAAAGTTCTAACCCAACAAGAAATTATTCATTTGATGAAAAATACAACTTGGGGATAAAAACAATATTAATATATGTACAATGCACAATAATACAGGAGTATTTAGGCATATAGAAAATTGTAAAATTAGTCCTGTATATATAATCTACATGCTATTCAAAAATAAATTAATTAAAAAAAAACACCTTAAAGTTTCTATCTATACAGTTACCAAATATCTTTCATGAAGGATAAAATGCAGGTATCAAATTAAAACCACAGATGATCATCCACAGCTACCCATCAACAGATTGGATTTTTAAGGTGTCACATTTTTCCTTTTCTATTGTTTTATTAATATATATACTGTATATTATCCTATCAATTAATAGCATGTTGAGAGAGAGAGATTGACAGCTTCACTGAATCAACAAAAACTTGACATCCCACATGACATGATGGCATATATTACATCCTCCAACAGTATTCTCTTGACAGCCACTCAACAAAACATACTTTGGCTATAAACAGAATATTTCTGTAATTAGAGTTTAATCCTGTTTTCATGAGTTGACAAATCAATCAATTATTTATGGGACACTCTCCTTGTATGCGAGTTGAACTATTATTAAAGTATGATTATTAATGTATATAGATTAAGTATGCTGATTGATACTTAAAGTATGCGTTTAGTGAATTATATTATAACATACTACAATCATATTATTTTAATGCATCATTCATCAAATTAAAAAAAATATAATCACTAATAAATATACTCTACTGATAATTATTATACTTTAAAAAGTCTTACAAATCGTCTCACATAATCACCATCTCACGATATAATTTGTCTTATTAATGACTACAAAGTAATTATATATGTAATTAATTAATTAAACTCCCTCTCTCACTCCTTAAAAACACATTCCCTTCCATGTTTGAATGTCGGAACAGTTCTACATCAGTCCAAAGTATTACAGTAATCTGCAGCAAGATTAGTAGCTGGTTAGAATCCCAATAACTCACGAACTCAATAAAATTAATCCCTTAATTCATCACTAATTAATCATTAGATTCATGCTTGATTCACAAACATGCAGAGTGAGGCCCCACTTCTTGCAAATTATTGTGATAACCAACTGATTAACCAATCATTGATCTCCCTTTGCCATCATCTACTGATATACCTCTCCCTACCTTGCCTATCATCACGTTGCAAGAACCTACGATGCTCCAAAAATACTAAGTATAAGCAGAGGATTTGTAAGAACAAAAATGATCAGATTACTACCTCATCTGTTCTTCTTCTTCTTCTACTGTTCCATTGGTTTTTATCCTGTTTTTGCCAATGGATCCCAGCTGTCAACTCTTCTGGCAATCAAATCCGCCATTGTTGATCCCTTAAACCATCTGAAGAACTGGCGAACACCGCCGCCATCTTCCGACTCCGCCGTGGAATCCACTTCACTGCATTGCAGCTTCACCGGAGTTGTATGCAACAACAGAGGATTCGTACAGAAGCTGGATTTATCCAACATGAATCTCAGTGGAGATGTTTCTGATCAAATTCAAGAGTTGAGCAATCTTGCTGAGCTCAATCTGAGCTGCAATGACTTCTCATCTGCTCTTTCTACATCACTTGGAAATCTAACTTCATTGAAGATCATAGATGTCAGCCAAAACAACTTTGTTGGAAAATTCCCAGTTGGGCTTGGAGGATTTCCATCTCTGAGGATCATCAACGCTTCGAGCAACAACTTCGTAGGCGGTCTACCCGAAGATCTTGGTGATGCAGCTGCACTAGAAAGCCTGGATCTTAGAGGAAGCTTCTTTGAGGGTTCGATTCCAACATCTTTCAAGAATTTAAACAAGTTGAAGTTTCTTGGCCTTTCAGGGAACAATCTGACTGGAAGGATTCCGGGAGAGCTTGGTGAGCTGTCGTCTCTCGAGACAATGATCATCGGATATAACCAGTTTGATGGTCCCATTCCAGTGGAGTTTTGTAACCTTACCAACCTTCAGTATCTTGATTTAGCAGTTGGGACATTGAGTGGCTCAATTCCAAGAGAATTAGGCAAGTTGAAGAAGTTGACAACTGTTTATCTGTATCAGAACAGTTTTGTTGGGAAGATTCCTCCAGAAATTGGAAGTGCAACATCTTTAATGTTTCTTGATCTCTCTGATAACCAACTTTCAGGAGAGATACCAAAAGAGGTAGCAGAGCTTAAGGATCTGCAGTTGCTGAATCTGATGTGTAATAATTTGAGTGGTGGTATTCCAGACAAGATTGGTGAGCTGTCAAAGCTTGAATTTCTTGAGCTATGGCAGAACTCTTTGACAGGTCAATTGCCTTTGAATCTGGGGAGAAAGACACCATTGCAGTGGTTGGATGTGTCTTCAAACTCTCTATCAGGTGAGATTCCACCTGGTTTGTGTGACTTGGGCAATCTCACTAAACTCATCCTCTTTAACAACTCATTCTCCGGCCCGATTCCAGCCAGCCTCTCCAATTGTTTGTCTCTGGTTCGCGTTCGAATTCAAGGTAATCGCCTTTCTGGTTCGATCCCATTAGGCCTTGGGACTCTTCCATTACTTCAAAGGCTATAATTGGCAAACAACAATCTCAGTGGTGAAATACCTCAAGATTTTGCTCTTTCTGCTTCACTTTCTTTTATTGATGTTTCTTTCAATCATCTGGATTCTTTGTTACCTTCCAGCATTCTTTCCATTCCTACCCTCCAAACCTTCAAAGCTTCTTCCAATAATCTGCAAGGAAAGATTCCTGATCAGTTCCAAGAATGCCCTTTTCTCTCTTTGCTTGATCTCTCACACAACCATTTCTCAGGAGTCATACCTCAGAGTATTGCTTCATGTGAGAGAATGGTGAGTTTGAATCTCAGAAGCAATCAGCTTGATGGTGAAATCCCAAGAGCTATAGCCACAATGCCAACTCTCTCCGTTCTTGATATATCCAACAACTCTCTTGTTGGAAGGATACCTGAGAATTTTGGGAGCTCTCCGGCTCTTGAAACGCTTAACGTATCCTACAATAAGCTCTAGGGCCCTGTTCCAAACAGCGGCATACTGATGACCATCAACCCGAATGACCTCATAGGAAATGCCGGTCTATGTGGTGCTATACTCCCACCATGTTCGCGTAACATGGTGGCAGCATCTAGACCTAGGAAAGCTCACATAAAGCACATTGTTCTTGGATTTGTGGTTGGAATGTCAGTGATTGTAGCTGTGTGCATCTTGGTTTATTCAGTGAGACAGATATACAGAAAATGGTATCTGTGCAGCAATTCATTCACGGATTGGTTCAAGAAGAGCAACTCAGAATGGCCATGGAGGCTAGTTGCCTTTCAGAGGCTCCATTTCACAAGTGCTGATATACTAGCTTGTATAAAGGAGTCGAACGTGGTTGGCGTAGGTGGTACGGGGATCGTGTACAAGGCCGAAACACAAAGGCCACACACTTCCATAGCTGTTAAAAAGCTGTGGAGATCAGAGTGTGACATTGAAAATGGAGATGATCTCTTTCAAGAGGTGAATCTATTAGGGAAACTGAGGCACAGGAACATTGTTAGATTGCTCGGCTATCTAAACAACGAGGCAGACGTTATGATGCTATACGAGTACATGCCCAACGGGAGCCTTGGCGCAGCGCTTCATGGAAAACAAGCCGGAAAAATGCTGGTGGATTGGGTGTCGAGGTACAACGTTGCATTGGGTGTAGCTCAAGGCCTTACTTACCTTCACCACGACTGCCATCCTCCGGTGATCCATCGTGATGTGAAGTCGAACAACATACTGTTGGATGCCGATTTTGAGGCCAGAATTGCTGATTTTGGCCTGGCAAGAACAATGCTGCACAAGAATGAGACAGTTTCAATGGTGGCTGGATCCTATGGATACATTGCACCAGGTAATGGATTAGAACATATCTGAGTCGAGCTTCGACTCGCATGCAGCCCGGCTCTACTTTGGGCCGGGCCGCCCTACATAAACATCAAGTGCTAATCTGTTTTCTTTCTCCTACAGAATATGGATACACACTGAAGGTGGATGAGAAGAGTGACATATACAGCTATGGAGTAGTACTTCTTGAGCTGCTCACAGGGAGAATGCCATTGGATCCTTCATTTGGAGAATCAATAGACATAGTTGAATGGGTTAGAAGAAAGATGAACAGCAAATCAGCACCAGAAACAGCACTGGATCCAGAGATAGCAGGGCAATGCAAACATGTGCAAGAAGAGATGATTCTTGTCCTAAAAATAGCACTTCTTTGCACTGCAAAGCTCCCAAAGGAACGGCCATCAATGAGGGACGTTATAACGATGCTAGGCGAGGCGAAGCCCCGGAGAAAGAGCATCTGTCGAAGCTGGGGATACACTGCAAACAAAGAGAAACTCATATTTGCACATTCACCAGTTATAGGCCTTCTGTAGTTCTAAAATGCTTCTAAAGTTTATTTAAAATGCTTTTGAAGTTTTTACTTTTAACTTGTAATCCTAAATGTAAAGTTATATCCATCTTTTATTTTCACTTTTATCCCTTGTAAAAAAAAGGAAAAAAAAAAAAAAAGAAAGAAGGAAAGAAACTAGTGCTGATGATAGAAGAAGAATGATGTATGTAATTGCAATTTATTTGTGTTGATAGCCTACTCTACAAAGATGGTTCAAAATAAAGCTAGTGAGCATCTTGTATTTACCTTCTTATAATAACATGTATCATGAGAATATATCCTTCTATACAGAACTACTACTTCATAGTATAATTTTTAAGCTCCACCATTTATATTTGTTTTCTTTCATTCCACACTTATTTTCACCAAAATATATATATATATATATATATATATATCACATCAATCCATAATTTCGAAAATTTATCTTCATTTCAAAAATACCTCTCACGTAACACACATAACATATTTATATTTTAATTATTATTTAAAAATATCACAATAACTCTAAAAAAATCATTAAAATTGATCAAAAAGTAACATTTCTTAATTTACATATTTAGAATGCCGATAGTTGTGTGGTACGGAGGGATAAAAATAAATAGGGTCAACAAATAGTAGGTATAAAATGTATTAAAAAATTACTAAGCGATACATTCGCTTTAGAAAATCAATAGAATCTGAAAATTCACGATTAAATTGAAGAACCCTACTAATATACGTTAGTGTGCATTCTTGAGAGAAACAAAAAAAATACGTGATTAACTTGTAAAACCCTACGAATGTACATCAGTGTGCATCTTTGAGAGATAAACGAAAAATACACTATTGAAATTATTGTTAAGTACATTAGTGTGCATCCTTAGAGAAACAGAAAATACACAATTAAATTGAAGAACCCTACGAATGTACATTAGTGTGCATCTTTGAGAAAGAATCAGAAAATACGTGATTAATTAAATTGAAAATAGGGTTGTTATAATTATACTTAAATCTCTCACCAATTTTTTTATTTGATTTAGTGTACATTAGTGTTTAATGAAACTAGTGTTAAGTGAAAACGTTGAAATATTCAGCATTGTAAATAAGGGTAAAGTTGAAAAAAGAAATAAACGTTTAAATCAATATAGTATTTATTAGTAATTAGGTTATATGCCCGCGTACCTATCAGTAATAATCCCAAATAAATACTACTCCCTCTGTCCCGTTTCAATGTTTACATTTCTATTTTGCGCGTCCCATTTCAATATTTAATTTTTTCCTTTTTGGAATATGAAATCCACCTAAAACAATTAATATATCATCCAACATTAATACACATACACATTTTACATTAAATATTATATTTTTTCACCCACTATCTATTAAAATATTATACATCTTAATCAACGTATAAAAAGCAAACGTAAACATTGGAACGGGATGGATTACTCCATAAGTATAAGATGGTTGCAGATTTTATTTTATTTTATTGGATAAGGAATAATAAAAGGATATATTTAACTTACTCAATAAACAAGGAAAGAGGAGTTTTTTACGTAGAATCTAAATATGTGTATATTATTTTTTCTTTTCATCACATTTTCTTGCCATTATTATTTTGTAATACGTACATTTTTACAGAATTTTTTAAAAAATAGTAATTAATTTTGTATATTATTTTTCAGATTAATATGCATCAATCAATTAGTAAAATCTAAAAAAAGAATATACATATACTCGTTTATTTTTTTTGGCGCCACGTACTATTTCACAAAAATAGAGATGATACGACGACGTTTTAGTTTTCCCCCAATTTCCTGGTCTTCTAAAACCCTCAGAAAATTACAACTAATATTACAATTCCTACAGTCCAAGCTATGGCTGAATTAAAGGAGGGTGATTCAAAGGAGACAGAAATTGTTGATTTGAAGAATGAATCTTCCGACAATTCTCTTGAAATTGACAATGAGGAGGAGGAAGAACAAGAAGAAGAAGAAGAAGAGGAGGAGCAAGAATCACATCCAGAGGTTTAGTTCATACTCGTTTAATTAGGGTTTCGATGCTTCTGTCGTAAATTTTAGTTTTTTTTATCTGAAGAAGTGTGATGATGTTGTACGTTTCTCGGGAAAAGGTTGTAACTTCATCACGCTTTTGATCAAGTTCTATTTGTTTAGCTTATGAAGTTGAACTTTTGTTTATCTTGATGGATTTGCCGATTTGTCATTAGCTTAATCACTATCTTCATCTATTACCTGAAGTCCTGAACGGGATTATGTACTTTCACGAATTTGGGAAAAAAAAAAAAAATCCATTGGTAATGCCTTGTTAAAATGTACTTATTGGTGATGTTACTTTCATTATTTCTTATTGTTTCCAGTTGAATGCATATAACCACAGTGCATGACTTATGAATGAGTGAAAGCTGAAAATTGGAGTAGGGCATTCTGTTAATATCAGAATGGAGTAATTCCATTGCGGAGATCGCATGTTTGTCTTTGTCCTTTATGGTTTTTAGATGGATCGATGTGAATATTCATGAAGTTGCTTGCTAATTAAATGCCAGATCATAATATTGGTTGTATTTTTCAGTTTCTGGTAAATCTGTGATCTTATTGTTTCTATTAAATATGCCTTTGAGTTACTAAATACTGAATCATGAATCAGGAAATACTTAGTGATCAAATAGTATTTAGGTGCGTATCATGATTTCTCACTGTTGTATGTTTGTTTTTCACTTTTTTGCAGTAAATTTATACTTCCAGTACTTTTTCTCTAATGATCCCCTATTTTACATTCTCAGTACTTACTATCTGGCTCCATCTGTTCTCTTTTTCTTCTCAGTGTACTTACATTAAATTTTGCAAATTCGAATGTTATCAGGAACCCTTGACTGAGGAGGAGATAGAAGAGCTAATTGCTGAGCTTCTAGAAGTTGAGGGCAAAGTAAAAAGTTTGGCCTTTCTTGCTTTTAAGGAATCAACAGTTGCTATTTACTTCATCTCTAAATATATATTTTCAGGCTGCAGAAGCTCAAGAGGCTCTGGAAGAGGAATCCTTAGCCAAGGTTGAGGCTGATGTTAGGAAAGAATTGGCTCAATCTCTCTCTAATGATGAGGTATGTTGCTTCTTTTACCTTCATATTTTTAAAGAGATTGAGTGTGTGTTTAATTTTGAATCTTTTTTGGCGGTCGAAAGTTGGATAAGGCTGTTGCACAGGAGATGGCAGCACTCAAGGAACAGTGGGAGGTGGAGCTTGATGATCTTGAGACTGAAAGTGCTAATTTGTTGGTATGATATTTAAATTTGCTACTAGTTACATTGTAACTGCTGCAAATTTTTACACTGTTACTGCTTGAAATTAGCACTGGGCTATTCTTTGTGTTTGAAAGAAACTCTTGTAACTCATTTGCATTTTCATTTCTGTACAAGGATTTTTGTAAAAATATTAGAAATATTTCCTTCTCCTTGTATAAAAGATAACTTTCTACTTTGTAACTGTCTTATGCTTTAGCAGTGATGCCACTTTATTTAAACGTTCTTTTTTATCTGGCAGGAGCAACTTGATGGTGCTGGTATTGATCTTTCTAGTCTCTACAAGTGGATTGAAAGGCAAGCTCCTAATGGCTGCTGCACTGAAGCATGGAAAAATAGAACTCACTGGGCTGGTACTGAGGTGTCCGTTGATGCTCTTAAATCAGTTACACAAGCTGAGGAGTATCTCCAGTTGCACAGGCCTGTGAGAAGGTTCATTCTCAACACCTTTAATGAGATAATGGATTAATGTAAACGCACTTTAAGTTTGGTTCTGAATTTGGAATCTTTATTGTAGGGCAGACGGCATGGAAAAGTCTTGGAAGAGGGTGCCAGTGGTTTCCTGGGTAAAAAAGTTGGGAAAATTGAAAGCGGTGAAGCTGTAAATGACAGTCAGAATGTAGATTGGGGTACTTTCAGCAAAATGTGCTCTGACAAGTCATCTTTAGAGGATATCAGTTTTGGCAGCAAACACTGGGCTTCTGTCTACCTGGCTAGCACCCCGCAACAGGCTGCTGAACTGGGTCTGAAATTTCCAGGAGTTGATGAGGTAAAAAAATAGTACGATTTGAATTTTCGTTTATCCTGTGACCATTGAGCCTTTGTTAATAGCTGGCTACTCTTATCATCTTTCTCCACCTGTTGTATAACCTCAAATAATTATGATGCTGACTTTCCCCTTTGTTAAGTCTCATGTATCTGGTTTCTCAAACTTACCTTATTTTCCCGCCTAGATGTCATGGTAGTTACATTCCCAGCATAGAAAATATAGTTTAATTTGACAGAGCAGTTCCCATAACTGTTAGTTGAAATAATATAATTTTCTGATTTTGATTCCTTAAAATTTGGTGTGTTTCAATAAATATTCTAACACGTTAAGCATTCTTAACAATTAAATTATACTTGAAGGTTCTGTGAAATTATCAAATTAATATTTTTAGTTCTGCGCTATCTTCCTGTCATTCAACTTAAAGGTAAGTATTCTGTTAGGCCGAGAAGCTGGAAGTAGAAGCAGTGCATTCCATTGTTTTAGTTATTGGAAGTTTTACAGAGTTTCAAAGCCTAATGATGTTTTTTCTGCGAGTTTAAAACTTTTGATGGGCATCATTTGATCAAATTCCCTGGTACTGTACATGTGAGAGGGTATAAACTTGGATTTGTGTTATTTATTGATTATTTGAGTGATGATTTCTTTCAGAACATCTTGTCTCTCACATTTACCACGTGGTTAGGTAGAGGAGATTGATGATGTCGATGGCAATTCAGATGACCCATTTGTTGCAGATGCTATAGCAA
Organism: Pogostemon cablin; assembly: GCA_023678885.1. Lineage (NCBI taxonomy): Eukaryota > Viridiplantae > Streptophyta > Magnoliopsida > Lamiales > Lamiaceae > Pogostemon > Pogostemon cablin. Next base: position 1,147,932 of record CM042997.1, read on the forward strand.
ATGAAGGAGATCTGAATCTTACTGAAGAACAAAAGAAAAACTTTAGAAAGGTCAGTTTTTTCTCTACTGCAATTCGTTTTATTGCTCCCAAAACCCTTAGGATTGAGGCTTGTGACAGTTAAAGTCGTTTTCTTTTGTTTGCCTCATTTAGGAAAGTCCAAGTGTTACGAACTTGGATCATCAAATGTCAATTTTTTATTTTTATTTTTTATTATTTTTTTCCATTGATATTTTTATATAGCTCAGACCTAAACTGTTAAAGAGAACTAGTGGTATAAAAATTTAAAGTGGGTGGGCTAATATTTTTTTTTTTTTTTTTTGCTTCAGTTAGGGGAGTCCAAGTCTTGATTTTGTAAGGAGTCATATAATAGCTTTCCAGTGTGCAAATTTTCTTCTCAATGTGTCTTTTTACAATGCTTACGGAACATGTATTCAACATTATAACTAAACTCCATGTTAACAATAATAATCAATTGTAAAGCAACGAATTCTAACTTAGGGCAGCTGAATTCTTTTCCTGCCTAATTAAGCCATAACACCTACTCCACTTTATTTTGAAAAAAAAAAAATCAATGAGGTTTATCAAGTTTAATGAAATTTATAATTACTTCATGCAGCATCCCTTTCTGCATTTGATACCTGGCCATTTATTTCATCACTGTTTATGATATAATTTTATGTGAAGAGGATATCAGTGAGAACTAGTTCTTGACTTTTTGTTTGAAGAAATTCCATTATTCACTTGCTTGAAGTTTCAAGAGTTTGCTACTTTTTTTCCATATTTCTGGTTGATAAAATAATTAGCAATTTCATGACCATGCTTGATTGATTGTTACGAATCTTTGCTGCTGCTATGTTGCATAATCATTTTGTATGGATTTCAATAATGATGAATTTTAGATTGTCTGGTGGCTTTAGCTACTTTTTGATTATTTACCAACTTCTGTCGCAAGCAATCGCTGATTGGACTTCTGGTCCTTTGATTCATAGGTCAAAGAGGAAGATGATGCAAGCGCTGATCACAAGCTTCATGTTCATTTGAAACGAAGGAGACGTCGGAAGCAACGCAGAGAGGTTTACCTCAAAGCCGTCAACTGTTTAGGGTTCTCATTATGTTTAGTGTATTTTCTTACATTGTTCACTGCCATATTTCCTAGTAACTGTTTAAATTTTGGTGAAAAGACTCCAACTGGGGCTTATTTATGTGTTTTTAAACACAATCTGGATATAGTTAATATTAGTTCAGTTACTTAAGTAAATGCACGTATATTTTATGAAAGATTTTTTATTACTTTTTTTTTTCTTGTCATTTTCTTTCAGTTTCAATTATTTATGACCAATATGCTAATGTTTTTTGGCATGAATTGTCTAATGATGGTCTATTATTTTCTGTATTGGTAATTGGTTTTTCATGGTCCTGTTTGATTGCACATAGGCATAATTCTGTTGCTCTTGGGTGAATATGAATTTTTTTTCTTAATAATAATAATAATACTAATTTTTTAAAATATTTATGTTAGGCATAGTACCCATCCCTTTTTGGCAATGAATTTTTTCTTTGACATTGATTATATTTCTATTTTGATCAGGATGCTCTTGAAGGAGGTCTGCCCTTGGTTGATGGGAGGACTGAGTGCCACGTAGATGATTTTATGACTCGTGAGGATGGCATATCTGAAAACGATGTCAAAGATCAAGAACTAAATAATTGTATGGGGGACTTGTCTGGTGTTGATGGAGAGAAAGCAAAGAGTGGTATTGATGGGTCTGCTTCTGCAGACTTAGTTGAGTTGAGAGAGGTTAAGCATCCAAGCGACTGTGATGAGCTACATCCAGATAGTAAGAAATGTTGTTCAATTATGATGGATAGTGATGATGAAGGTACAGGTGCTGGAAATAGATTGTCACAGATGGAGGAAGCCACCAAAGCTGAGAACCAAATAAGTTCTAGTACAGATTCAGATTCTGATGATTCAGATGCGGACGTTAGTGCCATTCCCAGGTAATCTAGCATTATTCTACATGAAATTTGAACCCTGCACACAAGAGTTTATTTTTTGTTTATCATATTAAATAATTCCAGCTTCTTTACCTCTTACTAAATTAGTCCTTGAAATTGGTATGAACTTTTTAGCATCATCCTTCAGTTCATTTTGATCATCATATATTTTGTTCCAGCACTAAGAGAAGGCGTAAAAAGAAAATTCGGAGAATCATTGATGATGCTGAATTGGGGGAAGAGACAAAGAAGAAAATTGCAATTGAAAAGGTAATATTCAATCATGTCTTTATTATCCCATTAATTACTGGTCACCAATATTCATACTTTTACAGGAACGTCAAGAGCGGCTTAAATCTTTGGAGGCACGGTTTTCGGCCAAGTCACCTATCATGAGTTCTTCTGTCAAGAACAGGAGTTCATTTGATGGCAAAGGCTTAGAAATACTGGGAGATATATCTGCAGGTTACATAATAAATGTGGTCAGAGAGGAAGGTGAAGAGGCAGTTAGAATTCCTCCCAGCATCTCGTCAAAATTAAAAATCCACCAGGTTACAAGATTTCGTACATTTTTCTATGCTTTTCTTGTGTGTTGAGAATTTTGTATCTTAAATTGAGTTCATTCATCTGATAAGATGCTGGTAAAAAGGGGAAACCTCTACTTTAAAACTACCCTTCATCTCTTCCTATAAATTTTCTATATATAATTATATATAATGTTTATAGTGAAGAAACTGCAGAAAAAGGTTTAGGATCAATGCTTTAATATGTTTTTCTTGATCTGTCGTTAACACCTGTACTACAGTTCTTTAGTTTTTATTCTTAACTACTAGAGTGAATATTTTGCAAGCTTCTCAGCTCAGCTACTGGTGTTGTCATCTTGAATTATAGATGATCCTTGTATTGTATTGGTTGACTTATTATAATTTTAAGATATGATGCAATAAAAGTGTAAGACAAACTATCTATATTCCAATTTGGTTTTACTTGCTGAGACTGTTTTTCTTACTCCTTTGACTTGTAAGTTGTAACTGTTTCAACTCAAATTTTTTGGTTTACTCATCAACTGACTTTGGTATATTTTATAAAATATGTACTTCAGATTGCAGGGATCCGATTCATGTGGGAAAATATTATTCAATCTGTGCGAAAAGTAAGGGCTGGTGATAAAGGTCTTGGTTGCATATTGGCACATACTATGGGGTTAGGTAAAACTTTTCAGGTAGTAATTCTAAAGTATATCTGCTGTTATTTCTCTTTAGCTTTCTTTCAAGTCCTTTCACATTGATGCAACCACGTGTTAAATTATCTGTGTTAATGCATTTTAGGATGTTTTTCTTATTGGTATGTATCATTCTTTTTTTTTTTTTTTATAACTTGTTTCAATAATCTACATATGATAATACTATTAAATTGTGAATACCTTTAAAAAATGGAAGTAGCCTGGATATATCCAATGTGCTACAAAAAACTTAAACACTGCATCTAAAATGCTAACATCTAGTGTGAAAAGTTATGGCATATGAAATGTTTGCAGTAAGAACAAGGCCATGATTGCGTTTACATATCGTTTTTGGAATGCCCTAGTGCAGATGTATTGTCTTTCCAAAACTTATTCTTAATTTAATCGTGTTGACCATTCTTAATTTTTAACCTTTCTTTTTTAATTTACTGGTTGTCTCTCTCAGAGCTTCACTTCTTGAGATAAGTAGAAGGTTGTAACAAAAAGCTCTTCAACTACTTCCCAATCAAATAATCCTAGGGCAAGGGCTTCTTTAGTTTTCTTGACAAATATTATTTACTTCTTTGACTGGGGAATGTAGCACCGTTAATCACCCAAAGTAATGCTGAAATTCTGTAGTTGCCACCTAATTAGTCATATTCCAAATCTGTCCATGGCTTCACACAGAAGGCCATATTTTTAATTTTTTGCATCTTTACTAGAGGAAAAAGAAAAATAATAAACTGATATCGACTTTTAGCTGATGGATACGAAGCGACCCTTGCAATAATCCATTGCTCTTGGTTGCCTTCTTGACATGTCCATTCTACTTAGAAGGTTCGATATCTCTTACAATATTATATTGCATGTTAGCTTCTAAATGATAAGTTATTCACACGCAAACAGATGATACAAATACCATGTTCGCCATATCATGCAAATTCACACATGGAGTTTATGTTGATTGAGATAGACTGATAGGCATAGAAGAACAAGAAAAGTTGCCATTTTTTTTCACAATAGATCATCTTAAAGAACGTATATATGAAAATTCTTAACACCGCATTAGATTGATTCAGGACTTCATAATTTCCTGGTAGTTTGTAATGTAATTATCTTTCCAAGGTAGGATGCATTATATTCTACATGCTAGGTACTCCTAAATGTTGTTTGGGTTTAAAATTATTTCAATGTCCTGAAAGTTTTGATGATCCAATGATATTTATGTGATTGAATTTTTCTTGAGGGATCAAATTTGTAAATGCAGGTCATAGCTTTTCTGTACACTGCTATGAGAAGTGTGGACCTAGGATTGAGAACTGCACTCATTGTGACACCAGTGAGTGTAGTGCACAATTGGCGGCATGAGTTTATGAAGTGGAGACCTCCTGAGCTAAAGCCTCTTCGAATCTTCATGCTTGAAGATGTACATAGGTTGTCTTCTTTATTGGTGTGTTTGATACAAATGGTGAATTCATAATAAAAATTGTAAAATCTCTTTTTGGAATTTATGTCATTAGCCAGAAATATATTGAATGGGTGGTTTTTAATTTTCCTTTTATGACCATAGGAACTTAATGTATTTCTTCTACTAAATATCTTGGAATTTATGTCATTAACCAGAAATATATTGAATGGATGGTTTTAAATTTCCTTTTAAGAGCATAGGAACTACATGTATTTCTTCCTCTAGTTTTCTCGGATATAATACTTCCAGCTGTTTTTGTCAGGGAAAGAAGGGTCGAGTTGTTCACAAAATGGAGAACTAAGGGTGGTGTCTTCTTAATTGGTTATTCTGCTTTCCGGAATTTGTCTCTTGGAAAGTACGTTAAGGACCCAGAAATGGCTTGGGAGCTTAGTCAGGCTCTTCGGGTATTATTCTTAAAACTGAATATGCACAAAGTTATTGGTTAGTATGTTATTCTAATATTGTTGGTGCATATTTGTTACCAGAATGGACCTGATATTCTTGTCTGTGATGAGGCTCACATTATAAAGAACACCAAGGCTGATACAACACAGGCATTGAAAAATGTAAAGTGTCAGAGAAGGATTGCATTAACCGGATCGCCTCTTCAAAACAATCTTATGGAATATTATTGTGTATGAGTTTCAGTTCAGAACTTTTTGGATTTGGCATTTTTTAATCCAATTTATGAATATCTTGGATTTTATCTGGACAGATGGTTGATTTTGTCAGAGAAGGATTTCTTGGCAGCAGCCATGAGTTTAGGAACCGGTAAGAATGTCGTACCTTAATCCTTGTGATGCATTTTGTAATGGTATCCCTCATCGGTTCCGCAAGAAAGTGTAGAATGACATAAAATTGGAGTCAACCTCTACTTTGACCATGGTTTTGGGTTAAGTTAGTTCCCTATTTTATATGTCTAAAGATTTGCTCCGACCTGTCAGATCCAGGAGGGCTGCAGAAATGGCTACATGGGTTGCCTCCCTGGAAGTGGGCCCATGGGGTTGCCACCCCAGATGTCCCTAGGGGGTTCCCACCTAGCATCTGCCGTCTGTGGACTTCCTGTTGGAAAGGGAATGGATTGTTACCATATTTCACATTGGTTCCACATGAAAGTGTGGAATGACATATAAGTGGGTGTCAATCCTTTATCTTTCTGCATGACCTTGGGTTAAGTTAGGGTTCCGTAGCTTATATACCTAACAAATTCCCTTTATAATTGATTCTGATGTCACAGAATTGCCCTTTTGCTTTTGCAGTTTCCAAAATCCTATAGAAAATGGCCAACATACAAATTCTACTGCAGAAGATGTGAAGATAATGAATCAAAGATCTCATATTCTTTACGAACAGTTAAAAGGATTTGTTCAGAGGATGGACATGAATGTGGTTAAAAATGATTTGCCCCCTAAAACTGTATTTGTTATCTCTGTTAAGTTATCTCCGTTGCAGAGGAAATTGTATAAAAGATTTCTTGATGTTCATGGATTCACAAAGGACAAAATATCTGGTGAAAAGATAATTAAGAGATCATTTTTTGCAGGGTATCAGGCATTAGCTCAGGTATGTACCCCTTTTACTTATTAATTGATCCCTCAATTTTCTTTTCAGGTAGTATTTTGTTGAAATAGATGTCCATTGAAAATGCTTGAGAATTTATGCACCCATATAAAATGGAAGTGCTGTTCTGTTCCATTACGCATAAAAAATGTCAGATATCTATGCATTTGGTATGGTTTGAATCTAGGTAGAAGACTTTCCACATGGTATTAAACATGAATGGTTGCAGTTTTTAATGAGCTATGTTTCAAATTAATAGATTTGAACAGGATCATCTATATTAATTTATTTATTTTCATTTCATAGGAAACCTAAAGCACTTTGTATCCATGGAAATTTGGATTGTCATGTTTTTGTAAAGCACCTACCTTGATGCTCAAAATCATAGTGTATTTGTCAACTAGAGACATTGTCTTGAAAATTCAGCAGCTGCTAACTTCCTTATTATTATTACTCTCCCATCTTTGGACTTTTTAGTCTTTTGCCTAATTTGATCTCTATTTAGTTCTCCATTTCATAGTGTTCTTAATATGTGACAATATATTCATTAATTCCTGCAAGATCTTGTCTTTGGTGGATCACCAATGAAGTTTAGGACTATTTATGATTCTGAAAATTTACAACTGCCATCACGTTTTTTATTCTCATGGATGATGAGTTCGTTGATAATTCTGTCTTTGAAGAGTGAGTATAAGTTTACATATCATGTGTTGATCTCTGTAGATTTGGAACCATCCCGGAATTTTGCAACTGAGGAAAGAAAACAAAGACTCTGCTAAAAGAGAAGATGTAGAAAACTGTCTTGCAGATGACAGCTCAAGCGATGAGAACCTTGACTGCAATATGATCACAGGAGGTATTTTGATGTGTACTGGCCATTATTTTATTGTAATAATTGAGTCGAGTTGGTAGTTGGTTAAAGAGTGCTATTTATATTCTTTGGATAATCTTGAAAAGTGTACTTCTTCGTTTATAACCTCTGTGAAACTGAAAAGAGCCCAGCATTTTGTCATGTTTAAGCATATTGGAGTTTTTCTGCAGTGGTTTCCTAATAACCTGGTTGCAGTGTTTAGAACAATTTCATATATATATTCTAGTGTCTGCTATGATTGTTACTAAATTATGCTTTATTCAATTTCTCTCCACTATTGTTGTTTGCAGAGAAACTAGGTAATCCTCACCGAAAAAATTATACTGGATTTGTTCGAGAGGTGTGTGAACTTCCTTCAACATATCACCTTCCTGACTAAACAATTTTCATTTAATAGAGATATAATGTTGTTTCAAAATCACCTAATTTAGTTTTCGTGTTAGATAATACTATAGTATGCTTATATGTATGCTAATTTTTCTTTTTTCGGCATGTTAATGACCAAATTACAGGACTGGTGGAGGGATCTTCTGATGGAAAATAGCTATAAGGAGGTTGATCAAGGTGGCAAAATGGTGTTGCTACTTGATATCCTTACAATGTGCTCAAGTATTGGTGACAAGGCACTGGTATTCAGCCAGAGTATATTAACTTTAGATCTGATTGAATATTATCTTTCAAAATTTCCTCGCCCGAGGAAGAATGGGAAATGTTGGAAAAAGGGGAAGGACTGGTATAGGTATGTATGGTTTTATGCATTTTAGAAATGACAAATTCTAATTATTATACTTGATTGTTCAGGTTACCTAGCATTACTGAATAACATAGAGTGATCGTACAACTGTTTATTTTTCGAATTTGCAACAGGTTAGACGGAAGAACAGAAAGCTTAGAGAGGCAGAGACTAGTTGAGAGGTTCAATGACCCTTCAAATAGAAGAGTTAAATGTACTTTGATATCAACGAGGGCTGGATCTCTGGGAATTAATCTTCATGCAGCTAACCGAGTAATTATAGTTGATGGATCATGGAATCCTACATATGATATTCAGGCTATATTTAGGGCTTGGAGGTTCGTATGCAACATTTCTACTTCAAGAAAAATCTACTTAAAATTTTTGTTACACTAAAATTTACACACACATGGGATGTAGGTATGGGCAAACAAAGCCTGTTTTTGCATACCGATTGCTTGCACACGCAACCATGGAAGAAAAGATTTATAAGCGTCAGGTATTGGGTCGTCAATATTTGAACCAACAAGTTGCTACATTGAATGAAGCCTGACCAAGATTATTGTTACAGGTGACTAAGGAAGGCCTTGCAGCTAGGGTAGTCGATAGACAGCAGGTACACAGAACAATGTCGAAAGAAGAGATACTACATTTGTTTGACTTTGGTGATGATGATAATGCTGATTTGATTCCGGAGTTGGGACAAGAGATTGGAATTTCGACTGAACCAAATACAAATGCTCGTGTTGGAAATTTACTGAAGCAGAAGATGCCACTTCCAAATGGAAGTTCTTCAGACAAGTTCATCGAAAACCTGATTAGCAGATATCATCCGGGGTAGTTTATTTGAACTTGTTGATTTAGGCTAATACACAAAAGAGTGAAGTAGGCTGGAAATGGAGAAATTCATTAATCTATCGCGTGTAAACTCTGTAGTTCAAATATGTTCTAACACTTATTGTATCCCCTTACAGTTGGATTACAAACTACCATGAACATGAAACCCTCTTGCAAGAAAATGAAGACGAGAAACTGTCGAAAGAAGAGCAAGATTTGGCTTGGGAAGTGTACAGGAAGACCCTCGAGTGGGAGGAAGTTCGAAGAGTTTCTCCAGATGAAACCATGACTGAGCTGCAAAGGCCCGTCGAGTCCATTGTCCCCAAAACGCCAGATCCGCCTCCCGCGGAGGTGCCTAGACAAGACTATGCACTCCAACGAGCCAGGCAGCGCCATCAATATCGTTATGGGCTACGCCAATGCACAAACTTGGCCCACCTAATGACCTTGAAAACTCAAAGAATAAAGAATGGTGGTAGCGCCATATGTGGCGAATGTGCTCAAGTGGTACGTTGGGAGGACGTCAAACCCGATCCAAGGTTTTACTAATCGAATCTCTTCGTATTTATCATACTTGTTTATAGTCATCTGCCTTTCATGATCGTACACGATACTCCATTTTTAATTAATTCATTACAGTTAAACTGGGAATACATTACCTCATTTTCCCAGGACAGGATGGATTTTGTATCCTGAAAAAAACTGAGTCCTTGTGAACATTATGTTGATGATTATAGCAAACCACATGTTATAGATGAAACATAAAGGTCATTAAATCCAAATTTGTGTAGCACAAATCATAATAATTCAAATCAATAATATCATAAAAAATTTGTATCAATGGTACATCAACTAATAACTAACACCTACACAACATATCCTCACAATCTAGAGGCACATAATGCCAAAAAAATCCAAGTTTGTATAATCTTCTGCGGTACCTTTACGCTTATGATTGGAATAGAAGATGAAACACTGATCGTATACTACGATCAACACCTTTCGTCCCCCAACCAGTTATCCTTTTCCTTCGGGCCCGTCGGGCCCTCCTCGCCGCAAAGCTCAGTGGGAAACAGCTGTATTAGATTTTCCAAGGAGAATCTAACAAAAAATGGGAAGTGTTTTAGTATCTTCTCCAGTTCAGATCTAGAATCGTAAACAATAGTAGGGCCCCACTCTCTCATGTACTGTAACCAATGAGGCTCCACGATTTCTTCTCCAAGGTACTCAGCTGCAGCAATCTGATACCTCGTACTAGAGTCCACTGAGTAGTCGCTCTTAGCACAATCATTTCTTGCCCCGATTCCAAGCTTATCTGAGCCCTGGAGATAGCAACCCTCGTGCGGATAACACGCGTGGCCACTCTTAGACGCGTACACGATCGCCTTGTTTCCATCGATGAACTCCAGCTCGGATGCATCCAGCCATTCGCCACCACTGTGCTCTGAATAATACACGCTCCACAGCTCACTGGTGAAGTTGCTCAATCGGAGAGTGTAATGCTCCCAGTCGCCTACGTGTTGCCCGATTCTGTTAAATGCATAGCTGAATGTTCCAACTTTAATGGAGGCGGTACCATTGAACGGACAAAAAAACCACATTGCAATGTCAGTGAAAGTACCCCCGGAGGCTGGTTTTACATGAACATATAACTCTGCAGTTTCAATGTCACCTGACTTTACATAATCTTTACCATTGTCACCCTCGGGCAAATCGAGCCAGAATTCTCCGTCATTTCTCCCACCACCGGGCAAGTTTGAGCCTTCAGAATCAATGGCTAAACCCTTATCCTTCCCCTCTTTGTACAGAAGGGAACCATTCTGGAAGAACCAAGAAACAGACGAAGGCAAGTAAACTTCGTCTGGATGGAAGTAAAGTGTCGGCCCGTAGTGCTTAATGAGAGCATGGACTTGGTCCAAATTAGGCATTGCATCCAGGGAAGAATCAAGGTTTTTCAAACAAGCAACACTCAACTCATCTTCAAAATCGTCGCCTCTACTACAAAAGAACGTACCTACGGAAACACCTCTACTAAACATTCCTCTGCCACTCGGTCTCATATTCCACACATAAAACTGGTCTCTTGAGAAGAGTGTCTTTCTATCAAATATGAGCTCAACAACTTCACATCTTTCAGTTAGATCAGCTCGAACACATCTCACTTCTTCAAGATCAGGCTCGTCTGGCTCGGTAGTAACAACAAATCCCATCGATCTATAACCTTCCGGTGGATTTGGGAGCCAAACGTAACCACATCCATCACGATTAGTATCCTCACTCCACACTAAAGTGTAACTTAGAGGCGTCTCAAGCACCGGAGATTTTGTAATCGAACTCTCAAACTCATCAGCAAACACACTTTTGGCAACAAGAACATACCCTCTCAATTTTCTACTACTTGGCTGACAATAATGACCAAGATTGAAATATCCATCTGGAATTCCTACAGGTTTATAGAATGTAACACCGCTGGCCTTTCCAAACAAAGGTCTGCAACTCCATATTTTTTCGAATTTAGTAATTTGAACAACCTCTATTTCACCTAAACATATCTTCCCTGTAGCAAAATCTTTACCTAGTGAAGTAAAAACTGGTTTAGCAACAATCCCAGATAACTAACTAAGTTATTACAAGTTGCATAAACTGGATAAGGTTAAATGAGAACATGTCACAAAATATGCAATTTACACGTTTGAATCATATGAATCATGCATAAAACAAGACTTATTATATTTGTTTGACTTTTGGTTTTGCGTGCAGACTCAGAACTCAAGACATCTACTTCCTATTTCTTCAATAATGGAGTAACTAATTCTACAAATAATTTTCACAAAAATATCTTCTACAGGAACTAAAACCAATCAATTCTGATCAACTCCACACACTGGATAACATATTTTTTAAGCTGATTATTCTGCATCAGTTGAGTTTTTCACTTTCTCCCCAAATTATACAGATGATGGAAACTAATATGAACTTACCTACCTCTACATAAATTCAGAGAGAATAACACAAAGATAGCCATAATTTGATCTGAAGAAAGTAAGCTTAGGCCAAAAGTACACAACAAAAACAATTTGAATCACAGAAACATATGATCACATAACAAACTGAAAGAAACAGAACCCAAATTCTAGAAAAACAAAAGGAAAGCTCGGATTAATAACATTTATTGTAGAAGAATTGCTGGAAAAGGTTGAAATTTTAACCATATTATCCTCCAAAACACACCTTTTGGCCACTGTGGAAGTGGTGAAGGCAGAGAAAAAGGCTGTGGTTCTTCAAGAAACTCTTCATATTCTCTCACACATGATGAAACACACCCAAACATTTTCTCCCTTACAATCTCGATTAATATTTCGATCAGAAAAAGAATGTATCCAAAAACCCACAAAAAGAAACGATTTTTTTTCAAGATCATGAATAAAGTTGAACAGAAATTTGCAGCAAAAACTGCAGAAATCGCGGAGATTACATATAGTAGTATTAGTAGCTCTAAAGGAAGAAAGAAAAGAATCCCTTATCTGTGTGATAAAGAACGCTGACCAAACTAAGTGCCAGAAAGGATGAGACGGTGAATTTGGCAGTTTTGATTAGGTATGGTGAAGAGAGGAGTTTAAATGGAAGGCATAGTTTCCATTGGGAGAACAAATGAGAAGTTGAGTGCAAAGAAGGTAAAGGTTGAGAGAGAGAGATTTTCGTTGGTTGAAGACCGGACCGGTACTTCGACGTCTCTCAGTTCGACTCTCTCCTATTGTTGAGGACTTGAGGACTTGACTCTAGGGCTTTTTTATTTATTTTATTTAATAATAATTATTATTATATTAGCTAAATAATTATATATATATATATATATATATATATATATATATATATATATATATATATACTTTTTTTTCTTTTTAAAACTAAAAATGTAATCACATTTAAAAAACTAATCTTCCCTTCTCATTTAATTAAGGAAAAATATCACAATTGATCCTATAAGTACTAATTCCAACTTTAATCATTTTTTATATGTAATTTTCAATTTTGGTCATTTATTATCAAATTTTAGTCATTTTGTCTAAATTTAGTCATTTTTCTCAAATATAGATATTTTTTTGTTCAAATTTAGTCTTTAGTGTTAAAAAATATCCAAAATTGATCCTAAAATGTATAAATTTTGGACCAAAGAAGGATAAAAAATGACTAAATTTTGAAAAAGAAAAAGATTAAAATTGAGCAAAAATGACTAAAATTATACAAGAAAGAATCAAATTGAGAATGGCAGGAAAAAAAAGGGTAAAGTTGGAATGGATTATTATATTTACAAGAATAATAATGTTTAGAGGTATTTTTTTTTCTTCAATAATTCTTGATTAGCCATTTGTAGTCGGGATGACCAATTACAATAATTTATCGAGCCCAAGGGAGGAAGACACTAGAGTTTGAGCGATATCACGTTTATTGTAATTTTATAGAGAATAAACATCAATTGATATGTTGTGAAACGAGTAAATAAATTCAATTAAACAATTAATGATCAAGCAAATAGAATAAATGAATGAAGAGTGTTTTTCCAAGTTAAACAAAAGTGAGATTAACAACACTAATCAAGTGAAAATTCTAGGATGGGCACTAAACTCATATGTATCATGGGTGAAAGACTAAGGGCCAACAGGAATTCCACCTAAATTTTCTCTCGGAATGGATATGATGTAGATCCTTGACAAGGTCTCAAAATAGCACTAAGGTTGGTTCTCAATAAAACAATTCCAAGTAGGTACTAAGTTCAATTAGAGAGTCCCTTCAAACGATAAGAGGTTGGTTGGAAGGTAAGGATAGCATGATTGACTAGTTGCGGGTCCTTTGGATCCTGGGCCACAGCTCATTGGTTAGAGACCGCTGAACATCATTTGGGCAGGCCGAGGCGATGTGCAGCAACTCCTGATGTCCTACCACAGCTGGTCGGTATGGTATAAAGGGTGAACATATTAGCCAATGCTTCGGCCGATTAGGTGTTCATAATCTGGAGTAAAAGACCAAGGGGAAATATCAAAGGTAAGGGGAATACCCGGCACAAGAGTTGATTCACTTGTTCTAAATCCTAAAGGATATCTCTATCTCTTTACAATTTATAATGCACATGAAGTGTTTGATAAAATGATTCACTTAATAATCCTAAGCACACAATTGATTTCTCAATCTAATTACAAACTTAGAACAACTAAACACACAAATCATCATAAACCTCAAGATATCAAGCTTCAATGATAGAAAATTCATTTACCCAATCAACATATGAATTTAAATACACAAATCCCAAAATTATCCAACAACTTTCATGTTGCTAATCTCACAAGGGAGATTAGCCTACCATATTCATAAAGAAATTAACATAGACAATTAAATCCTTACAAATCATGACAAAACTATGAGGTTTATTACTAGATTTGAATGAAAACTCCATTGAAGTGCTTCAAAGGTAATCTCCTTTCTTCCTTTACAATCCCCTCTCTTCCTTGTTCCTTTTCTTCACTTGGATGAGAATTTTTATGGTTGGATGAAGATAGATGGAATGGATGAAAGGTATGGTGAAAAATGGGAGAAAATGTGTGTGATGTGTGTGTGCAGCCTTGATTCTCGGATAAACTTCATCAAATATTGAAATATTGGGTATTTATACCCCTTGAAAGCTTCTAGAAGAATTCTAATTTTTTTCCTGATTTTTGCACCTACACGACTCGTGTGCATGCACATTGCCCGAGTCGTGTTAGGGCTTTGGTCAACTCCCGGCTTCAGACAGATCATGGTTCGTGCGCGGAACACAACCACAGGGTGGGCATGAAGCGTCTTCAAGTGCTTGCGCACGGCCACCCCTTACAGGGCCGTGTTCAGCACACGGGTCGTGTGCATGAACACGCCTCGTGTAGTGAACACGGGTGGCCGTATTTGTGCTGCTTTCTTCCTTCTTCTTTCGTTTTGACTCCCGTCTCTGTTTTTGGTCCGTTTTCACTTGTTTTTAGTACGTTTTAAGTTCATTCTCATACATTTCCATAAAAACATATAACACAACTAAATCATACACAAAAACGAACAAAACACTACGAAAACGGATATAAAAAGATACTAAAATTTAGGTGAAAATATCACTAATCAATTCTCACTGACTATAAGTACTCCCTCCGTCCTTTTTAAAGATGATTTTTTTTTTCATTTTGGGAGTTTCATTTCCTTTTTTATACACATGAGACCTACATACACCCACTAATACAATTAAAATATGGGACCTACACTCCACTAATACAACTACCAATTACATATTAAATAATAATACTCCTTAATTTACGTGTCAAAAAGCAAAAACCATTTAAGTGAGGAAGGGAGGGAGTATACTTCTTTTATAATCATCTAGTTAATATATACTCTAAAGCTTAAATGTTATGAAAGTAAAGTATATCTACTGCGGCTGAATTCCATTGTTTTACTTATAAAAGATCACAATTTAATACGACAGTATCACTTATTGTAATGGATGAACAATTTTATTAGTATTTTTTATCTTTAAATATTTTTGCTCATAAAAGGTGTGTGACATTATGTGTGAAGGTGAGACTGCTTAATTTTTTTTTTAATTAGTTTTAGTACAACTCTTTTAATTAATTTTTACTTTTTATTTAAAATTTTATTACCTTTCATCTCTATTACTCCACCAATTATATGATAGCTTACAAACCATTGTAACATGTATTGGACTTTGATGAAATAAGACTTAATTTATTTGAATTTTCAAATAAATTCATTTATGAGTATTTATTAAAAATAAGAAACGGTTACTTTTATAAATTTTAATTTTAAATATAAAACAACAGTTTACTTTTATTAATTTTAGTTTTAACAAAAGTGAAAAAGAATTTTTTTTCACATTTATTTATTTTTATTTATTGATCACTATCTATTTTAAATATACAACAACAGTGTAAAAGAATTTGTTTTCACATTTATTTATTCTTATTTATTGATCACTAACTTGTTTCCAGTGGTATACATAGCGAGTGGTATACATAGGGAAGTTTCAGTGGTATATATACGTCGGTCTACATTATGTATAGGGAGTTCATGGTGATGCTTTTGGCTAGCGCATCTATAATTTGGTAGATTAGGTGTAGGGAGTTCATGTTGGTTTTAGTGGTATATACTCAGTGTACGGGAAGTTCATGGTGTACAGGGAGTTCATGGTGGTGTGGTGCTTTTGGCTAGCGCGTCTATAGCTCGGTAGATTAGAGCGTGGATGGCTATTGAGTTAGTGAGGACATTAAATTTATATATACTATAAATGTTTATAATATTTTTATTAAATTATTTCAATGTTACATTGAATTTGTTTGGGTTGGAGTTCTTCCATTTATAATATTTTTATGCAGTTATCAAGCCGTTTACTAATGTAATTGATACTTTAATTATTTTACTATTGGTGTTATTACTATGGAGTTCACTCAACCTCTACTTATTCAATATCCAGATCTCATGAACAGTGAAGATTTAATTAATCCAACGATATATACTTTTTTCTAAATAATTGCATATTCAATTAAGTGATTTAGGAATTCTACAAACTTCCACATTTCAAACATAAATTTGCTATTCCCAAAAATATTTTGATTTTTCTTTCATAAACATTATAGAATATTTTTAATGACGTTTCATAAGCATCAATTTTTGGAGTATGTATCATGCATGTTATCATCATTTACATTTTTTTTATGTAAACAAAAAGACAAAGTCTCTTGTGAGACGCTACCTTCATGAGACGGTTTGTGAGACGTGTAAAGTATGTCGATTATTTAAATAAAGTATGTTAAATGGTTGTTAATGTATGTTTTTTAAAGTATGTTGGATTATGTATTAAAGTATGATGTTAGTGTGTTATAATTTGATTTATTATCGACATACTTTAACCACAAATAAGCACACTTTAACCACAAATAAGCATACTTTAGTGATGGGTTGACCCGTCTCACATCCGTCTCACCAATAACCCGTCTCACAAGAGACCAACTCAAACAAAAAATGTACTCCCTCCGTTTCAGATGATCGTTCACTCTTTTTTCATTTGTTCGTCCCACATAATGGTTCACCCAACCCCTAAAAAAAAGGAAATATCTTTTTAATCTAACACCTCAAAAATACACATTGATTTAAAAAAATGTCATCACTTCTTTCCACACATAACATACTTTATACTTTATTTATTACTTAAAAATACCACATTACCCCTAACAGTAATAAAAGTTAGTCAAAAAGTAACATTTTCTTAATATCTATGGTACAGTAAAGGTAAACAATCTTTTTGGGACGGAGGGAGTATATTTTTTAAATAGAAAGAATCGATTCGAATCTTCTGTTATATTTTGGTGTTACATCTCCAATAATAAACTATGGGATAAATGATACTCCCTCCGACCACTTACAATGTACTCGTTTGCTTTTTGCGCGTGGATTAAGGAGTATTATTATTATATGTAAAGTGGGTAGTTGTATTAGAAGGAAGTGGTGGGCCACAAGATGTACTACTTTTTTATCAAATAAGGAAAATAGATACCTTTGAAGTGAACGCCAAAAATGGTAAAATGAATACCTTGTACGTGGCAGGAGGGAGTACATAGGATATAAAAAAAATCTATAACTAATAGAGAAATATCATCCCTAAAGGGAAAACGTTTAGATCATCATATCATATGACATATATGTCACTAATCTCATGCGTATAACACGAGATAAAAACACTAAAGTATAGAAAAACACCATGTTCCCTCATATAACGCATATAACATGAAAGGTGTAGGAGTAGGACAAATGAATTCGCTGTGATTTATCTAATATTTTCTTATAATTTATAGGCCGCGGCTATTCGCACCCACCATTTTACTTCCATACACCCCCTTGAATTTTAAATTAATAAATACATATAGTAAATTACGAAAATAGCCTTTTGATATACACACATTTAATTTAATACAAAATTATTTCTAAAACAATATACACACATCACATTCACATCACATTAACATACACACACCAAACACTTTAACGATAATACACACACATCACATTCACATTAAACATTTGAAAAACAACACAAACCTCACACCCACTCCACTCACTTCTTCTTCCACATCTCTTCCTCCAAAACCCTAGATTTTCTCCCCCATTATTCAATACTCACATTTGGTCATATGATCAACATGACGGAAGAAGAAACACATAAGGACGTAAAGGTATGTATATTTACATGTTTAGACCGATTAAAATGTTGTTTTTCGCGTTTTATTTTTTTCCCGTCGCTGTTTTTTTCGACCAACCAGAGTCGAAATTTTTTAATTTGTTCGACCAACATTGGTCGAAATTTTGTGGTAATTTCGACCAGAGGTGGTCGAAATTTTTGATTTCTGTCGACCACTCTTGGTCGAAATTTCTTAATTAATTCGATCATATATGGTCGAAATTTAGAAAATATTTCGACCATAAATGGCCAATTTTTTTAAATAAATTCGACTACCCTTAGGCGAACAGTGTGTATTTTTCCAGCACTTTACTTGTTTTCTTATTTTAACCCCTTTATTTTGTACACAGGAATCATTTTCTTCTACTAAATGTAGTGCCATCTTATTGGGGAATGAGCTTAGTACAGATGTTTGTATGGTTGAGGATTACACGGACTTATTTGAAACTCATCAATGGTTTGATACAAGAGAGAATTTGATAAAATGGGCGCGAAATATTGGTTTAGATAATCAGATGGTGGTTGTAGTGAAACGCTCTGACAATGGTGGAGGAGGAGGAAAAAAGGGAAGACTATTTTTGGGTTGTGAACGTGGTGGAAAGTATCGAGAGTTTAAGGCCAAAGTAAACCGATACAAGGAAGTGGATCCAGAAAGGGAAGTAGAGGAGAAGGATACAAGTAAGAAGAAACTAAAAAAGAGAGAGACGGGTACAAAGAAGTGTAATTGCCCCTTTTTGCTTAGGGGAAGAGAATTAGAGAAGGGCGGAGCATGGGCATTGGAGGTTGTTAACGGTGTTCATAACCACTCGATTGGTAATTACTTGGAGGGGCATGCCTATGCAGGGAGGCTCAAGAAGGAGGAGGAAAAATTTGTGATTGATATGTCACTCCAAGATGTCCGTCCAAAGAATGTGATAGAGCTTCTAAAACATAAATTCCCCGGTAACAAGACTACAATACGGACTATTTACAATTGTCGTCAAAAAAACCGAATTGCTGATCGTGGTGGTTGTTGAGAGTGGAATTTCACGCATTTTATGTGTGCACATTACACCGTTTTACTTAGAAAATTGATCGTTTTTGCATGGAATTGTGTATGTTTAAGTATTTACACGATTTTAAGGCTATTAAGGTGTTTTTGTGAGTTTCGAAGGCAGGAAACAGGGTAAAACAGGGCAGGATCGGAAGAGGAGCAAAACGGACCCGGAACGGCCCAGCTCGGCGAGCCGCTCGAGCCGAGCTGGGTGCCGAGCGGAGGTAAACGGTGCCGAGTGGGGTCCCACTTGGACCCCAGTGACGTGGCCAATGACGTGGTAGGCCGCTCGGCTGGGTCCAGACCCAGCTCGAGCCGAGCTGGGTGCCGAGCGGCCCAGTTCAGAGCCTAGACGGGGCCTGTTCGATTCAACACTGTATAAATACCTTCCAGACGCGATTCTGAAGCAGATTCGTCGCGAAAACAGCCCTGCATCCATCTTAGAAACAATTAGGGAGATCGAGACGTCAATCGGAGAGAGCCCAGCCATAAACCATCATCAATCCACACTCCTTTCATACCCATATCAGATTACAACCTGATTCCACCATCCATCCAATTCCACAAGGGTTCCAAGTGCTAATCGAGGGAGAATCAAACAATTGAAGAGACGGAGAAGGAACGTGAGATTGCTCCTACACTAGGGTTTCACAATTCTTATCTATTCCTTTCTATTGCTTTGATTATTGTTATGAATTGCTTAGCCATGAGGATTGCTTGTAATCTCATGGGCTAATTTCCTATACAGTTCTAGGGTTTGATGGATTGATTTAATTGATTAGGGGATTTAGACCAAAGATTGGGATTTTATGCAGTTGAGCTTTTGATTTTACTTATTTTACTAAGACATGTTAATCTGCTTCGTAACGTCTTCATAATATATTCATGACATCCGCTATAATGCTTGGATTATTGTGTTAGCTTGTGTGCGTTCATGATTGGTATTGTCTATCTGTTAGAGATTAGAGTAGCTCCACTATAAGCACTTTAATTTCATGAACTGGTTAATCAAATACTTGATTAGTTTAGTGGAACAATGCAATTAGACAATCAAGTAGGAAGTGAATAGAACATTGTAGTAATTCCAGAAAATATCTTGTTAGTCGAACTTACCATCCGGAGGTATTGTTGTTCGCTGGATTAGTATCTAGGAATAAGGCTTGGTAATATTTGCGCACCTTAGGATTTAAACCAGATTAAACTGTTAGCTTTGAATCGAATCATATTCGGTGGGATAACAGGGATATGTTGTGTATTTTTAGTAAAACTGCATGAATGAACAATCGTAAGTTTAATAACCCAAATTAATTGGTCAATACCTGATACCTTAGAACTGTTTGTTATATCTTGATTAGACACTTGCTTTTATTTTTCCTTGCTTTTAATTAATTCAGTTACTCCCTCCGTCCCAAAGATATTGACACACTTTCCTTTTTGGGTTGTCCCACAGAAATTGACATATTTCCTTTTTAAGAATATGGGACCCACACAAAAATAATTTATTTATTTACATGGACCCACACACCCATCACACTCACCACTAATACAACTACCCACTACACATTAAATATTATTTCTCTCACTTCACTTTACATTAAATTATTATACTCCTTAATCTCCGTGCCCAAAAAAAATGTGTCAATACTTCCGGGACGGAGGGAGTATTTAATATTTCGTTATTTAGATTAATTCAAAACAAAACATTGGAAATTGGTTACTCAATTCTGATTAATTAGTAATTTATAGAATAAATAAATAATTAGCTGTCTTAGCGGGATCGATAATTTAACTTGGGTACTTGTTGCTACAATTGACATCCTTATACTTGAGGATTAAATTATAGTGCATAGAAAAAGCCTATCAAGTTTTTGGCGCCATTGTGCCGGGGACAGTTTTAATTATTTATTTTCTTGTATTACTTAGTTAATTAGAATATTTTCTTTGGAATTTAATTGTTTTACTTTGGATTTTTCTTGAAGTTGCATGCAAACTAGGTCAAAGACGAGAGCACAAGATCTTGAATTTGATCCGAAAATTGAAGCTTCTGCGAGGAAAAGAAGAGTAAAATCAAAGAATACCAAAGCACCTCCTAAAGCAATTTTAGAGGAGGAAGAAGTGCAGATTGAGAATCAGGCTATCCTAGAAGAGGCTGAATCGGAGTTTGAATCAGAATCTGAGACAGAACCTGAAACAGCATCAATGGGAGAAAGAGTCGATGAGGATGACATCGTCATCCGAGAAACATTCAAGTCCACCAATCTAGGAGGATCAGGCGTAGTTGGAGCCATTCAAGCTGATGAAACGAACGACATAAGGCCAGCCCTGATTCATATGGTGGAGAAAAACCCCTTTGCCGGAGGCGTTTTTGATGAGCCCTATGGCCATCTTAAGCGTTTCAACAGCTACATGGATACAGTGAAAGTTGCTGATGCTACTAATGATAGATGGAAGATGAGGCTTTTTCAGTTTTCATTGGTTGATAAGGCAAGGGAGTGGTATGATAAGCTAAAGGGAGACAGTTGCTCAAACTGGACTGAGTTGCAGCAGTTGTTCGTGGATCGATTTATGCCACCAGGAAAGGTTCTTTTACTGAAACAGGAGATCAATCAATTCAAGCAGCGGAGAGATGAGTCGTTTGGAGAGGCTTGGGAAAGGTTTACTGATGCGTTGAGGAGATGCCCTCAGCATGGATTCAAAAAGTCTCAACTTATCAGTGTCTTCTATAATGGCCTTGACAACGAATCGAGAGTGTTGGTTGATGCTTCTGCTGGAGGAACAATCTTTGGTAAGACATCCAATGCAGTAGAGAAATTGTTTGATGATATCTCTTTGAACTCAAGGGATTGGCCATCTGAGAGGATCCGAGGGACTTATATACTTGGTAAAGTTGCAAAGGTTGAAGAGAAATTTTCTGAAGCTGATAAGAATGATAAGGTTGTCGCTCAATTGGAACAGATGAATAAGAACCTGATTACTCTGATATCAGGTAATAATGGGGGAGGCAACCGAGGGTCTGCTAGTGATGATGTAGTGATGAACCTTCAAGAGGTCGAGGATGCTAATTGGGCTATGGGGCAGAGTCTTCAGGGTTCGAGAGCTCCTCAAAATTGGCAAGGAAATAGGTACCCTCAAGGTAATTCGAACCAGAGGAATATCCAAGGGGGAGGTCCTAATAATCAAGGAGGCAATTGGCAGAATCAGAGGCATGAGAACTTCTCTTATTCAAATCCGAATAATGCAGTTCCATATCCTCCTAATTTTGATCCTGGTGCTAAGACTGAAGAAGGGAAGTCTAGTATTGACGATGTGTTAGCAAGATACATGAAGAAGAATGATGCCGACATAAACAAGATCAATAACTGCATTGTTCTCATGGACTCGAATATGACCAAACAGAATGAGGAAGTGAACAAGCAGTTGAAGAATTTGTCATATAACATAGGGCAGATCTCTACTACAGTAAATCAGCAGCAAGTGCAGTTGCAGAAAGGAAAATTTCCTTCGGATACAGAAATCAACCCAAAGAAGAGTGTTAATGCGATCACTTTGAGATCCGGAAGGCATTACGAAGGTCCAGAATTGGTACAGAATGAATCAGAACTGATGCAGAATGATACAGAACAGAAGCAGGACGAAACAGGGACGGGACAGGGTCAATCTACCGCCGCTCGGCCACCCGCTCGGGCCGAGCCACCTCCCGCCGATGCCGAGTCGCCACCGAGTGGGGTTCCGACCAGTTCAGTTGAGTCCTCTGGTTCGGGAGGAACCCAGCTCGGCTCAGTTCTTCCACAGCTCGGCTCGAGCGAGCCAACGAGCTGTCCTCCGGGTTTTTCAGCGCGTCCGAATTCTGTACAGAGTCAGTCTGATCTGGAAATCGCTGATAAAAAGTGGCAGAAAGCAAAGAAACTGAGAGAAACAGAAGTGGTATTCAAGAAAGACATTTTGGGATTACCGATCACAAAGGTACCAATTCCTTTCCCTCAGAAATTCTTGTCAAAAAGCTTGGATGAGAAGTTCAGAAAGTTTGCTGATGTAATGAGGAACATACAAATCAATATTCATTTTTCTGAAGCTTTGGAGTCAATGCCATACTATGCAAGATTCATTAAAGAACTCATCTCCAGAAAGAGAAGCTTGAACAGTGTGGAAACAGTGAACTTGACAGAAAATTGCAGCTCAGTGATTCAGAAGAAGTTACCTGAAAAGTTTAAGGATCCTGGAAGCTTCATCATACCTTGTGAGATTGGAAAAGGACAAGTGAGGAAAGCGTTATGTGATCTTGGAGCCAGTATAAATTTGATGCCCTTCTCGGTATTCAAGAAGCTTGGTTTGGGGGAGTTGAAGCCTACGTCTGTGGCTTTACAGTTAGCAGATAGATCATTGACATACCCCGAGGGAGTCATTGAGGATGTGTTAGTGAAGGTATCGAATTTGGTTTTTCCTGTGGATTTCCTGCTTCTTAACATGGAGGATGACAAGGATGGAACGCCTTTGATCTTGGGACGTCCATTCCTTGCAACAGGAAGAGCTCTGATCGATGTGTTCAAAGGAGAGTTGAGGCTTAGAGTCAATGAACAAGAAATTGTCTTCTCCTTGAACAAGGCGATGCAGTGGCCAGCAGAAGAGCAGCAGTGCAAGTTTGTGGAAATAGTAGAGGAGATTATGGAGGATGATTTGCCTTTGATCCTATCTAAGGATCCTGTTGAAACATGCATCCGCGAATCTCTTACTTTACCTACTCCTAATGATATTTTACTTGATGATTTGTCTAATGAGCTTGCTATTGATTATCTTGAAACCTTACTCAATCTTGATGAGAGCAGGTACAAGCAAGAAGACTCAGCAATGGAGGAAGTTCTGTGGACAAAGCAATATTTGCCTCTACGTGTTGAAGGGGACAGTAGCAAGGAAGAGAAAGAGATCGAGCTCAAGCCACTTCCTGAACATCTAAAGTACGCTTATTTGGGGGAGAATAAAGCTTTTCCGGTAATAGTATCTTCTTCTCTATCTAAAGATGAACTTGATAAATTGTTAGTTGTTTTGAGAAAGCATAAGACTGCAATAGGGTGGACAATTGATGATTTGAAAGGGATTAATCCTACTTTTTGCATGCATAAGATAAGACTAGAAGATGAAAATAAATGTTCTGTGCAGCATCAGCGGAGGTTGAACCCTGCTATGCAAGAGGTTGTTAGGAAACAAGTGCTTACCTGGTTAGATGCAGGAATTATCTTTCCTATTAGTGATAGTACCTATGTGAGTCCATTGCATGTGGTCGCTAAGAAGGGGGGAATGCCTGTTATATTGTCTGATGATGGTGAAGTGCTTGCTACTAGGGTACCTACGGGGTGGCGTGTCTGTGTTGATTATAGAAAATTGAATGAGAACACCCGTAAGGATCATTTTCCTTTGCCCTTTATGGATCAGATGTTGGATAGACTAGCAGGTTATGATTTTTATTGTTTCTTGGATGGATACTCTGGTTACAATCAGATAATGATTGCACCAGGAGATCAGGAAAAGACTACATTTACCTGCCCCTATGGCACTTTTGCCTTTAGAAAGTTGCCCTTTGGTTTATGTAATGCACCTGCGACTTTTCAAAGGTGTATGATGGCTATTTTTGAGGGTTTGATTGAAAGAGTCATGGAAGTATTTATGGATGATTTCTCTGTTTTCGGTTCTTCTTTTGACTCTTGTTTGTTTAACTTGTCTTTGGTCTTGGAGAGATGTGAAGAGACTAACCTCGTCTTGAATTGGGAAAAATGCCATTTCATGGTAAGAGACGGGATAGTTTTGGGCCATCATGTTTCTGCTGCAGGTCTTCAGGTTGATCGTGCTAAGGTCGTGGCAATTGAGAAGCTTCCACCGCCCACTAATGAAAGAGGAGTCCGGTCATTCTTGGGGCACGCGGGATTTTATAGGAGATTTATTAAAGATTTCTCCAAATATTCAAAACCACTGTCCAGGTTACTTGAGAAGGATGTGAAATTTGATTTTGATGAAGTTTGCTTACATGCTTTTCAGGTTCTTAAGGAAGTATTGATAACTGCTCCGATTCTTGTTACTCCGGATTGAACTCAGCCCTTTGTACTGGAGTGTGATGCTAGTGAAGCTGCTTTGGGAGTCGTGTTGGGGCAGATGAGAGAAAAGAAGTTTCATGCCATATACTATGCTAGTAAGACGTTCGATTCTGCTCAAAAGAATTACACTGTTACTGAGAAGGAATTTTTGGCGGTGGTGTATGCCTTCGATAAGTTTCGGCCTTACTTGGTGGGCATGAAAACTGTGGTGTACACTGATCACTCGGCTATTCGATATTTGATGGACAAGAATGATGCAAAGCCAAGGATACTTAGATGGATTCTCTTGCTTCAGGAGTTTGACATGGAAATTCGTGATAAGAAGGGGAGTGAGAACGTCTTAGCCGACCACCTGTCGCGTTTAGAGACGAAGGAGCATTGTGATAATACTGCTGAGGTGATCAAAGACCATTTTCCTGATGAAAGGATATTAATGGTGGATATTCACAAGGTTTTCGCAGTCTCGAAGACTTATCCTGAGAAGGAGATGAAGGATGCTCCGTGGTATGCTAATTTTGTTAACTATATTGTCACGGGAGTGAAGCCTTATGGGTTGAGTAGACACCATATGGTCAAGTTTCTGCATGATGTTCAATTTATCTTATGGGAGGAGCCATGGGTCTACAAAATCTGCACGGATTCTATAATCCGTAGGTGTGTTCCTGAGGTTGAATGGGAGAGTGTCCTTGATTTCTGCCACTCGCAACCGAATAGGGGTCATTTTGGCGCCCAAAAGACTGCTCAAAAGGTGCTTCAGTCTGGTTTGTATTGGCCTACCCTGTTCAAAAGTTGTCAAGAGTATGTGGATACATGTGATAGATGCCAGCGGATGGGGAATATATCAAAGAGAGATGAGATGCCTTTGCAGCCTAGCATCGTTTTTGATATTTGGGGAATTGATTTTATGGGGCCGTTTCCCCCATCTAATGGATTCCTTTACATTCTGCTTGCAGTGGACTACGTTTCGAAATGGGTGAAAGCAATTCCAACCAGGACGAATGATGCTAGAGTGGTTCAAGAGTTCATCAAGAAAGACATTTTCAGCCGTTTTGGAGTACCTAAGGCGCTCATAAGCGATGGAGGAACCCATTTTGTTAATAAGATGTTGGAGAAGGTTCTTCGAGATTATGGAGTCAAGCATAGGGTTACTATACCCTATCATCCGCAAGCAAATGGGCAAGCCGAGGTTTCAAATCGACAGATTAAGCAAGTGTTGGAGAAGACAGTTGGAAGTACAAGGAAAGATTGGTTTGCGAAGCTTAATGATGCTTTGTGGGGATTCAGAACAGCTTTCAAGACTGTCTTGGGGATGTCGCCTTATCAGATTGTTTATGGAAAATCTTGCCACCTTCCTGTGGAGATTGAGCATAAAGCTTATTGGGCTGTTAGACGTGTGAATTTGAGCATGGAGGATGCTAAGGATTTTCGAACAACTCAAATCAATGAGTTGGATGAATTTCGTGAGAAGGCTTATGAGAACTCAATGATCTTCAAAGCACGTATGAAGAGATGGCATGATGCGAAGATCAAATTCAAGGAGTTCAATGTTGGTGATGAGGTACTTCTTTTCAACTCTCGTCTTAAACTTTTTGCAGGTAAGCTGAAGTCCCGTTGGAGTGGACCGTTTATCATACATAGAGCTTGTGGAGGGGGAAGCTTTGAGTTGAAAGGTAAGAATGGTGATATCATGGTAGCAAATGGCCAAAGATTGAAGCATTACAAGTCACCGCAGGATATCCAAGTACTCTCTCTTGAGTATTTGAGTTGAGGTTTGAATTCCGTCGTGACTCTCCGACGTTAAACATGAGCGCCTGTTGGGGGCTGTCCCTTCCGTTTTATTGCTTTTATATGTCTGTGTTGGTGTAGGAGTTTTATTAGGTGTTGCTTGACTACGGTATATACTTCTTTGCAAACTTAGTTTCTCACTTTGTTTGATCTAAGTTTGGGGGGAGGTTACGTACATACCTTGTCTTGTAGTACCGAAGTAAAATTTTTGCATTGTGTTGTTGCTTGGAGGGTCGATTTTTTGCGGATTTTTGATATTTTCAATTTATTTGATGATGTTGAGGGTTCGATTTTTTGCGATTTTCCAGGTTTCGTGTTGTTTTTGTTTGTGTTTTTTTGTTTTGTGTTAATCTAGTGTTAGTTTAATCGATTTTTGGTCTCTAGGATAATTTCTTGATTTTCATAGCACTTGATGGTATTTTACGGTGTGCTTTCACTTGGAATTGAGTTCTGAAGCAGGGTACAGTACAGAAAAAGCAGGGGATCGAAAGCGGAAGCAGAACCGGGCAGGCCGGTCACGGCTCGCCACCTTGCTCGCGGCGAGCGGGCAGCCGAGCGACGTCGGAAGCTGCCGAGTGGGGTGCCGGAGGATGCAAGACACGTGGATAGCGGGCCTGGAGGCCCGCTCGGCTGAAGAAGAGCACGCTCGTCAGGTGGCTCGCGGCGAGCGGGCAGCCGAGCGGTCAGGCGGGCAGCGGGCGGTGATTTAAGCCTGTCCAGAGCTATTTCAACGTTATTTCCAGCCCTGCCGTCGCGATTTCGCCGATTTCCGACGCGATTCCGGCCGGTTTTTCTCAATTCCTTCCACTAAAACACTTCACACACATCATTACTCATCTTCCCTTGCATTAATTCATAAAATTAGGGCTTATAAGTGTTCAATTTGGGAATTTGTGGGTGTGAGAACTTCCATTCGAATTTCACAATGTATAACACAAGAGGTATGTTTTCTATACTCTTTGATGCTTAGAACTTCATTGGTGTTGTGAATTTGGTATGGGTAAGTCATATGTGTGTTGAATTTACATGTTCAAGTTGGGATTTGGTTGAGGCATTTTGACAAACACTTGGTGTGCATTCGAATTTGTGCTTAGTTGTTGAATATCTTGATTGTTTGTTGCTTTTGTTCTCAACTATTTGGTTTTATGATGATTATTGAACATGTAGGGGTGTTGATTGGTGCTTACATGTGGAAGTAAGATGGAAATGGAGATTAGATTGAGAAGTTCCCATGAAAATGCTATGTTTTTGAATTGAAAGAGTGCATGAATGCTTGAATATTGAGTTCTCTGAGTTGAATGTGACTAAGCATGATTGTTCTTGGATTTTTGGAAGCATGTTTATGGTAGAATTGTTGAAGCTAAGAATGTAATATAGGATATTTACTATTATGCATATCTAAGTAAGAGTTAGAAGTTTGATTAATGATTATGTTTTGAATATGATAGCTTTGAACTTGGAATTAGAATTGCATAGGTCCTATCTATTTGATTATTTGATGGAAGAGTGTGCCTTGCCTATATGAATTGCGACAGGTAGAAATAAGAAGAAGAGAACAGATGAGGGTCCTTCTTATGAGTCCGATGATGTTGATCCAGAGGAGGAAACAGCAGCACAGATTTATGAGAGGCTGAGGAGAAAAGGGATGCTACCAGGAGATTTTGGCATCGAGTTTGCTAACTGGGATAAAATAGCTGTTCTCTATGGGAGGATTGCAGATAAGATAGTCAACACTCGATACCAAGACGATCAGACGATGGATACTCTGGGTTTTACTGATGATATAAGATGGATGTTTGATCAGGTTGGTATCCGAAGGTTCATGGAGATGAGACCACCCACTTATTTCAGACTCACTGCGGAGTTCCTTTGCACGCTAAAAGTTTTGTATGATGAGGAGATTCCGTACGAGTGTGAGTTTGTACTTGGAGGGGGTGAGTCTAGAAAAGAGACCCCAGATTCGATTAATAGAATACTCGGGTGTCCTGAGGGGATTCCTGCATTTATAGAGGATCAAAGATTCAAGCCCAATGATTTCTGGAGATTGATTACGGGGCGGAATGAGGTTTATTGTTCGAGTTATGCTCGAGCCACTAGCATCCGCAACCCAGTGCTGAGATATATAGATCGGATTTTGGGATGTACAATCTTCTGTCGATCCGAGAGTGGTGCGATTCCCCGAGGAGAGCTCTATGTATTGTGGTGCATGCTCCATGGAGTGAGGATCAATGTGGGTGCTTATTTGATTCACCAGATGTACCAGTTCGCCACACACATCCGACAGATAGTGAACATAGGAGGTTTGGTTACGCCTATAGCTCACCATTATGGGATTGACACGAGTGAGATGTTGGTTGTGAGGAAGAAGCCAGACATTGATCTTGGATCGTTGGAATCAAGCAAGGTGTTTAAGGTGTCAAAGAGAGGTGTTTTGGAGTTTGTTTATGCTAGTGCACCTAATGCCTTCTCATTCCCTATAGAGCTCACTCATTTCATTACCATCCGGGATGAGGGAAACATCCTGAATGAGGGTAATATCGGAATGAAAACACCTGGTCATCAGTCAATCATTGAGGCAATTCAGAAGGGCAGAGACTGGAGGAGAGCAGCGCAAGATGCACTAGCCCAGGATCAGCCGATGGCTATGGGGGACCCTGTTGATGAGGCATACGATGGAGCGGATTATGGAGATGATCAGGACTATGGAGGTGGAGCAGATGATGAGATGCTGCACCCGGATTTTGGAGGAGGAGCTCCAGGAGGAGAGCAGTTTGGGAGAGCACCATTGTTCCCCGGAGTAGATCAGTTTCCCTTATACGGGATGCCTCCACCACCATTGCCTTCTGGTTTTGAGGCATGGCAGCCGATGGTTTCATGGTATGGCCAGCAGGCCCAAGGTATGCATGCTCATTTATCTAACTTGACAGTTGAAAACAGGAGGAGAAGAAGAGAGAACGTTGCTATTCGTCGCCAGCTGACCCAGATCAATGCAACTCAGCAAGCGACTAACACTCAGATTGGAGGGTTGAACAACACGCTTACCCAGATGTCGGATAGAGTAAGGACACTGGAGGACATTCGGGAGGAATTCAACGCATGGCGCATTGATCCTGATGATCTGATTTGAGCAGTGTTATCGGATAGTGTTTGTGTCTCTCTACTTCTACCTTTCTTGTTTTTTTTTCCCTTTTTGGAGTCATTTGACAGTCTGTGCTAGGAGTTCTATTCTATTGATTTGGGCATGTATGATATAATTATTCTGTTTCTATTGATGGTTGATTATTAAGGGTTTATGATTCATTCGTAGAGGTATGTGCTATTGATTTATGTTGTGTGATTGTTTGAGAAGCAATTTGATATTGTGCTTTGATATTGAGATGCTTGAAGTTTACTTATGTACATGAAATATTAGCTATGTAGCTTGATTAGGATTGCTCGTTCATTCCTATAGCCATGTGAGATTTTGAGCCTTTTGAAATCATGACAAATTGCATGATTTAATTTATTCTTGTGAGTGTCGTTCATACACACGTATTCTAGAACTTGGCTTTGTATCTTGCTTGAAGCTACGTGCTTAATTAAATGATAGGAAATGATCTTAGGCCATCTTTGTTATTTATTAGTCACTAGCCAAATTATTATCCTACCTATTGAAATTATCCGTAGTTAACCCTTTTGAGCCTAAAAAAGCCTTATTTTTGTGAAAGCCTACATGATAAGCCAATTGATCCCTTTGTTATCCTTTAAAAATCCCTACCTAGTAGAGAGTTGAAGGAGTCAAGTTGGTATCTTGTGATGAAGAATATAAGGAGAAATAAGTTGGAAGTGATGAAAATTGTGAAAAGAGTGGTTAAATTATTGCATAAAGGGGTAGTGCCCGAAACTGGTACCCCATGAAAAGGGTAGTGCCTGAAACTGGTACCCTTATTTGAAAAAAAAAATTCAAGTATGGATGTGGTGTTCAAAAGTGAAGGAGGAATCAAATTGCAAGAAGCATTGAAGAGCGTTGAAGAAGAAAGAAGAAAGTAAA
Source organism: Pogostemon cablin (assembly GCA_023678885.1). Taxonomy (NCBI): domain Eukaryota; kingdom Viridiplantae; phylum Streptophyta; class Magnoliopsida; order Lamiales; family Lamiaceae; genus Pogostemon; species Pogostemon cablin. Next base: position 1,178,818 of record CM042997.1, read on the forward strand.
GTTGTTTGTTGAAAAGCTGTAAGTCTTCTTTGATTCTCTACTAGTGATTGAGTCACGATATCCATATATTTCCTACCTTTACCAAAGAGCCAACATTACAACCTAATGCAAGACTTTTGTGATCCTATTGTCGAAATTATTCCTTTAGTCGAGAGTTGAGATGATTGCCAAGCTTATGGTTACGCGTGTGTTTGGATTGATTATGAGTGTAAACACCATACCCTAAAGTGTATATCTCGCACTTGAGTGTTGAGCGTAAATACTACCCGTGAGAATGGGTGGATGAGCATTCCGAAAAGGTGAATTAGTTGATTTGAATTGTATGTTTTTAAATGGATGGTTATCTTGAATCCAAAGTATGATATTTAAATTGCTATATTGTCTTGAATGTTTTTCTGCTGTGAAATTTCCTCTCAATTAATCTATTGGTTTTTGATGTTGTTGCCTCGGGACGAGCAACAGGTAAGTTTGGGGGTTTGTTGAGAGTGGAATTTCACGCATTTTATGTGTGCACATTACACCGTTTTGCTTAGAAAATTGATCATTTTTGCATGGAATTGTGTATGTTTAAGTATTTACACGATTTTAAGGCTATTAAGGTATTTTTGTGAGTTTCGAAGGCAGGAAACAGGGTAAAACAGGGCAGGATCGGAAGAGGAGCAAAACGGACCCGGAACGGCCCAGCTCGGGAGCAGCTCGGCGAGCCGCTCGAGCCGAGCTGGGTGCCGAGCGGAGGTAAACGGTGCCGAGTGGGGTCCCACTTGGACCCCAGTGACGTGGCCAATGACGTGGCAGGCCGCTCGGCTGGGTCCAGACCCAGCTCGAGCCGAGCTGGGTGCCGAGCGGCCCAGTTCAGAGCCTAGACGGGGCCTGTTCGATTCAACACTGTATAAATACCTTCCAGACGCGATTCTGAAGCAGATTCATCGCGAAAACAGCCCTGCATCCATCTTAGAAACAATTAGGGAGATCGAGACGTCAATCGGAGAGAGCCCAGCCATAAACCATCATCAATCCACACTCCTTTCACACCCATATCAGATCACAATCTGATTTCATCTTCCATCCAATTCCACAAGGGTTTCAAGTGCTAATTGAGGGAAAATCAAGCAATTGAAGAGACGGAGAAGGAACGTGAGATTGCTCCTACACTAGGGTTTCACAATTCCTATCTATTCCTTTCTATTACTTTGATTATTGTTATGAATTGCTTAGCCATGAGGATTGCTTGTAATCTCATGGGCTAATTTCCTATACAGTTCTAGGGTTTGATGGATTGATTTAATTGATTAGGGGATTTAGACCAAAGATTGGGATTTTATGCAGTTGAGCTTTTGATTTTACTTATTTTACTAAGACATGTTAATCTGCTTCGTAACGTCTTCATAATATATTCATGACATCCGCTATAATGCTTGGATTATTGTGTTAGCTTGTGTGCGTTCATGATTGGTATTGTCTATCTGTTAGAGATTAGAGTAGCTCCGCTATAAGCACTTTAATTTCATGAACTGGTTAATCAAATACTTGATTAGTTTAGTGGAACAATGCAATTAGACAATCAAGTAGGAAGTGAATAGAACCTTGTAGTAATTCCAGAAAATATCTTGTTAGTCGAACTTACCATCCGGAGGTATTGTTGTTCGCTGGATTAGTATCTAGGAATAAGGCTTGGTAATATTTGCGCACCTTAGGATTTAAACCAGATTAAACTGTTAGCTTTGAATCGAATCATATTCGGTGGGATAACAGGGATATGTGGTGTATTTTCAGTAAAACTGCATGAATGAACAATCGTAAGTTTAATAACCCAAATTAATTGGTCAATACCTGATACCTTAGAACTGTTTGTTATATCTTGATTAGACACTTGCTTTTATTTTTCCTTGCTTTTAATTAATTCAGTTATTTAATATTTCGTTATTTAGATTAATTCAAAACAAAACATTGGAAATTGGTTACTCAATTCTGATTAATTAGTAATTTATAGAATAAATAAATAATTAGCTGTCTTAGCGGGATCGATAATTTAACTTGGGTACTTGTTGCTACAATTGACATCCTTATACTTGAGGATTAAATTATAGTGCATAGAAAAAGCCTATCAGTGGTCGTTCCCGGCCATATTCCCATATTTCGTGTGCCACGTGTTTCTGAAAATTGACCAACACATCAGCATCTGGATCATGATCGCTTTCACTTGCATAATCATAACCCGGAGTTGAAGCCTCGCCACCCTCACTTGAGGCCTCGCCACCCTCACCATCCTGGCTTTCATCTTCGCCACCATCACTTTCATCTTCACTACCATCACTTTCATCTTCACCACCATGACTTTTATCTTCACTAAGTTGTGGTTCATGAATGGGTTGAGGTTGTGCCTCTAGCTCGTCCTGATGCATTGGCTCGAGTAGAGGAATTGGATCATGTTGTGGTTGTGGAGTATCTTGAGGCATTGCATCGTGCTCAACCCTCATCCCTCTTCGTCTATTGAATGCGGTGGGGGGATTACGTCGGCGATATCTATCTGCGAAAAAAATTCAAATCATGCTCAATAACATATATGAGATAACTAATAAGTAAATACACAAATAATATAATAACATTCCAAACATATTAATATATGTGACAACCAATATTTAATAACATATAAAGTAGGCTCAACTATAACTAATATGTAATAACAAACAAAGTAATCTCAACTATATGATATGCAATAACAAACAAAAAAAGTATATGATATGCAATAAACAAGCTTCAGTTCGACCACCTTTGGTCGTTGAAGAAGCTTCTGTTCGACCAAAGCTGGTCGAAATTTCTCCTTCCATCCGCCCAACACCTGCCGAAATTTTTCCTTGCAGCCGTCCACCACCTGCCGATAATTATCCTCCCAGTCGTCCACCATCTGCCAAAAATCCCACCAAATTTCGACCATGTGTGGTCGAACAACTTCAAAAGTTGTCGACGAGTGATGGCCGACGAGGAGCCCAAATTTCGACCATACATGGTCGAACAGGCCTCGAAATTTCGCCAAACCAGGGTCGGCAGTCGCTTGTCGATTTCCGACGACAATGGGGGAACTTTTTTGCGCAACCCCGATCGAATGACCCAATAAATACATATATCAACATAAGTTCTAAAACCTAGAATTTGAAAACAAAAAATGAAAGGGAATAGGACTTACTAACAACGTTGCTAATGAACGATGGCACACCTCCCGCCATTTCACTCACAATGTTTGGTAGTAGAGGTTGATCTTCACTTCTTCTCCCCTTCCTCCCTTCTTCTCCTCTTCCTTCCTCACTTCTTCTCTTCTTTCCTTTTTTTTTTTTCTAAGTTTGAAATGTGAGAAGTGAAGTGGGTGCAAAGTGAGGTGGGTGTAGGATTTAAGGCTTAGATTAAATGTGGGATAGTGGAAGGGAAGAGATTGTGTATATGGGTGTATTTCATTAAGGGTAATTTAGTATTTTCTTAGTGTGTGCATATATAATTGTTGTGTGTGTAGATATAATTGGGTGTTGGAAGTAAAATGGTGGGTGCGAATAGCCGCGGCCTAATTTATATGTTATTTTATCTCCCGTACTTAATTAGTTAAGTTCATGCTTAGAAGGTTGTCTCATTAATTATCAGCGCATAATCATCTTTTCTAACTCGTGATTCAATTGTGATGGTGTATTGTACTATATATATTGAATACTTAATATTTAGAGCTGATATGTTTTAAATAGTTTGTATTTCTCTAGATTATGTATTTTTAAATTTGTTTTTTTTTTTTTTTTTTTTTTTATTTTTGGAATTGGAGTAGCCAATTATACTCCAAGTGAATGGATTGTGAATTTGCAGATAAAGTATATCATAAAATTTGGAGTAGCTAGGGAGAAATTCAAAGTTCAAATATGGCTGAAGCTGAAAATGTGGGCAGCCATTCATTAGTAGCTTAATATTTGCTCTACCATTTACCAAATCAAACAATATTTTTTCTACCAATATTTCTTGCAACTAACCCCAAATTCTCCGGAAATATATAAACACAAACCCTCATCCGCATTCATCGATCCCCGCCAAAATTTCCATCTCTCAGGGAGACTTCCGCCTCCCAATTCCGGCACCCTTTCTCGTCGTCGTCGCAACGAACGACGAGTGGGTAAGCCATTGTTTCCGTTCATGTGATCAAATCATCGTCCATGGCTCGGGTTCCATACCAGCTCCTTGAGCTGACTATTATCTCAGCTCAAGATCTTGAGCCAGTTACAAAGAATCTCAAAACTTACGCAGTCGCCTGGATCTCCACCGATCGGAAAGTTCGAACCTCCGTTGACCAGAAGGGTCATTCTAATCCCACCTGGAATGACAAATTCGTGTTCCGAATCGGTGATAAGGTTTTGAATTCAGATACTGCTTTTGTGATAATCGAAATTTACGCCGTTGGGTGGCTTCGCGACACCCCTGTTGGCTCTGTTAATGTGTTGATTAGCAGCCTGGTTCCGCCGTCGGTCCGCCACGATCGCCGGTTTTTGGCTCTTCAGATCCGGCGACCTTCCGGCCGGCCTCAGGGGATTCTGAACATGGGAGTTTCTCTCCTGGATAACACAATGCGTAGTATGCCAATGTGTACAGAGCTAAGTGGTTCCACCGTCGGATTCCAGAATCTCTGGAATCCGAAATCGCCGGAGAAAAATGGAGATCAATCGAAGAAGATTCGATTAATCAGATCCATGAGTGATAAGACTGATTTAACGACGAAAAACGGAGAAGGAAAAAAGAAGAAAAATAGTTCTCTCTGTAACGGCGTCGTTTTAGATCGAGGCTCGGTGGCTACAGGTGCGGGTCTAGGTTCGGTAATCGACAACGGATTCGGTTCGGTTGCAATTGGCCGCGGTGGTGGTGGTTCGGTTGTGAATGGTGGTTCGATGGTTAATGGATCCGTATGCAACTCAGATCTGGGGCCATCAGCGTCTGTGGTGGCGGCGGCGGTGGCGATGGGGCTGTATCCGATACATCAGGGACCTTCGCCGGGTCCTGGAAGCTCAGTGCTGGAGGACTGGACGGTGGAGGAGTCGCCGGAGGACGGGGTGGCGACGAGAATCGAACGGTGGAGGAGGGACCTTCCACTAGTATATGATGATGAAAGGGATGGGAGGGTTGGAAAAGGCAATTACAAAAAGGAGAAGAAGCGGCAGCAGCATCGACGGCGGAGAATGCTAGACGACGGCGGCGAAGAGGACGACGGGAGGTTTACGTGCTTCGGCACGGCGATGGGTTGCGAATTTACGATAGTTTGTGGTGGTGGTAACAACAATAAGGGAGTCAGGAAAAATAGGCGTCGTAGCAGCCAGACTAGCGATTCAGAATCATGTTAATTCTTGAATTTTGATATCCACTCGTCATTACCTACTCACCAGCACTTATTATGATCAGTTTTTTATTATGATCAAATTTTATTACTTACTCTTAATTAATTTTTTAAATCTTATGAAAGGTTAGAAAAATAGGAATTGGTTCTATAGCACTAGTACCATGCACATACCCCCTTTTCAATGTAGATTTTACTATGAAAAAACAGGCATTAATATTTCACTGTTTTTTACCTTTTATTAGGGTAAATTTGAAAGGGGGAGACTGAGATTTTTTATTGGGTTCTGGATTTTAATAAGATGTGTGTAAATCCTCAATTGGATTTATGAATTAATTAATTACTACAATGTATTCTTTGAAAACTATTATACAAGTCTGGATTTCGGGTTCATGTCTCATATATATATTTCAATTCTTGCTTTATTTTATATTTAAAGATTAATTGTGTATAACTGATATATTCATGTTTTAGTTATTTCTCAGTACAGTGTAACCATCGCATAACTAAAATATGATTATATCTAATTAGAAGCCATATGAGATGAAGCAATAATTGGGAAAAAAACAACTCTAACTATTATAAAACACATATATATACTAGCTAGTATGTTAATTACGTTGTTCAAATAAAAGGAAATGAATTAAATAAACAGTACATAATAAAACTCAATTGAATGAATTATAACTCAGAGAAAAGCCAAGCAAGTCAATTGAATATAGTGAAGCATTAATAAAACTCTAGTGTAGGTTAAACAAGAAAACAGATTCAAACCCCTGTAAACTGCTTGAATATATTTCATTGTTGACATAAATCATTACTAGATTTGATCTTCCTTTGACTACTCACGGTGCTATTGCTGTACTTATTGCTGTTTGGAGGCTTGTTGCTTGCCCCACAAACAATGGAGAACTCCACTCCTCCTACGAAGCACGAAAACAGGCTCCCGTCGGAGTTCCTCCTCGAATGCCTGGTGCTGGCATACGATAACTCCGACTCATCGAAATCATAGATAGCCTTCTTCCAGCTCTGATCTCTTCTGGTTCTTGTTCTGTAGCCTTTAGCCATGGCTTCTTCGTAGGTCAAATCCTCCACGATCGAGCTTCTACAATCGTCCTCTAGCTGTGTGTTTTTGTATGAGGGCTTCACCTGCGGTTGTTGCTGCATTTTCCAGGCGAGATCAGCCGCCACGATGGAGGCTGATGGCCCGATATCTGAGCAAAGCTCCGACCCTGTTATGACTGAGCCATTGCATGGTGATGATCCATTGCAAATGGATCCTTCTTTTAATGGATCTTTCATTTCGGATCCTGTACTCATTGAGCGCCAGAGGCGGATTTTTTCTACCAATTCAGGGTCTTCGTCTTCTTCTTGGTTCTCTGTTTTCGGTTGCTGTAATATGAGATCACTCTGTTCTTTATGTTTGAGAAGCATTGCTTTTAAGCTGTTGTCTAGAAGGGTTACTCCCATGTTGAGGATACCCTGTGGGATCCCTGACGGGCGACGAACTTGGAGGGCGACAAATCTTGTGTTTTTAGGGTATTTTTGTAGCGAACCGAGGAGGTCGCTTATTAGAACCTTGACTGACCCAACAAGGACGTGTCGGAGCCATGAGATCGTGTAGATCTCCACGGTTATGGCGGCATTGGGGGATTTGAGGAAGTGAGGATCTACCCTGAATGTGACCTTGTCGATCCATGTAGGGTTCCTGTAATTTTGATCCGTTCGGGTGGTGACCTTTCGGCTAGGGTTGATCCATGCTACTGCATACGTTCGTGTGGATTTGGAGACGGGTGTCAAGTCTTGAGCTGATATGAGGCTAACTTCGAGAAAGAGGATGGGGGGCGATGATGGGGTTTGGGAAACGGAGGAGGAAGATATGGTGGAGCCGTTTGATGATTTGGGATACGTCGAATCCATCCGTCTTCCGTGATAGAGTGCACGGAAGACGAGTTGGAGGGGAGCAAGTAACAAAATGTGTGACTTTTTCTGTTGAAGATGCATGGTTGCAAGATAATGAGGAATGTTTTGTTGGTATAGTAAATGCTTTTTTGACCATTACTTGTTGGTTGGCCACAAATAGTCCATCACTTATTTCGTTGATGCTCCTTAAAATTCTTATGTTCATACTAAATTTAGATAGTACTATGATTAAATTCGTATTCCACTCTCGATGTTTCATTGGTGTTTCACAATATAAAAAAAAACTATATCGTACAAATGATCATTAAACCTTTGGGGCATGGGTTGAATTATAAATATTGATTATGACATGTGGCAAGCATTTAATTTGTGGAATAAGAGATGAAACATAAGTGATCCCATTAGTTCGACCAATTCGTTTAATATGTTAGTTAAAAGGTTTCAGTAATGCACCAACTATTAGAAAATTAATAATGAGCTTATTTCTTGTATACATAGTGAAATCGGATTCCACTATAATGTGATCATATTAATTTCTAGAGTCCAAAAACAAACTAATTAATATAGATAAATTTGGGGTAATATTAGAGAATTGATTATCAATTACATATTTGGTGGATATTATCTCTAATAGGTAAGATTTCTATTCTAACTAGTGTGTTCACTATATATGATTTAACTATTGTGTTCACTATATATGATTTAACTAGTGTGTTCACTATATATGATTTAACTAGTGCGTTTATACTAATTGCACTTACAGACTTGATTTTCTTCTAAACATGTTAGTTTAAAGCAAAGGCCTCAGTGGATTATAGCATGTGGAGGTGAGTTACAATGTTATCTTAGAAAACTAATAAAGAACTAATGCAATTCTCATACGCATTTCTTGTGACATTTTCAAATTATATTAACCCACTTAATAATTTTAATGAACCAAATACTCTTATAAGTTTATTTCATGACATCATTAGTTAATAAATACTCCATTATGCAATATCAAAACAGTAAAATGCAAGTTAATCAAACAAGAAAATCTAAACTGAAAATTTTATGGTTTTAGGACTCCCAATTGTTATTGAGTTGGAGTTTAATTTAGGAGTATTCCCAATTTTAATTAAAATTTTGAGCTTCAAACTTTGTTTACATAATTAATTAAAAATTAAATGGTTCCATTTCATGTCTCATGATGTTAATAAACTCAAAATTCTCAGATTGTTTGAAACATAATTTCTTGTATATATAAGAAATGAGTGTAAAATAAGAAGTGTACAGATACAAGAAAATTGAATAATTGCATACAGTGGTGCAATTCGAAAGACAACTAACCTATTGTATAAGGACAGATCTATGATCAAAAGCTGGATGCTCTGTCCCAAAATCGACTTCCAAACATCAAAATTCAGACATAAAATTCGCGTAAATCTTCATTGGGAAGTGTCATCAGATGAACATTTTGCTTGTTTACATTTCTGTTCATCCTGTTCTTCATCATTTCCTTCTTCTTCTTCAGTCCACCGGAGCCACAAATTATGCTGAACTCGATTCCGTACGCATTTCCGAAACAAGAAAACAGCCCTTTCTTCTTCGATTTCTTCGTGCTATGGTAATCAGAGTTCTTACCAGTCGTTAATGGAATCATTAATACCTGATCTTGTTCCCAATGCTCGCTTCCAGCTTGTACTTTCATTCCCTCAACTTCACTTTTACTGTCGCCACATTCCGTCCAGTTCTCGAAAATCGAGCTCCCGTATTCGCTCCATTCCTTCGTGTAGACCCCCTTCTTCAGATCGTCCGCCACCTCCGACGGCAATGGTTTCATTACGGAGAAAAGGGAAGCATTCGTTTCGTGTTCGGATCCTGGATTGTTCATGTACTTGCTTTCCGGAGTTGCAGAAATGCTTTCGGGCCTGGATTTCACAATTACAGGCCCTGGACTGCTTTCGGGCCTGGATTTCATATTGGCCTGTCCTGGACTACTTTCGGGCCTGGATTTAATCGGATTTGGCATGTTCATGTACATGTTCTCCGGAGTTGCTAAGATGCTTTCGGGCCTGGATTTAATCAGGGCCGGGCCTGGACTCCTCTGTTCAACCTGGAAATAATTATCTTCTTCCAGGTTTAGATTACGAGCTTCCTCTTTCTCTTCCTCCTCCTCCCTGATCTGTTCATCATTTCTCAACGGAAATGTGCATATTTTTTCCCCTGGAATCGTATTATCTAGAAGCCGGACTCCAAGATTCAGAGTTCCCTGCAAATGCCCGGACGGGCGGGAGATTTTAAGCACGACGCGGCGGAAGGTCGGGTTTTTAATCAGCGGCGGCGAGAGGTTGTTGACGAGGAGGCGGGTGGTGCCGATAGGGAGGTCACGAAGCCAGGCGAGGTTGTAGATCTCTATGGTGACAGCTGAAGATTCTTGTTTGAAGAACTTTTCGTCGACAGGGAGAAGAACCTTGTAGTTCCAGGTAGGGTTGGTGTGGCCCTGGTGGTCGATCTTGGTGGTCAATTTGTGGTCGGGGTGGACGTAGGCGACGGTGAACGTCCGCAGCATTTTTGACACCGGCGGAAGATCATGGGCGGAGATGATGTTGATCTCCAGGAGTTTGGATGGTGATTGGATCGACATGGTGGTTTCGATTGCCGGAGAAAGGGTATGCTTGTGGCCGCCGGTGACGGCTGAGAAGGGAAGGGAGAGAATGCATGAAAACTTTTTTTTTTTTTTTTGGATTGGAGGATGGAAAAACTTGCAAGAAAAGAGGAAAATAATAGGTGAATATTGAATGTTATTCAACACAGGATCCTAAATGTTAATCGTCTATATATTGAACCCTCAAATTTATTCAAATTCAAAATATTTACAATTTTTCCATGTATGTGTTGATCTTATATGTTAAAAAAATTGCCCACCAAATCGAAATAGTCAATTTTATTAGTATATAGTACTCTCTACATCCGGAAAAGTTAGTATAATTTTTTTTTTGGCACGGAGATTAAGGAGTATAATAATTTAATGTAAAGTGAAGTGAGAGAAATAATATTTAATGTGTAGTGGGTAGTTGTATTAGAGGTGATATGTGAGGCCCATAAAAATAGATTAATTATTTTTGTGTGGGTCCCCTGTATTAAAAATGAAATGTGTTAACTTTAGTGAGACAATAACTTTAGTGAGACAAACCAAAAAAGAAAGTGTGTCAATTTCTATGGGACAATGGAGTATATTTTAAGTTTGATTTGGTAGTGTTTATCAAAACTAGACATAAATACGGGAGCTTGTTCGCGTACCTTGTGAAATGTTTACATACGCTATTTATTTTTAGGATTTTGGATATCATATCGTAGTATTACACTTACTGTTACATCCCTATGATACAAATGCGGGAGGAAAATCTATCATTTTTCTATAGAGTTGATATTTTTTGTTATATCATAATATACTAAGTTAATTATCCAATGATTTGTAATAATAGATGCAACATCAAAATATAATAGGAAATCCAAACAATATTTTTAGACAAAGTCTCTTATGAGACGTTAGTATATGTGAGACGTGTTAAAGCTGTATGTTTATTATATGGATAAAGTATGATTAATAGTTTTTAAAATATGTTTTTCTAAAATATGATACTCCCTCCGTCCATTTGATACGTATTCTTTTTTTCATTTTGGTCCGTCTCATTACAAAGTATCAATTTCTCCTTTTGGATTGATGTGACCTACAACCACTACACATGATCCCACACTCAACACTAATACAACTACTCACTACACATTAAAATATTATTTCTCTCACCTTACTAAACATTAAATTATTATACTCCTTAATCCACGTGTAAAAAGTCAACGGATACCTTTCAAGGGGACGGAGTATAATATAAATTATACTCTCTCCGGCCACTTGAAAGGTAACCATTTGTTGTTTGCACGTGGCAATTCTAAGATCTTTATTTGCTTTTTGCACGTGGATTAAGGAGTATTATTATTATAGGTAAAGTGGGTAGTTGTATTAGAGGGAAGTGGTGGGTCATATTGTGTAATTTCTTTGCTAAATAGATGAAATTAATAACTTTGAAGCGGACGCCAGAAATAGTGAAATGAGTACCTTGTAAGTGGCCGGACGTAGTATATTAAAGTATGATTTTAAAATATTATAATATAATTCTTTAGTATTAAAATATGTTTACTATATGGATAAAGTATGATTAATAGTTGTTAAAATATGTTTTTCTAAAATATAATATAATATAAATTATATATTAAAGTATAATTTTAAAATATTATAATATAATTTTTTATTAACATACTTTAAGTACATATAAATATATTTTACCTATATCATATTGTAATGCATTGACCCATCTAAAAAGACCCGTGTCGTGCCCCTCATTTTTATTTATAGGTCAGCCCTGTTTTTCTTAATTTCTCTCATGTCACCTTCTAACAATATGATACTACTCCCACGGCCCAGAAGAAAATTAATATCGGCCCAGTTCATTTAGGTAATTCAACACATTCAAAAGCCCAACGAAAGCCTGACCAATAATCAGCCCATCTGTCCTTCACTTCAGCAGCCCAATAGTCAATAATCCAGTTCTCAGAAGTTTTTTATAGCTAAGAGATCATGGTATAGAAATAAATGTTAGATAGAATAAGATGATACAGATCATTAATATGACATTTAAAATCCTTTAACTAGATATATCAATGGTGTAACCCACATTCTTAGCCTTGCTTGAGCAGTCAAAATTTTCTTGATTACTCATCATTTTTACCCAAAAAGATATCTTAATTCTTGCACACAATATAGCTCTAGAATTTTATACATCTAAAATTAAAAAATTATTATAAATGGAGTCAATTGGTTCTGCAAATTGGCAACTTGCTATTATTTTGATACATTATTTTTATGAATTTTGCTGCAAAATTAATTCTACAGGCGATCAGATCAGTTATTTATATATCCCCTAAATAGCTCCATTCCCATGTTCATTCACATGCCTAGCTTCTTATCACCTTCCAGTTTTGTAGTATATATAGTTTGACTTTATTATTTATGTAAAAAGTTTGACAACATCAATTATATTTAGGAGTGTAAATAAGTAACCTCAACTTTCAACTCCTGCTGCAACTCTGTTTTAATATCTTTGCTGGTTGAGCATCAATATCGAGTCGAGCTTTGTCGAGCTGAACGGCATTGAGAGCTCGGCTTCTCAAGTCACTTTTTCTCCTCAACAGGTAGGCTAGCTCTATCTTTAAGCATTCAATTTGTATCTACAAAGCAAGTTCCATCTATAAAGGCTTCCCTAAATCTTTAAGGTTAAATGCATTTCCATATAATGCTAATTAAATTATCATAATTTGTGTGCAAAGAATGGATAAAGGGTACGGGGATATGGCTCGTTGGTTGGCTCTATTACTTGTTGTGGTAAATACTCAAGTCAACGGTGATATGTTGGTCAACATTACTTTTCTTGAAAGTGCTATACCAAAAGGAGCAGGTTAATTCTTTTATTTTTAGTTATAAATAATTAATGCTAAATAAATAAATAAATAAAATTATAGTAGTAATTATGTAGAGGCCAGTATATTATCTTGCATGCAGTATGCTTAGATGGGAGTCCACCTGCTTACTCATATCTTGAGGGATTCGGAAATGGATCCAACAATTGGATTGTTTATGTGCAGGTAAACTCTGCAAAACTAGAAAATTAATTAATTTAATTTGCATCATCTCAATTAATTAGTAATTAAAAGGAAAAACAAATTAACTCTCTGTTTACGGATTGTAGGGTGGCGGGTGGTGTAACTCGACAAACGACTGTCTGAACAGATCCAAAACTGCATATGGGAGTAGTTATTTGATGAATCAAACCTTCTTTTCAGGAATACTCGATCCTAATTGCACTTTTAATGCAGGTAAATTCTACATAATATTTATTAGTAATTTATAATTTTGATTGCTTAATATGATTTACTGTTTCAGAATTCTACAATTGGCACAAAGTTTATCTTCGTTACTGTGATGGCTCATCATTCATGTCAGATATAAAAAAAGTTGATCCAGTAAGACTCTAAATCATTTTTTTCTTTTATTCTTGGATTGACATCATAATTCACTGCTAATTCTTTTATTTAAGGTTACCAAACTCCATTTTCGAGGTGCAAGGATTTTTAAAGTAATGGTGGAGGAAATGCTAGCAAAAGGAATGAGAAATGCCAAGAATGTATGTTTAAATATATACTCCATATATTGGACTAATTTAAAAAATTATTTTAATTTAACAACTACATCTGGACTAATTCTTGATTGTATATTGATCTCAGGCTATTCTTACAGGTACATCAGCTGGTGGATTGGCAACAATGCTGTATTGTGACAAGTTTCGAGCACTCCTACCTCGTTCGAGTCGACTCAAATGTATTTCTGATTCTGGTGTTTTCATCCATGGGTAAGGCTTATAGTATTATCCAAACTCTTCTGTATAACACATAATTGAATTTATATCTTGATTAAGATAAAAGAATTGGAGTATTAATTAATTTTTGGCATTTTACTGATAGAAAGGATCACCCTGGAGTTGAGATCAGAGAACAAACTTTTGCTGGTGTGATTGCAACACATGTACTCTTCTTTCCTTCTCTGCCTTTTTTTATTTTTCCCTTTCAATTTCTCCTAATTATTTGGACATGATAAGAGAAATTTTAGACATGATACTTAAGATGTTCCAAAGTTCTTTTCATAACAAACACTTTTTTTCTTGTGTGCTCTGCAGAAACTAGCTAAATCTTTGCCAAAATCATGCACATCAAAAATGAATCCGAATTTGGTGAGACGAATTGTATATATATCTATATGTCGAATTGGTGACAATATGTTTAATGATCATGTGAATTTTTCAGTGTCTTTTCCCTGAATATTTCATCGGAGATATTCGCACACCACTCTTCATATTTCAATCGTCTTTCGATAGTTTTCAGGTACATACGTTCATTAATTTCTACTATGAATGCAAAAAGGATGTAATTGTTCAAATGCATTGATTCAAGTTATTGCAACATCTTAATTTACTTACATATTTTGGGGGGTTTTATTACAACAAAAAAAAATTGTATTGTTTTTAGGTAGAATTCAACGTAATACCTGCTGTTGGTGGAACGAGTGAATGGAAGAATTGCATCACAAACTTAACACTATGCAACTCCACTCAATTAGGAATCATGGAAGGTACTCAATTTATTTAATTATCATAACATTTGGAATTTAAATAATTAGAAGACAATATTCTCATGCTTAATTAATTAAACATTTTATATAATTTCAGATTTTCGAATAGCTTCCATTGAGACATTGTTGAAACTCCATACATGTTCAAATAGAGGAATGTTTGTTCACTCTTGTTATCTTCACGGCCATCTCTTGCGAAGAGAAGAGTGGATGTGCTCATCTGTCATAGGAAATAATGTACTTGCAAACAAAGTGAGTTTTTCCATTATGATTCTTTAATTTCTTTTGAGATGATTTCTGATAATAATATTTGTCTTCTGATAAAATTTATTCAATTGCAGACAGTTAAACAAGCCATCAGTGATTGGTATTTCGATCGAAGCTCTTTCTACGAGATTGATATTCGGAACGACCTACCACGAAACTGTACAAATCCCTATCTTGACTGGGAGGTCTACTATCAAAAATGTCTTGATGTTGTACAACCTTTTAATGGATCTAAACTTGAGTGTGTAGATCTTGATTTATGAAAAATGGTTGTGAACTTGCTATATATTGGAAAGTTGGATGATATTCCGCACACAGGACCTTGCATGTTAAATGTTAATATGTTACACGTGTTAGATGAGTCATGATGCATTCTTTTTTAATACAAAAGAGCAAGCGTATTTTTATTGATTGTTTGTAAATACAAAAGAGCACTTTAAATGGATCAATAATGCAACACATCTAATTACTTTTTAATTTAAGCTATCATAGTAGAAGCCATCACTAATGTATCCTAAGCTCTCTCTCAAGTCACTTAGGTTGAAGACTTTCAACAAAACTCTCAAAAGCTTATATGATCGAGATAAAAGTGAACACCTTTCAATAGGTACTAATTATTCTCAAGAATGATATTCTAATTAAGTATTAAATCATAGATAATATTATTCCTTTTCTAGGTACTACAAATTCACTAAGATTTGATTCTCCTTATTAGATTGATTGACATCTCAATCTAATCCCTCTAATATTCATTTATGTAGTTCTAAAAATGAGAGTGGTATCTGACTCTTCTCACATTAATGTACATAATGATATGATGAAATAGATAATTGAACTCAATTAACCACGCAAATAAACATAGAGATTAAACAATTAAACATTTATAAATGAAATTAATTAAGACCGAGAGTACAAATTAGACAATATAACAAATTAATTTATAATCCAAACATCATTCAAACAACCAAATCATAGAAAATAGAAAGGAGATTAGATTAGAATACATTATAATAAATAAGATTAGAATGTAATTTTAACATTCACACGGCTACTTACTCTCCTAATTGATGTTTGCAACTAACCTTGGACTTTGGAGGAGGTAGAATCACTTTTCTTTAAAGTTGTTCTTTTAGAAGTGATTTCAATGTTTTCAAGCTACTGAAACACCCTTTGAATTTAGGATAGTTTGGTATTCACTTATAGATTGTTACAGTTCTAAAAATGCAATTCATTTTATTCAGGAAAATTCAAAGACAAAATACCCCCTGTTGCTGTATGAGTCAAAGTTGTACAAATTACTTCAAGGAGGAAGTAATTTTTTTAATTTTCAGAATTGTTCCTTCTGTGAATGCAAGTATTTATCAGAATTATTGTTGTTTTGCAATTTTAAATTTTTGCAGCTGGAATCCCAAACATTAGATGATTTGGGGTCGATGGAGACTATAATGTTCTTGTTATGGATTTATTGGGACCTAGTCTTGAATATTTGATAACTTTTGTAGCCGGAAGCTGTCTTTAAAGACTGTTCTCATGCTTGCAGATGAGATGGTACTGTTTACTGTTTGCTTCTATTGTGGTATGTTATGCTTTAAGCAATTTAATTTTTCAACATATTCTTGGAAATATCTGTTCTTCCGATTAATCGAGTGGAGTTTCTTTACTCTATCTTTTCTGCATCGAGATATTAAGGCCGATAATTTTATTATGGGACGCGCAAATGAGGTGTTCGCATTTCTTAATTTTGAATTTTGACAAATTTTGTTCAACTGTTTGTTTTTGACATGTCTTGAATCCATAACATATTCATTCCCCTGTACACTGATTTTGGGAGTTAAAAGTTTGTTTTGTCCCATAACTATTGAAAACTTTAGTTTTTGTCCCAAAAAAGATATTTGTATCGATTTTATCCCATAACTATTAATTTTGTTTCGATTTTGCCCAATTTTCGCCGGAAACCTAGGGAATCAGGCGATGAGTGGGTGACCTGGACAAATGGGTAAAATTGGGCCAATAGAATCGTCACGTCATCAAATTAATAAAAAAAATTAAAAAAATAAAATCTGACTCACCACACCTAATTTCCTATTATATATATTTTAAATTATGTTATTAAAATTAAAAATTTAAAATAAAAAAAACAAAAAGAAAATATTAAACGGGATTAACAAAATAGAATATATATATGGTATTAAAATCAAAATGTAATGCCCAAATCACGATCAAACTCTTCTGAACCTAATCCCCAAATTGACGAAGAACCAAATGGAAGAGGAACCCTAATCCAAATCCACAATCTACCGAGTAAACTCCCTCCTTCAAGTATCCATGTCACATTCGAGTCGTGAATTGGGAGATGTGTATTGCTTCTGCAAGCGGGTGGTTGTATTGTCTGCTTCGTGGAAGGATACGAATTCTGGGCGACGATTTTATGGATGTGGAAGGTATCCGGTAAGTGTAATGTAATTATTATGTAATTTTCAAAAATTCATCTATGATATTGGCAATTTGATTAGAATGAGTTCTTAAATTTTTCAGAAATTGGGATATTGCGATTTCTTCCAATGGGTAGATCCTCCATTATGCGATCGAGCAAGACAGATTATCCCAGGTTTGCTTAAAAGCATGAATGATTTGAAGGCAGAGAATCAACATCTCATGGGTGTTAATGGAAAGTTAGAGAAATTGGTTAAAGGTTTGAATGACCTGAATTCTAACAACGAAGAAATGGTAGAGAGTAAACATCTGAACGACCTGAAGACTGAGAATTTACATTTGTTGAGTGTGAACTCTAAGTTAGAGGAAATGGTGTCAATATTGCAGAATGTGAATGCTCGTTTAGAGGAAGAGATTGAAGACGTTAAACGGCAATTGAAGATGCAAAAAGCTGAAACTAAAGAGTTCACGACAAATGCTCTACTCAAGGTGGCAATCGGGATGTGTTTGATCATAGTTTGTGTTATTATTAGTAAGTTTTTTATGTAGGAGTAACTCCACGATGGGACTTATCACCATTTGTAGAAGTTCTGGGAATTCATATGTAGTGATGATTGTGTATTAATAATGTTTGTGGACGGTGGGGTATGTATTTCAGTATGAATGTTTATGATCATGGTTTTGGGACCATAGAGCAATGGTGGGAATCAAACATTTTGTAATGAATGTGTATTGATAATGTTTATGGAATTCTTATGCCTTTTTTTCTGACACAGTGGGGCAATAGTGATCGGTGTGAAATTCACCTAGAATTATGGGCTAAATTGCATGAATTTATGTGGATTTATTTGGATTTAATTAAATAATTAAGCATGATTTTAATGAAAATATTATTAATTGCTTAATTAGTTTGAGAGAGGTATTATTATGTATTTTTGCAGAAAATGGGTGTTTTGAGCTTGAAAGAGTGATGGAAGAAACGGGAATTAAATTGGGACGAAGACGAAAAAAAAGAGAAAATTTGGCAAAGACAACATAGAAAAGACAACACTTTTCAGAAAAGTGTTGTCTATTCAGAAGTGCAAAAATTGTCCAGAGAGCTAAAAAATTGCAAGAAAACACGGGCAGATGCATAAAAACACGACCGTGTTTTTATGCAGTTTTGAAAGAAAATGTGCGGAGGATGGGTTTCGAACCCGAGACCTCATGCATGTACAAGGGCGCCTCTAACCACTTTGCCAAGCCATCACATGTGATTAATACTCGCCCAATTTATTCTTATACTAAATTCCTGGAACCGAAAATTCTATAAAATTCACTCTTGTCCCACATCGAAAATCATCACAAAATCCACTCACCCTACACCTATAAATACCCTCATTTGGACCAACTCTTAGAACCAATTCCTTCATCCATTTAAATTCAATAAAATTGAATCTTTTCAAGATTCAATAGTTGAGAAAGGGCTTTTTAGCAAGATCTCCATAGTTGAGATCCCTCCCCCTTTCGGGGTGAGGGATCCGTAGTTTTAATATTTTTCTAGAATAGGATTTTATTTGCTTTCCAAGAAGGTGGAGACACCAAGGAGAAGATGATCTTCATGGATGTAAAAACTTCATTAAGGTGTAATATAATCCTATTTATTATCTTTATTTTCTATGTTTTGGTGGTTGATTGAAGGCATGATTATTGATTAATTTATGAAAATGTCTTGATTGAATTTCCGGCTTTGATTAGGTTTTATTTATGAAATTCACATGTCTTGTAATAATATGGGATTTATGTCTTTTGTATTAGTGTACAGTGATTAGGTTGTGTATTGTGTATCGACATGTCTTGTCGTTGCTTTACCCTTAGTTGCTTTGCATGATTATCATATGTGAGTTTTTTCCATTTATTACATGTGGGTTTAATATAAGGGGAGCCTGGCCGGGAGTCCTTATATTTAGAACAACATAAATGAACACTAGTGAGATCACTTGTGCCCGAGGATTAAACTAGTGAAGGGAACCCCATCCATACGAGCATAGTACCTTGAAGGGAATTGTAAGTAGGATCGATCCTAGGAGCTTTTTAGGGGTTATGAAAATAATCTACATCCTATTCACCATGGCCCTTGGGGATAGGTGGAAATAGTGATCGCCCTTACCATGATTTGCTTAAAAATGGAAAACAATTAAAGATGTTGGATGATTTATTATATGATTGTATCATGAAAACTACCATGGCATTGAAAATCCAAAAATATTGTAATTAGATTTATTTTTCCTGCATTTTATTTTCTTTTATTTTTATAAACCTCCTCTCCGATCGTCCCTAACTAATCACGATACTATACCTAAAGGCCATGAATCCTAAATTCCCTTGGGTTCGATATTTTGTTGCTTGGTCGCCCGGACTATAACGACCAATCAAATGGCGCCGTTGCCGGGGAATTTAGTTGTATTTGTGACTTTGGATTTGTTGAGTGGTTAGGATAGGGACATTTTTTTTTTTTTTTGCTTTGATTTGTTTTTCGTTTTATGGTTGTGTTTGTAGGGACTAAAGCGTGGAGCCATGGTATTGGCCTTGAAGAGCAAAGGAGTGGTGCAAATTGAGGTAACAAACATCTTCTCAACTTAAATTCGACTTTGTCTAATTTAAGTTTGGGGGGTATGTCGTCTTCGTTACTTGACTTTTCTACGGTTTGAATTATAAAATTGTATCCATGAACTCCTACTTGAGCATATTTCACCGGCGCACGTATAAGTCCTTACTCTTTTCTTTGGCACATATTTTCTCTTTTTTTTTTTTGTTTTTGTTTTTCGTGCTTTTCTTGCTTTCAATAAGGAGAAATCTTTCTTGGCTCTCTTGTGCTTCATTGTGAGAAATTTTGAGGCTATGATTTTTGGTTGGAACTTGTGACTTGGTGGATTTTTACTTGTGTACTTGTTGAGTTATGGTTTATGCTTGTTTCGTGTTTCTTTCACTACTACAAACCCGTGAGATTTTGAGCCTTAAAATCATGAAATCAAGTGGTTTTTCCTTTCTTGTGTGTGCATCGTTCTTTTGTGTGCATTCTAGAACTTGCCATTGTGTCTTCTTGAAACTACATGTGTGTGAAGATTGTTGGAAATGATTTAAGGCCATCTTTGTTTTGACAAGTCACTTTGCCAAATTTATCCTTCCAAATGAAATCATATCGTAGTTTGCCCCATTGAGCTTATTATCCTTATTTCTTTGGCAACCTACAAATTTAGCCATTTTATCTATATTTTATATCCTAATCACCTTTGTCGATTATTAGAGGATTAATGGGGATGAAGTGGTTGAATTGAGCTTACAAGAGAGTTTGGAAAGAGAGAAATGGTGAAAGTGTAAGAAAAGAGGAAAAAAAAAATGGAGGTTGTGTGAAAAGAAAAATTGAGTGAAGCTTGTATAAAAGAAGCATAAGGAGCTCTAGTAGAAAAATGGAAAGAGAGCCCTTGGGGAAAAGAGATAAAAGAAACTCAATAATGAAGAAGAGAAGAAAAAGGTTCTTTTATTTGTTGGATGGATAAAATTCTCTTTGTGATTAAGGTGGAAATAGAAAAAAAAAAGTGTGGATGAGAGTTGAGGCTACCAACCAACTTGAATTCTTCACTAATTTGAGGAAAGAGAGAGTGAGAGTTGATATTGGCCGTCAACTTAAATTCTCTACTAATCTTGAGCTTACTTTTCCTAAATATTTTTCCTACCCAATACCAAAGAGCCTACATTGCAATCCCATATAAAGACCTTTTTGATTCAATAATTAACACACATAGAAGTGGTGGAGAGCGTAGACTTTTGGCAAGCATATGGTAATGACATGCATTTGAATTGATTTATGAGAGTATATATTTCTCCCATACACCCTTTGAGTGTGAGAGTGAAAAGCAAAATCTAGAGAGGAGTAGTGAAGGTCTCACTTGCTTGTATATTTCCTAAGCTTAACTTGTATGCACTTAAATTGATGTCTTGTCTCTTGTTTTGATTGAATTGAAATGGTTTTGAAATGACTTGATATCTTGATTCAATTCTAGGTGAATTCCCCTCCTCGTTCTTTCTTTTCTTTCGTTGCTCGGGGACGAGCAACACTTTAAGTTTGGGGGGTTTGATCGGTGTGAAATTCACCTAGAATTATGGGCTAAATTGCATGAATTTATGTGGATTTATTTGGATTTAATTAAATAATTAAGCATGATTTTAATGAAAATATTATTAATTGCTTAATTAGTTTGAGAGAGGTATTATTATGTATTTTTGCAGAAAATGGGTGTTTTGAGCTTGAAAGAGTGATGGAAGAAACGGGAATTAAATTGGGACGAAGACGAAAAAAAAGAGAAAATTTGGCAAAGACAACATAGAAAAGACAACACTTTTCAGAAAAGTGTTGTCTATTCAGAAGTGCAAAAATTGTCCAGAGAGCTAAAAAATTGCAAGAAAACACGGGCAGATGCATAAAAACACGACCGTGTTTTTATGCAGTTTTGAAAGAAAATGTGCGGAGGATGGGTTTCGAACCCGAGACCTCATGCATGTACAAGGGCGCCTCTAACCACTTTGCCAAGCCATCACATGTGATTAATTCTCGCCCAATTTATTCTTATACTAAATTCCTGGAACCGAAAATTCTATAAAATTCACTCTTGTCCCACATCGAAAATCATCACAAAATCCACTCACCCTACACCTATAAATACCCTCATTTGGACCAACTCTTAGAACCAATTCCTTCATCCATTTAAATTCAATAAAATTGAATCTTTTCAAGATTCAATAGTTGAGAAAGGGCTTTTTAGCAAGATCTCCATAGTTGAGATCCCTCCCCCTTTCGGGGTGAGGGATCCGTAGTTTTAATATTTTTCTAGAATAGGATTTTATTTGCTTTCCAAGAAGGTGGAGACACCAAGGAGAAGATGATCTTCATGGATGTAAAAACTTCATTAAGGTGTAATCTAATCCTATTTATTATCTTTATTTTCTATGTTTTGGTGGTTGATTGAAGGCATGATTATTGATTAATTTATGAAAATGTCTTGATTGAATTTCCGGCTTTGATTAGGTTTTATTTATGAAATTCACATGTCTTGTAATAATATGGGATTTATGTCTTTTGTATTAGTGT
Source organism: Pogostemon cablin (assembly GCA_023678885.1). NCBI lineage: Eukaryota > Viridiplantae > Streptophyta > Magnoliopsida > Lamiales > Lamiaceae > Pogostemon > Pogostemon cablin. The sequence continues at coordinate 1,201,144 of CM042997.1, forward strand.
ACAGTGATTAGGTTGTGTATTGTGTATCGACATGTCTTGTCGTTGCTTTACCCTTAGTTGCTTTGCATGATTATCATATGTGAGTTTTTTCCATTTATTACATGTGGGTTTAATATAAGGGGAGCCTGGCCGGGAGTCCTTATATTTAGAACAACATAAATGAACACTAGTGAGATCACTTGTGCCCGAGGATTAAACTAGTGAAGGGAACCCCATCCATACGAGCATAGTACCTTGAAGGGAATTGTAAGTAGGATCGATCCTAGGAGCTTTTTAGGGGTTATGAAAATAATCTACATCCTATTCACCATGGCCCTTGGGGATAGGTGGAAATAGTGATCGCCCTTACCATGATTTGCTTAAAAATGGAAAACAATTAAAGATGTTGGATGATTTATTATATGATTGTATCATGAAAACTACCATGGCATTGAAAATCCAAAAATATTGTAATTAGATTTAGTTTTCCTGCATTTTATTTTCTTTTATTTTTATAAACCTCCTCTCCGATCGTCCCTAACTAATCACGATACTATACCTAAAGGCCATGAATCCTAAATTCCCTTGGGTTCGATATTTTGTTGCTTGGTCGCCCGGACTATAACGACCAATCAAATAGAACATTACATTTAATGGTTTTTTAAATTCAATCAATTAGTTACCAGCATGAAACCAAAAAATATATATATATATAATAAAAAAAAAAATACAAAAGTGAAACATGAATACTCAAATATTCAATATGAAATTTGATCATTAGATTCAAAGAGTTTACATCAAGCATTACTATTGCACAGTATAAACAAAAAAGGGATTGATTCACATTTTTATCAATCCATCAAAATAGTAACCGTGCATAATCAAAACATGAGCCACTGTTGCTCACAACCAAAACCAAAGGTAAGAGTCGTTGTTGCTCGCAAAATAACATCTACTTAACATGTTCACAAACTTGCACTTTTCATTCTTGCACTTGCAGTAAATCCTTCTACCATCACTCTTGGGGAAATATACATCTCTCTTTTATTTTATAGCAAGAGATTGAGCAGCCAACTTGAACTCTTGCTTGCTTGCAAATACTTGTTCTATTACTAAACAAGGAGAAAATGTAGTTTTTAGGTTAAAGGTCGGATAGATAGGTTCTGTATTCTCTGCATCCGAAAGCTTAGCCTCGTCAAAATCATCTCCATCATCAACTACATCTTTTTCATCTTCACTTGTTTCATCAGATCCAAGCTCATCATTTTCTACACCTTTGACAAGTATGCTTAATTTATTGCCCTGTAACTTCCCTTTTCCATTCTTTCTCCCTCTACTACCCTTTGATGCATTTTTTCTCTTTCTCCCTCTTCCCGTAGTTCCCTTTTTCTGTAATCCAGATGACTCACCTTTCTCAAATTGAGCATCCCCTGCAGATTGGTCAACCCGAGATGGGCTACTGGCAAAGTGAAAAGATTGTATGATATTATCGGGGTCAATTTCCACATACTCATCAATACCAGCTTCAACATTACTATTAAATTCCATATCATCTTCTTTATCAACTGTAATCTCTACACCTATGGCATAATCAGAATCCTCAAAAGAAAATTCATCATCACTCAGCTCCTCTTGGTAGATCCTGATTGGATCTACCATATCTGGTATCTCTTCGACTTGAGTTTCCACAATAACATGCATCTTTCTTTTAGCAAGACAACTTCTACACCAAGATTGTATGTCACCATCATCGCCATTTTCAACAAGCACATATGAACCCTCAATCACTTTTACATAATAGCTTCTGTTACCTGCTACACCTGCCTTTATACTGAACTCATCTAAGTCCTTATACTTAATCTCACTACACTTCACCCAATCAAACACCATAACATCACCACCCACATAAGTAGTAACATTTTTGTTGTCGAATTTCCCCCCAAAATGTGGTATTACAGAAACATATTCACTTTTTGGGTCTGCAAAAATTAAAATTAAAATCAAATTATAAGTAACATATTTCGCCCATATAAATCCTTACTTTATAAAATCCTAATCTCCCACAATTCAAACCAAGACAAATTCAATTAAAAAACACCAACAGCCAAGCGGAAGCAAACAAATTTTGCTTTTCAATTACAAAAAAAAGTTTAAAACCAAACAAAAGACATCTTTTTCAATAAAGTATTTTATGTTTGGGACCACCACTAGTGACGAATATTCCATGATTAATCAAATAGAGAAATTGATCATTTAGTATTCTTCACCCACCACTAACATGTTCCATTCAAGATGGGACCACCACCAAGCACAATCACCAATAACTGCGACAAATACAATAAAGAAGTTGAAAAAAATCGAACATACCATATGGTGGAGCAGACCACTTCGTCGCCCCTTTTTTCCGCGAGATAACCATCTTCCTCCGACTGCAATATGTAGCCTGGAACCCGTATTCCCTGAAACTTGCTTCTCTAATACCCGAAATTTAGCTTTATTGTCGTCTTACGTATCAGCGGATGGATTGGGGATTGGGGATTGGGGAGATGAACCCTAGAATTGAGTAAACGACACTTTCTCAATCTTCATTCTGCAAATTTTTTTTTGTTTGGGGGTTCCGTTTTCATGTTTTATATTTAATCCCATTTAATATTTTCTTTTTGTTTTTTTTTTATTTTAAATTTTTAATTTTAATAACATAATTTAAAATATATATATTAGGAAATTAGGTGTGGTGAGTCAGATTTTATTTTTTTATTTTTTTTATTAATTTGATGACGTGGCGATTCTATTGGCCCAATTTTACCCATTTGTCCAGGTCACCCACTCATCGCCGGATTTTCTCAAATTATAGGTCACGTGCAGCACACGTGACCAATTTCCGACGAAATTCTAGGTTTCCGGCGAAAATTGGGCAAAATCAAAACAAAATCAATAATTATGGGATAAAATCGATACAAATATCTTTTTTTGGACAAAAAACTAAAGTTTTCAATAGTTATGGGACAAAACAAACTTTTAACTCCTGATTTTGGACTTGCAAAGAAGTATAAAGATGATAGAATTTGATGCATATCCTAGAAAATTCTATCAAACAAACTTAGTTATCATCTAGTAAAATGTGAACCAGATTAGCCTTGAACATTCTAGAGTGTAATAGAGAATAGTAGGTTAAATAAGTAACATCAAGAATACTCTAGAATAGTCAAAGTTAGTGAGCTGAGTGAACTTAGTCTCAATTTTGGTACAAATTGATAAGAGTAAGCGTACTCTATCGTTGTGTGTAGACGTGGTGACCAAGTACAAAATTTATAATATCGAACCCAAGGGAGAAAGTGTATGTATCCGTATTCGAAAGATGTTTCACTCTAGAAGGACTAATCAATAAAGAAGAGGTTGAATTACACTACAATCTAACTAAGAAAGCAATTAAAGATAGAATATGTACAAATGAGATGGATGATGGGTGAAGGTGAACAATCTAAGAAGTATGCAAGGCTAACAACATTCATGGAAAAGGTATATATAGACTCACACACACACATGCATTGGTGATCTTCATGTTATGATATTAAGGACACTCAAAGAGTGTTTCCAATCCTCACTATTCCTATAGGTACTTACGGATATTAATATACCGGTATAGAGATATTATCACGAAGAATTTTCTCTAGTAGGTAGGGAAGTTTTCCTAGTGTTCCCTTTCTAAGGTCAAGTGAGAATTAGCTTGGTTCCCCTCATCATATCAAACACTTTCACAAGTAATTATCAATAATGTCCTATCATGAGGTTCTAAGCACATGAAGGTTATGGCCAAACTCCCCACATACTTAACATAGTCATCTCATGCAATCAATGATTCAATTAAACCACTAAACATAATATTGGAATGATCATCCTAACACTATGAATAGAGAATCTAATCACACAAATCATACATAAAATGAGAATAAGCATTCATGATAGAAAATATTCATACAGTCAATTCATCGAACATGTGGTGTGCAAAATCTACATTATCCTTCACCAATCATATTGCTAGCCTCACATGAGGACTAGCCAATATAAATCATTACAAAATCAATATAATCCATGGCATGCTCCAATTGAGCTAAATAATGAAGAAAACAACAAATCAAAGGTTGATGGGCTTCCCTTTTGAAGTTGGCCTTCTCTTCCTTCAACATGCTCCAATCTTCACTCCTTGATGTTCTTCCCTTCTTAGATTGGTGGATTAGTGGAATGGATGGATGGATGTGAGAAATCAAGAGGAATTGGTGGATGGAATGAAGATGGAAATGGAGGAATGGATGATGGATGGATGGAGAGGGTGTGTGTGCATCCCAAAACCCTCAAAATCTGCCTTCAAGTGGTGATATTGGGGGTATTTATACCCCCTCAACACACTTGGAAATCGCACAAAGGTGTAAAACGCGATTTTAGGCCAAGTGCAAGAAAACACGGACCGTGTTTTCCTGCATCTGCCCGTGTTTTCTTGCAATTTTTCAGCTTTCTGTAAGTTTTTGCACCTGCAGAAAAACACGGGCACTGCATAAAAACACGGGCGTGTTTTTATGCATTTTGACTAATTCTTCATTTTCTTCAACTTTCTCCTTTCTTCATGCTTTTTGTCACCATTTATCCTCATAATCACCTATTTAAAGACATGAAAATCATCATCATCAATTTTCCAAAATACAATATAAAAAGATATAAAAATACGAAACAAAAAGACAAAAACACACACAAAAATGACACAAAATCTAGGTGAAAATAGCGATGATCAACCCCCCAAACTTAAAGTGTTGCTCGTCCCCGAGCAACGAAAATGATAAAACAAGAGGAGAAATTTTCACCTAGAAAAAGACCTAACGAACATAAGCAATAACATATCATAAGCAATAAGGACTACAAATCATATCAAGTCACCCTATAACATTAAACTCATAACATGAAAAATTAACAAGTTCAATTCAAAGAGATTAAAGAGTAATATAGTCCCTTCCGATCCAAGCCTCACATCGGATATCAAATGCACTCAACACTCTATCAAAATAAGGTAAATCAACACTCATCAATCGATGGGCCCGATGCGCCATAGGCTTACTCGTGGACTACATTCACAAACCACCATAGCTTCAATTAGTGATCAAATAGGACTTTACGTTTGGATGTAATGGTATGCTTTTTGGTAAAGGTAGGGAGAATTTGGGTAAGAGTGACTCATCGAGTGTAAGTAATCGAAGAGATGATCAACTTCTTCAACTTCTTCACGTTTCTATCTTTCTTTCTTTTCTTTTCTAAACATAAGCACTTATCATTATCATTCCTTGTGTTTCTTGAGCTTCTTTTGATTTCATGCTTTCATCCTTTTGACTTTTTGCTTGCATGAGCATATTGTTGTTGATTTTGCTCATTTTTCTTGCTTTGAAGTAGCATGTATATTTGCTTGAGCTCTTTTCATCCTTTTCTTGCTTGTTTACCATTTTCCTCTTTCTCTTGCACAATCTCACATCAAACCGTGTAGACCACCATCTCCTCAATCACCCACACAAAAGGTATATATAAGGCTTAAGTGGGTAATCATGGCTTGTAATGTGCTTAGTTCACAAGAAATAGGCTTAAAGGCTTAAAGTGGCTAACTAGGGATGATGTATAAGGTAAGGAAATATATGGCAATGACTTTAAAGTAAAGGATGGCCTAAAATCATCTCATTAACCTCCACCAATCGGGTTCATTCCCGTAGTCCACTAGCAAGTTCTAGCTTATCAAGGATCAATCGATTCACTCATGAAGAAACAACCATGCATGCACGGTTGAGGCTCAAATGCTCACAAGCTTTTGCTCGGACCATGAGGAACTTATTACACCTCAATCTATCTCAAAATTGAACAAGTTAAATAGAATATGTCACAATTTAACTAGTAGAGATCCTTAACATAATTCGCCATCACTTATCACAAACAACACATCATCACTCATATTAAAAAAAAAAGACTCACAACACAAGAAAATAAGAACATCACAAAAATATAAAAACATAAGACAAAAGACATAAGACACAAGGAAACTATGTGCGCCGGTGCAAATGTTCATAAAATGAGAACTACGAGAGCATAAAAATTCAACCCCCCAAATTTATTTTTTTAGCTAAGGCTAGAATTAAGTTTGAGCCAAATAATTGGTACTCCCTTTGAAGCATCCCTCGTAGCTCTTCTCGTAATCCAATATACTCCACATCCACACCAAGCACAACATAATTTCTACACAAAACACCAACAAACACAAAAATCAAACCAAAACACCAAAAATCAAATCCATCATCCTTATTGAAAGCAATAAATAAAGCAATAAAGATAATGATGGGTTGCCTCCCATCTAGCGCTAAGTTTAACGTCTTCAAGCCGGACAGAACTTGGAGAACTCATCGGAATGGCCAAGGATATCGTTCGTTCTTGCCATCAAATTTTAATCTTTGTGCTTCTTCCTCTATTAGGCATTTGTGGCAAGTAACGACCTCAGTTGCATCCTTCGAGATTGGCTTTAAATATTCTACTCTTTTGAGCTTACATTCCATCAACCTTTCCATTCTTGAGCACCACTTATTCCTTCTCTCCACATAGAGTTCTAGCATGTCTTCAAGTTCCCTTTTATCCTTAAGAATATGAGAAGAATCAATAGGTAAGACAAAGTCTATAAAAACAATATTATGAAATTCAAAGCAACTTAAAGAGTTTAAAGGTTTAGAAATGCTCATTTCACTCTTCAAGTCATCATCACTTGCTTCTAGACTTTGTTCCTCTTCATCAATATCATTTACCTCAATAGGCTCTTCAAGCACCTCCCTTGATTCTTCTTCCCCCAAATTCTCTTCAACCTTGTCTTCCCTTTCCTTAATAAGCTCAACATCTCTTGAGTCTTCATTATCTATCGAACACTCTTCTACTTCTAACTCTTCTTCAATCTCTTCATCGAAATTCTCCATTTCATGAAAAGTGTTCCGTTCACTTATCATTTCACTCATTCGATGTTCAAGGGCCTCAAATCTCCTCTCATTTTCCTCATCTTCTCTCTTTCTTTCTTCAATCATCTCATTGAGCATATCCATGAGTTGCCCAATTTGATCTTCTACGAGTGGCTTTATCTCTTCACTCGGTGGATGCCAACTTTGTTCTTGGAGATAATTCCCTTGATTTTGGAAATTACTCCCTTGCATGTAAAACATATCATCTACTTGAGAACTTGGCATCATCCACTCTTGTTGCACCGTAGTATAAGAAGTTGGCATACTTTGAAGATATTGATCCCCATAAATAGGAAGATTTGGTTGAACACTTTGCCTTTCATTGCTCCCATGAGCGTATCTTCTATACAACTCCATTAAGGCACTATTCTCGGATAGAGGGGTAACCGTCGGAACTTGGTTGTAAGAACTTGGTACGGAATATGTGTTTGTTTGATACGGTTGGAATGTATTCACATTATAAGCACCTTGCCATCCCTCATATATTCCATTATTGTAGTATTGATCCATTTTTATGCTCTTCTTCTCAAGATCTACTACAATTTTTCTCCACTTACTATTTTTGGTTGCTCCTTCTTCTCTTCTATCAAGGTTGGTGTACCTATCAAGAAGAACAAGTTAGAAAAAGGTTTTTCAAAGCAAATATAAAAGCAAAAATAAAAAAAAATGCCCTAAGTAGAGCTAACAAATTCAAACACGTTACACCGAAGCCTTTCTCCCCGGCAACGGCGCCATGAACTTAGTCTCAATTTTGGTACAAATTGATAAGAGTAAGCGTACTCTATCGTTGTGTGTAGACGTGGTGACCAAGTACAAAATTTATAATATCGAACCCAAGGGAGAAAGTGTATGTATCCGTATTCGAAAGATGTTTCACTCTAGAAGGACTAATCAATAAAGAAGAGGTTGAATTACACTACAATCTAACTAAGAAAGCAATTAAAGATAGAATATGTACAAATGAGATGGATGATGGGTGAAGGTGAACAATCTAAGAAGTATGCAAGGCTAACAACATTCATGGAAAAGGTATATATAGACTCACACACACACATGCATTGGTGATCTTCATGTTATGATATTAAGGACACTCAAATAGTGTTTCCAATCCTCACTATTCCTATAGGTACTTACGGATATTAATATACCGGTATAGAGATATTATCACGAAGAATTTTCTCTAGTAGGTAGGGACGTTTTCCTAGTGTTCCCTTTCTAAGGTCAAGTGAGAATTAGCTTGGTTCCCCTCATTATATCAAACACTTTCACAAGTAATTATCAATAATGTCCTATCATGAGGTTCTAAGCACATGAAGGTTATGGTCAAACTCCCCACATACTTAACATAGTCATCTCATGCAATCAATTATTCAATTAAACCACTAAACATAATATTGGAATGACCATCCTAACACTATGAATAGAGAATCTAATCACACAAATCATACATAAAATGAGAATAAGCATTCATGATAGAAAATATTCATACAGTCAATTCATCGAACATGTGGTGTGCAAAATCTACATTATCCTTCACCAATCATATTGCTAGCCTCACATGAGGACTAGCCAATATAAATCATTACAAAATCAATATAATCCATGGCATGCTCCAATTGAGCTAAATAATGAAGAAAACAACAAATCAAAGGTTGATGGGCTTCCCTTTTGAAGTTGGCCTTCTCTTCCTTCAACATGCTCCAATCTTCACTCCTTGATGTTCTTCCCTTCTTAGATTGGTGGATTAGTGGAATGGATGGATGGATGTGAGAAATCAAGAGGAATTGGTGGATGGAATGAAGATGGAAATGGAGGAATGGATGATGGATGGATGGAGAGGGTGTGTGTGCATCCCAAAACCCTCAAAATCTGCCTTCAAGTGGTGATATTGGGGGTATTTATACCCCCTCAACACACTTGGAAATCGCACAAAGGTGTAAAACGCGATTTTAGGCCAAGTGCAAGAAAACACGGGCGTGTTTTCCTGCATCTGCCCGTGTTTTCTTGCAATTTTTCAGCTTTCTGTAAGTTTTTGCACCTGCAGAAAAACACGGGCACTGCATAAAAACACGGGCGTGTTTTTATGCATTTTGACTAATTCTTCATTTTCTTCAACTTTCTCCTTTCTTCATGCTTTTTGTCACCATTTATCCTCATAATCACCTATTTAAAGACATGAAAATCATCATCATCAATTTCCCAAAATACAATATAAAAATATATAAAAATACGAAACAAAAAGACAAAAACACACACAAAAATGACACAAAATCTAGGTGAAAATAGCGATGATCACTGAGCCGACCTTCACTACTATAAATAGGAGTGACATTTCACATGTAATGAGTAGTAGAAAGAATAATAAATTAGTTCTTTCTCTCCACCCACTAAGTCTATCAATCATCCTCCCTTCTCCATATTTCCTACCCTACTAATTCACTCTTCACTCACGCCACTCATTCAATTCAATCTAAATTCCAACATGGTATCAGAGCCTGGTTGGATCAATAACTGGGCATTAAACTAAGCTTCCGCATTTTACTATCCAAAATCCTTACTATACTACCCAAACCATTTTCAAGCCTCCAAAATTGTCCTCTCTAACTTATATCCACTAAATCCCAATCCAAAACCTTCTCAAATGAAGGCTACAACTATTAGGCCATTTAAATGAAGATATACTTCATGTCTCAAGGCCTTTGGGAGATCGTGGGGTACACTATCCCCACGGATATAACATTTTTGTCTAACACAGACAAAGAAAACTAAACAAAAGTATGTCCCAACGAATACAACATCTTTGTCTAATACAGATAAAGAAAACTAACAAAAGCATGGAGAAGGACAACTTGGCGTTCTACAATCCACAGATGACTGTGGCAGAGTCATTATTCTAAAGGAGGAGTATCGAGGGAGTGATAAGTGGGTGCAACAATTACATGAAGGGAGACAAGAAGATCTTCTAAAAGGTTGACAAAACAGTCAGCGAAGCTGGGCAATAGAGACCTGGTGAAAGTTGAAGGAAAAGGCACAAATAACCGTCAACATAAAAGGAAAAGATACAAACAAAAAGAGTTTGGAATCATCCGAATGTGCATCAAGGGGGAGTGATAGAATTTGATGCACATCCTAGAAAATTCTATCAAACAAACTTAGTTATCATCTAGTAAAATGTGAACCAGATTAGCCTTGAACATTCTAGAGTGTAATAGAGAATAGTAGGTTAAATAAGTAACATCAAGAATACTCTAGAATAGTCAAAGTTTGTCAGATGAGCCGACCTTCACTACTATAAATAGGAGTGACATTTCACATGTAATGAGTAGTAGAAAGAATAATAAATTAGTTCTTTCTCTCCACCCACTAAGTCTATCAACCATCCTCCATTCTCCATATTTCCTACCCTACTAATTCACTCTTCACTCACGTCACTCATCCAATTCAATCTAAATTCCAACAAAAGATTCCTCCACTCAAAAGCATGTTCCATATAGGTAAAACCTGTGATATGTGTAGGCATTTTATAAGATAGATAGATGTTAACGGAGTTATAATGCTTTTAGAATATCAAATAATCTTGGGTGAGATCAATGATTTCAGCAATGTTTTACTTTGTAATGCAGCGAAAATAAGAATTTGATTGGAATAGCTAGATTTGCAAGTATGAATACACATCTGGGCATTGGCAGTGGCGGACCCAGCATGGTACATGGGGGTACAACTGTACCCCCAAAATGAAAATTAAAGAGTATATATATGTAGGATAGTTAACTAACAGTCCTCTTAGATTAGTGGTTTAACCTCTTGTTACTCAATACCTGATCATGAGTTCGATTCACTATCACCTCATTGTGTTTTCTTTTTACTAAATTAATTAATATATGTTATATTATTTCTCTTTATTTTTCTTATTCTCGATTAATCCAGAGAGAGTCCTCGACCTCTCAGTTATTTTTTTATTAAATAATAATATATATTTATATTAATTTCTTTTTGTTATTCTTATTTTCGATTCACCCTATGTCTACTTTTTTCAAAAAAATATATTTATATTATTTCTTTTTTTTTCTTATTTTCTTTTCCTTTATTATAGTATATTTTTTATTTTAAACCTTACTTCATGCTACACTCACATAATACACACAATATATTAATATTCATGTTTCACAAAAGCAATCACATTTTTTTCACTCGTTTCTCACTTGTTCGTATTCTTAAATTATTCATTCCAACACAAAATTAACAATCAATTCCTACTATTTTTAAAAAGAAATTTGATAATAATATCTTAAAAAAAATTTATTACAAAATTGAGAGTGTCAATAATAATTATAATTTTTAAAATTTAATTTATTTATCTTATATAATATTTTTAATATTATTCTCCCTGAGTCTCATAAACAAATTGACATTTCATATTTTTGTCCGTCTATATTATTTTTAAGATTATTCTCCCTACGTCCCATAAATAAATTGACATTTTCTATTTTTGTATATCTCATAAAGAAGTTCACACCTTCAAATAAGAAAATACTACACTTTAATTTTAAAATTGTCACATATTTAGCATAGCTTACTTTATAATTTATTTTTATATAAAAATATCACACTACTTCTAAAAGTAAAACAAAAAGCAATATTTTCTTAAACTTCGTATATACAATAACTGTAAAGTTCTCTTTAGGACGGGGAGTATACCGTACCCCCTAAATTAATTTTCTGGGTCCGCCACTGGGCATTGGTATATCTTTTACTCATTAGTTTTAATATCTAAGATGTGTTAATGTTGATTTCTCATTTATTTTATATTTGATTCTTCTCTACTGCAGGTATGATTTAGAATCACTGGGATGTTCTCATGTACTTCTTAAGAGGAATTATATACATGGTTTGACGTAGTTATTTCACTTTATTTTTAGTTCTTGTGGTTTTCGGCTTACTTATGGGAAAAACCTAACCTTCCTTGGCAGGGACTTAAAGCTATAAACAACAAACTGATGAATTAGGGAATTATACTGCTGATAATTTGGATATTTTCTTATTTTGTATTTGACTATGAATTAGGTTTATGCTTATAATGATACTTTGACCATATTTGTTTATTTTGTATTTGACTATGAATTGGGTTTATGCTTATGATGATACCTTGATATTTATGTTAAGTTTTAAGTTTATGTTATATTTTTAGAATATTTATTTTATTTAAGGTATAGAAAAAAAAAGAAATAAGCATATACTCCCTCCGTCCTGGTCAAACAACATCATTTGTTTTTTGTACGTAAATTAAGGAGTATTATTATTTTATATAAAGTGGGTAGGTGTATTAGAGAGATGTGATGAGTAGTGGTGAGCCATTGGTGGACCTTTTTACTAAAAGAGGAAAATTGTACAATTTGGATGAGACGTCCAATATAATAAAATTGTGCTATTTGGGCGGGACGGAGGGAGTATTATTTATGAAATGAACTATTCGAAATTAATTTTAAATAAAAATTAATTTTTAAATTTACTAACGAATTAGTAATGAAATATTTACCAAGATTGACAATGGAATTTTTATGAAGGGATTAACAATGAAATATAACAGAAAATTTATCAACGGATTAACAACAGAATTTTTACCAAGGAATAATATTTACCAACTGATTGACGAATGAATATTACCAAAGCACCTCAATTTTTGTTGCCAATATATTACGAACCACCACTTTAAAAACTAAAATATTTTGGTTGTTAATCCGTTGGTAACATGATTTAGTATCGGAATTAGGCATTTACCAATGAATTATGTTGGTAAAAAATGTTTTTTTAGTCTGAACTTTCCTTTTGTATAATTTTTCTCTATCTCTTACATGTCATTCATCCAATGGTTTGACAATGTATGAAATATCACATAACATCCGAACCGCTTCATAATTTAGTTTGGTAAACCAGAAATATTCGTTGAATATTAGTATTAGGTTGTGCAAGTGAATGACAATATTTTTACTAAGTTTTTTAAAGGGTTAATTAAAAAAAAACCATGAATTTTACTCCTATTGTAAATTAATCTCTATCTTTAAGAAATTGTAAAAAAACATAGTTGCAAAACACACTCAATTTGTAACTAAAAGTAGGATTTTTTGAGTGTGTTTTGCAACAATACTTAAAGGTGGTTGTTTTTTTTTTCAATTTCTTAAATGTGTGGATTAATTTGCAATAAGAGTAAAGTTTTTTATTTTTTTTTTTAATTAACCCTATTTTTTCTACAGAGTTTTTTCTTTGACTTTAATCATCCCTTTTCTCTCAATCCAATCTTCCACAAAACTAATTTTTTGCACTTCTCTTACCATCATCTGAATCATTCCTCCATTATAGCTCGTTGAATTTGCAGAAATTACAGCTTCTTTTTCAGTCCCTTACATGGCTTATGCTGTTAATTCACTCTTAGAAACAATCGAAAAGATCCTGAATGATGACCGCTTTCCTATTTCTGTTAACGGAAAACAAAAAATTGAATCCATCCAGAAAAACGCTACTTCGCTGGAAAAATATCTTAAAATCTTTCCAAGGGAAGCGTACGGCGTGGAGAGAAGAATAGGAAAAGCAGCATACGAATTTATTATCATGGACATGGAGTACTTTTTAGCGAGAGCCACCGACGCGGAAATAGAAACCACCTATGTATTTCAAGAGCTGGAAAGAGTTGAGAAGGAGATCAGTTCAATCGCTAAAGAAGTCGTCGGTTTCGATGAAGATTCTCCCACCAACCCTAGCTTGATATTGGCCCTTTTGGGATTCGGCGGCTACAGCGGTTTCGATCTGGAGTTTCCTGCTGTTTTCAGGTCATCGTCAACAAAATTTTCATCGGCCGGCGTCGATGAAGATTTGATGAGGGAGGATGGACGTTCTTCCACCAGACACATCCCTAAACCTCGTCATCTAGCCATCAATTGTAGCAGAGCAGAGTTCATCCAGTCCATTAACCAGAACGGTTTCTTCCATGGAGGTGGCAACTTTGATCCAACTCCACCCAACTGGGAGAGTTTTCAATTCCTGGACTTGGAAGGGTTTGGGTTGGAGGAGTTTCCTGAGGCGATCACTGGGCTGAAAAGGCTAAAATACTTGGGACTGAGAGACAACTACATTAGAGAGCTACCTGAGTCGTTGGAACGCCTGGAGGAGCTCAGAGTTCTCGACATATCGCTCAACTTTGCGGTGGTGGTGCCGGATATTTTATGGAAGATGAAGAACCTCCACCACATCATTATGTCCGATATACTCTGCAGAGATGGCGGTTTGAAGATAGACGGTCTGGTGAATCTGCGAACGCTGGCGTATATACCATTGGACAGTTGGAAGTACGAGCAATCATCCCTGCAGATGATGAATAACCTTGGCAAACTGGGCATTGAAGAGCTGAGCCAAGAGTCGGATGTGAGGAATCTGTTTGCATCGTTGGCTCGTTTCCCGAATCTTGTTCGCTTGAACTTGAGAGGTTCTCGCTTCAATAGCATGCCGTCGTTGAACGACGTTGGTTATCTGAGCAATCTAACCGAGCTGAAAATAGACGGGCGTGTGGCGGCGCTGCCGGAGGCGGAGAACTTCCCGCCGAAGCTGTGTTACCTGAAGTTGGCCAACACGTGTGTGGAGGAAGATCCGATGCCGGTGCTTGAGAGGCTGAGCAAGTTGCTGTATCTGAAGCTGCGGAACGCGTATAGTGGAGAAAGGATGGTGATCACACGCGAGGGATTTCCGAAGCTTCAAAAGCTTCGTATTGGAGAGTTTTGGCATCTCAGAGAACTGTCTGTTGAAGCTGGTGCAATGACCCAACTACAGAGTGTGGTGATCCACGGTTGCCCCAACTGGGAGAACCCTCCATCAGATGCTACTATCATTCACTAGATAGATCTCCACTTTCTTGGTAATGGTGGGAGACAATTCATGTTTTATGTGGAATTTAAGTGATCTGTATTATAGATTAATTGACTGTGAGGTGCTTTTGTGTAATATTCCCTCCAAGCCTATGGGTACTGTGAGATGTTTTTGTGCGGCTCGGATTCCCCGAGTCATTACTGTGCATCATCTTCAGTGTGCTTGGTGGTTTAAATGTCTCATAAATAGAAGAATTATATTTTTCTCATAAAAATAAATTAATCAACACACTTTCCAAATGCATCATTTCTTTCCCAAATGAAGGATTTAACGATGTTAAGTAAAGTGATTAGTGATTTATCTCTCAAATCCTATGCGACAACAATCCATACAGTGACACAGAAGATAATGTACGGTAATGGTACAGAAAATTCTAGCCGATTTTCGTGTACTACTACCTCCAACTTATGGACTTTTTTAACATTTCTCCACATTTTTTCTCGTTGTTTCCAATTTTGTTCATGGAATCAATTGTAAAATTTAGCAGAAATTCCGGAGAGTTAGAGTAGATTGTTTCATATAGATTTAATTTGATCGATCGTTTAAGTGAAACACAAACAGCATAAACCTAAAGCAATTAATTATATGCACAAATATATAGTTACAAGATATGGCAGATTAATTTTAAACTCTATGACTATGTTGTGACTATGTTAGATGAGAGAGAAAAGAGAGGAGTGACAGAGTCAAAGGGAATTAAGAGAGAGAAAGAAAAACAATGAAGACAAATTTACAAAGATGACAAGTAAAGTTTGGAGAGACACAAAAGAAAAGAATAAAGGGCCCACTTATATTAGACTTATTAATGAACGAAGACATAATCTAGCAATTGGCACAATATTTTATCTTATTATTTTTATAAATAAACTTTTAAATGTTTCCTCCAATGCACAATTATTTATCACGTACTGGCGCGTAGCAAGTCGCTACCATAATCGAATTATTTAATTTATAAAGTTGCGTGTGAAAAAGATAAGTGTAGCATATAATTAAACATATATTTATATGGCTATAATATAGTCACAATCACAAAAATAATATTGCAAATTTAAAATTCCGCGTAAACGAAAATTCCACGCAAATGCAAATTTTACTAATATTTTGCAAATTTGGTTATTAGAGTCATTATTTCAAACAAAACGGCAATTTCTTTTGAGTGAGATCGCGTAAATCAATTTATATGTAAGTCATATTTTTTAAAATTACTTTTTTATTATATAAAAAATTATTCTTTAAAGAGTAATGATTTTTATTCAAAATAATAACTTATATCTTTAAAAAATAATTTTTCATGAACTAAAAAATAATCGATAAATCAGAATTTAAAAGAATTTGAAGCGTAATTTTTTGATTTAGAAGATTAATAATTTATACTATAAAAAAAATTAGCAACGAAATTTACTAACGGAATTCAATCAGTTGGTAATTATCAATGGATTAACAATTAAAATGACATTTATCTATTAGCAATGGAATACCAATGAATTTATTCTCTATTTTATCAATGGAATTCAATTGTTGGTAATTACCAACGGATTATCAAGGAAATCTTTATATAAATTATCAACGAAATTTTTAGCAATGGATTACCAACGGAATTGATTTTTCGTTGCTAAAAATTTACCAACCACCACTTTACCAACGAAAATTTACTAACGGATTCGATTGCTAATCCGTTGTAAACTAATTTAACAATGGAATTAAATCTTTTACCAACGGAATATTCCATTAAAAAAAACAGTTTTTTTTGTAGTGTTAGCATGTAAAGAATAATTTTTCATATACTCCGTGCTAATGAGTAATACTCCCTCCGTTCCCTTGATAAATGTCTATTTTACTATTTTGGTCCATCCCATTACAAGATGTCCATTTCCTTTTTAGGTTGATGTGTCACACACAATAATATTATTATAATCAACCAACTATACATTGGGCTCACACTCAACACTAATACAACTAACCACTTCACATTAAAATATTATTTTTCTCATCTCATTACATTTTAAAATATTATACTCCTTAATTCAAGTGCAAAAAGCAAACGGACAGTTATAAGGGAGTAAGTAAAAACAAGTTTACTTGGGTTATAAAAGTATATGTCATTATTTTTATTAAATAACATTTTGGATGTGTTGATTGACCATTAATGACAATCTAATCCATGTGAGCGACAACGTTTTGTGGAAACAGAAACACACTAGAATGTGTTTCAGTGAGCTAATTATATGAAAACAAAACACAGGGGAAATAAGTACTCCTTTCATCCCGTGAGAGTGTCATTTGATTTTTGACAAATGACATAATCTATTCCAATTTTATATTTCATTTTCTATTTTATTCATTAAATTCTTATTACGGTTCGGATTTCCTGTTACATTTTGGTATTAGATCTCCTGTTACAAATCGTTGAATGATTGACACGTAGGATAAATTATTCTATACCCTAATAATCAACCCTAAGGGGAAAGGTTGAGATTTTCCTCTCCGCATACGTATCACTCATCTAACGCGTGTAACATGAGATATAACACCAAAATATAACAGGACATCCAAGATCTTCTTATTATATATATAATCAATGCCCAAAATTCATCACATACCCTAAGGGTTTAATGGTCATCTATAGGGTTGTTTTTTTATATTGTGAAATAATACCAATGAAACACCAAATGTAGAACAGGGAATTCAATCCGGATTTTTGCACGTTAATTAAAAAATATTACTCATTCTGTCTCATACTCTGTCTTGTTAATTGTAAATAAAATATTACTCCTTCTGTCTCATACTCCCTGCGTCCACGTTAATGTTTACGTTTTCCATTTTAATTTTGTTCAAATTAAGGTTTTCATTTCCTTTTTTATCAAGTTGGGCCCAAACAAAATAATTAATCATTTTATGTAGGCCCACACAACACTAATACAACTATCTACTATTATTTCTCTTACCTCACTACATATTAAAATATTATATCTGATGTACGTGTAAAAAGCAAATATAAACGTTTAACTCGAGACGGAGGAAGTATTAAATTTTACACTTTCTTTTTTCGTTAGTCCCACATTAATATGCACAACCCAAAAAAGTAAACATAACATTAATTCATAAGTTCAAAAGTACATCTCAACAAGTTTACTATTAATACTTAATACATATAACATAGTTTATAATTTATTTATCATCTAAAAAGTTTATATTACTCTTCAAAATTCAATAAAATTAGTAAAAAACAAATTTTCATAAAGTTCATATATGATGTAACGGTGCAAGTTTATGTACAGCGGAGGGAGAGGTAGTAATATTTAATATGCAATCCATCTAATCGTTCAATTAATAAGTTGAGCCGATCGAAATGAAATTATAATTTCGAAAACCCTTTTGTTTAAACTTTAAAATACCAGAATTTCGATAGAATTGTAGTTGACTTTGAAGGCATAATTGTCAAGTGAACATGGACACATCCAAATTGGTGCCAATAGTGGTTGCAGAACGTTGGCTTCGTCGCCTCTTTAAGACAAAAGGAATAATTCGTTGTTTCTCATAATAAACCAAAGGTGCTTCTCTTCATCATTTTATCTCCGACGGACAAAACGTCAAAACAAGGCCACATACATGGCGGAGGCAGCCTTCGCCTTGGCGATGGAAAACCTCGAAATTATGCTGATTCAGAAGGCCGACATACTTCCCGGCGGCGTTGAGCGCAAGGCGAGGAGGCTGAAAGATGAGCTTGCAGTAGTGCAGTCTATGTTTAGGGACGCCGACGAAGACGGCACCATTAGTAAGTGGATATCCGAGCTGAGGGAAGTCGCTCAAGATGCCGAAGATGTCATCGACACCTGTGTCGATGCAGATTGGAGCAGCCGCAGGCTCCCAGCATTCTTACCGTGGAATGCCTGCGGCTGCTCCTCCTCCAGTGCAAATGCACACAACCCTGCTCGGGAGATCAAGTCCATCCGGACAAGACTCCGAGCAATAATTAGAGCGGGCGAGAGATACACTCGCCCCGGTGTCCAGCAGCAAGTCTTACCGACTCCTCCAACCCTGTGCAACGAAGACGTGTTGGGGTTGGAGCAAGACGTGACACTGCTGCTCGACAGAGCAATATTAGCGGAGAGAGTTGGACTTTCCGTGGCAGCCATTGTTGGCTTAGGTGGCATCGGAAAGACAACTCTTGCAAGGATTATATACAACAATTTTGCAGTGACTAATCCATATTTCGACTGCTGTGCATGGATTTTTGTTTCCGGTAACTTCAGATTAGAGGAAATTATGAAGGAACTTGTTCGGCAACTACTAAGGCCAGAAGAAAACGAACTTCAGATACTGGAGACGATGGAAAGATTACCGTTGGCAAGCCTCCGATTGTCGATTCAGCGGCGGTTGAGCGGCCGACGGTATCTTGTAGTTCTGGATGATGTGTGGAGCTATGCTCATCTGGAAGCACTGACTAGTATTTTCCCTAATGAAGGTAACTTTCACTGTCCTGGCTATACAATTTTTTAATTATTTTGCTAGTATAGGATGTATAAATGATCCATTTACTCATTTTTCTGCGTAGTTTGGGATGATGTTTTTCCTTATACACGAATGTTGATTGGATGAATTCATTTAATGAAAAATTATAATTAGATAATAAAATTAAATATTGAAGTATTAATTATCTCGTGATATTAATGTCAAAGTCATAGGATTAATGCACATCACATTAATTCTTGAATATACAGACAGACAGGCAGTCTAATTAAAAGCATATTGATTTAATTAGTTAGCTAGATCTATCAACAATTATGAATGGAATACTAATCGAATATGATGAGTGTGTTTGAATAGTGACTTATCACTTGTTGAATATTTGTTAATGTAAACAGGTAGAGGAAGTAGACTTGTGATCACAAGTCGCAACCGGGATATAACCAGACAAGCCCAATATGTTCATGAGATGAAGATCTTGGATCCCAATAATAGCTGGAAACTATTTTTAAAGACAGCTTTCATTCACAGTGATATCAATTGTCCAGAGCACTTGGAGCATATAGGGAGAGACATCTTGAAAAAGTGTCATGGCCTGCCTTTGCCTATCAAAGAGGTTGGAAGGTTGTTGGTAGATAAACACTCACCCAGGGAATGGGAAGATATTCTGCAAACAATGGATCTTAGTATAATGTCAGAAACATTTAAACTGAGTTATGACAGATTGCCTCCACAGCTTAAGCTATGTTTCTTGTGTCTAGCCTTATTCAGACAAGGTGGTACCATCAGGGCAGAAAAGCTAATACAAGTTTGGATTGCAGGTGGAATGATCCCACAGGGAGATCAAATGGAAGAGATTGCAGCAGGTTATCTGGATAATCTGATCAATAGCTTCATGATACAAGTTGATGATAAAACCAAAGATGATCGAGTGAAAAACTGTCGTATGTACGACGTTTTTCACAGGCCATCCCTTAGAAAAGCAGAGGATGAAATAAGCCTCGAGATTTTAAGGGACCGGACACATTCTCGTCCCATTCATAAACCTCGTCATCGTACTGTATATTGCACGAGGGCGAGGTTTATATACTCCATGAACCAAGATATCTTTCTACGTACTCTCTTTTTCCACAGAGGGGGCAACTTTGACCCCTCCTCCTCCTATTGGAAGAGCTTCAAGCTTCTTAAAGTACTCGACTTCGATGGCTTCGGTTTGGAAGAGTTTCCGGAGGCGATCAGTGCATTGCACGGGTTAAAATACTTAGGGTTGCGAAACAACTTCATACGAGAGCTGCCCGACTCGTTGGGTCGCCTCGAGAACCTCAGAGTTCTCGATATATCTCTCAATTTTGCAGTCATCGTGCCGGATGTTATATGGAAAATGGAGGGGCTCCGACACCTCTACATGTCCGAAATAGTTTGCAGAAGTGGTCTGAAGATAGACAAGCTGAAGAATCTACGTACATTGACGTACATATCAGCGGATAACTGGATATACGATCGATCATCCTTAAGTACAATGACGAGTCTAAGCAAACTAGGCATACACGAGCTGCATCCCAAATCAAACATCAGCAATCTGCTGGCTTCGTTGGGTCATTTGCAGAACCTCGTTTGTCTGAACCTGAGAGGCTACCGTTTCATCCACATGCCGTCGTTGAACGAGGTGGGTTATCTGAGCAACCTTACGCAGCTGAAAGTGGACGGACTGTTGACGGCGTTACCGGGGGCAGATCATTTCCCCCCGAATCTGTGTTACTTGACGTTGGCCAACACCGCCCTAGATCAAGATCCGATGGCGGTGCTGGAGAAGCTGCCCAGGCTAGTGTGTCTGAAGTTGCGAAACGCGTATACTGGGGAGAGAATGGTAATTAACAAAACGGGGTTTAGGAGGCTGCAGGTTCTGCTGATCGGAGAGTTGTGGCATGTGAGATTCGTATATGTTGAAGCAGGAGCGATGCCGGAGCTCCGGCGGTGGGAGATCAACAGTTGCCCTTATCTGCAGAATCTTCCGAGAAGGGCAACCATCATCGACTAGGGACGAATACTATGGCAATTGCAGCTGGCTAGGCTCCCTTGATCAGATTTTCTTCAAAGGAAAATTGGGAATTTTTATTAATTTGTTTTACTCCAGATTTTTTTTAAATAATTTTTATTTAAATACAACACCAATCACTAGCCATGAACAGTATAAAATAGCATATTGATAGATATAATAATTTGATGTACGGTGGATAGTTGTAAGTGGATAAAGTAATTAATTCTTGTAGGTCTCATAAATAAAATATAACTCTTGTAGGAACGTACTAATTAGCAAGGTTTAAAATTTCTGGAAATATCTACGATATATCCGTATTTGGAGAGTATCGATATCAATATCGGGGAAAAATATATATTTTTTCTGATGTTGAGGAAATATCGGTAACAATATCGATATTGGTTTGCCACAGTTCAAATTTTTTCAGATGTCAGAGATATATCGAGGAAATATCGTTAAAATATCGATAAAATATCGAGGATATATTGAAATTTTTAAAAAATTATTCATATATTAAAGAAATTTTTAATGATTTTTTATATTACTTTTACCAACTAAATACAAATTTTTCATTAATTTGATCAATTTTTCTTTTAAAAAAATAGAACAACACTCGGCAAGAAATCATTAAGACTGTTTTATTTTATTTTATTTAATTAATTCTCACTTATTATCACTCTTCATTAAAATTATTACTACTAAGTAAATGAGAAGTTTCCTTTCATGTACACATTGTGATAGTATACTCTTATTAAAAATACAATTATTTTGGTATATTCAACCAAATCGGGACAGAGGGAGTATTTTTTTGGTACATAGCAATACTACTAGCACATTAAGAACTATATTCAGAATTTCTCTAATTCGATAAATTGATACCAATATTGTTTAGATCAAGAGAGCATCACATGTTTTACATTTGAGCATCATAGATTATCATTTGATATTAGTTACTTATTAAATATTGTATGACTTTAGACTATTTAAATATATTTTAATTGATTTACTTATCATATGTTATGAGTTTTATTGAGATTTTAAATTATATTTACATACTTAAAATTAATTAAAATATATTGCAAAGTTAAATAAATAATTTTCTTTTTTTTTTCAAGTTTTTGTGATTTTTTTAATTTTTACCGATATCGATATTCGAAATATCCATCGATATATCCGTAAAATTGAGGTACCAATAATTTTTACCGATATTAATATTTTAAACATTGCTAATTAGTAAAATGTAACTATCATGGGGATGGAGGGAATATATCCTTAAATATTTTTCTAATAAATTTTGGGAACTTTGGTACAGTGTTAATTTAATAAAGAAAGATATCCTACAAAACTTACTGTCGTGTATATATATATATATATATATATATATATATATATATATATATATATATATATATATATATCCAAATGCATATTTCATACTTTAAGAAATATTTGTGACATTTTTGTTATATTATTATATGGATGATTGGTAGTAGGGAGGGGAAAATTATTATATTATACACTACTCCCTCCGTCCCAACCTAAGAGTCTAATTTGCTTTTGAGCACGTGTATTAAGGAGTAATATTATTTAATGTGTAGTGGGTAGTTGTATTAGTGGGTGTGGGGGCCCCATGTTTTAATTGTATTAGTGGGTGTGTGTGGGTCCCATGTGTCCAAAAAAGGAAATGATACTCTTTGGGTGGGACGACCAAAATGGTAAAATGACTCTCTTAACCTGGGACGGAGGGAGTATAAAAGAAAGCTTTTATTTGTTGGATTTATTTCTGTAAAACACAAAATATCAAATGTATGAAAATAACATAGAAGATTTGGTGTATATTTATACGTATTTCATATTTATTAAATGGTCTTTAAGAAATATTTTTTTAAATTAATTTTATTGATTTTAAGTTAATGTAGTAAATTTTTATAATAAATAAATGATAACATAAGTGATGTATATAGTATTATGATATTTCAGACCGAAGCGCGCAATATGACTTTTGAGCACAAGACCTGAAACTCCAATAAGAAAGCAAATAAAGCAACAGGAGCTACCAAAGCAACAGTAAGAACTACTAAGCATACTTCGTTCGGTATCTCCCCGAAAATTCCTCTCTAGTTAAAAGTAGAATGCTTATATTTCCTATATGTTATATATGATAGTCGAGATCACCTAAACCTCATAGGATAGAATCCCGAGGAGAGTAATAATTTTTTAAATAAAATATATTAAAAAATTATTTATTTTGAAATTTTTGCTAAATATGAGTAATATACGAAATAAATAAATAAGAAAATACTATAACATATACATGCTGGAATGGAGTTAAGACGTTTGTACGGGTACGGAGATTAAGACGTTTTATTTTTTAATAGATAATGTAGGAAAAAATTGGGATAAATTAGTAATTTAAAAAGAAAAAGTAAATAAAGTTGTTGGGAATGATGAATAAAGGGTAAAAAAATAATTAAAGTTATTGGTAGTGTAAAAAGTATGTAATAAAATATTATTTTTACCACAAATGGAATGGGTAAAAATACGTGGGACATCCCAAAATAGAAAGTGGATAAAAATATGTGGGATGGGGGGAGTATTTTATTTTGTCAAGATTTCAGTACTGAAATTTAATATTTACAGTCAAAGTTTAATACCCCTCCGTCCGCTTTTAAGGTGTTCATTTTATTATTTTTGGCGTTCATTCAAATGTATCAATTTTCCATATTTAGTAAAAAGGTACACAATATGGCCCACAACTTCCATCTAATACAACTATCCACTTTACATAAAAAAATAATAATACCTCCTAATCCACGTGAAAAAGCAAATGAATACTTTGAGAAAGTATAAATTTTTATTGTTCATTTCATATGTTATCTTGTGATTCAAAGTTTAATCTACTTCTAAATTTTAAATTTATTCTTAGAATTTATCATGTTAATTTTTATAACATAGTTATCTTTGTAATTTATAATTAAAAATACTTCTAGTACAACTGATTGCATGTTACTAGTATCTTTCATGTATCTAATAAAAAAAGCATTAAAATATTTTCAATTCGAAACCTATAATAAAATAATAATAAATAAAGCATAGAACGCGTGGGAGTAGCGCTAATCAATTCAATAACACAGCGGAAAAGTTGGTTAGACTTTAAGCAGGTTGGTGACTGGTTTAAATAATTTTACATTAGAATTTCCTGAAAAATGGTTTACGATTATACAATATTATTTTTGTGATGGACCCATTTGGTTAGTAAATACTTACTCCCGGAAAAATTAATATAATTTTTTTTTGGCACGGAGATTAAGAAGTATAATAATTTAATGTAAAGTGAAGTAAAGTGAAGTGAGAGAAATAATATTTAATGTGTAGTGGGTAGTTGCATTAGAGGTGATATGTGGGGCCCATGAGAATAGATTAATTATTTTTATATAGATCCCATGTATTAAAAAAGAAATATGTCAACTTTAGTGGGACAAATAAAAAAAGAAAGTATCTCAACTTTTATGTACAGATGGATTAATTATTTGCCTTTGACACGCTTGAATTAAATTATTGGACCTATAGTGACATTGTACCAGCTGAATAATTGAACAAGTGCATTGAACGCAACGTTTTTAACTTTATCGAAAGACTAATAGTACGTCGCAACCAAATAATTAATTACTTTGGAAATTATACCACAAACTATTTAAGTTAGTCATCATACTATAACAATCACACATTATATTTTACCAAGTCATATTTTAGTTATAAACAAAAAAGTACTGTACTTCTATACTAAGGGCTATATTGTTATTGTGCCTTCCAGATTAGTGTAGGTGATAATATTTTAATTAGTAAAATAAATAAAAAGTAATAATATTTTAATTTAGAGATGATAAATGAAAAGTGATAGTTTTGTAGTGGATTATTGCATGATCAGCAGTATAAATGGAAAAAGATGTATTTCTAATGTAATGTGATAGTATTATTTTTAATAAAAAGTGATAATTATTTTTAAAATAAATTAAATGATCATGACCTCATGTAAGTCGATCTTATATCAGTCTTTTCCTTAAAAATTAATAAGTAATGATTTAATAGATTTAATTAATATTTAATGTGTATGGCATAGTTTTATTATGTACCGTGTGAACTCGATAGAAATATATTAAATTGTTTCGATTAAGTTTTACTTAAGAAAAAAAAAGAATTTTATCTTAGGGGAAAAAAAAAGACATGTAAATATTGATTTGGACGGAAAGAGAATAATGCATGTACATATAAAAGATTGTATTTATGACAATTTAAATTTTAGAGTTACTTTCAACCATCTCAGATGTATATTATCTTATGATGATTCCAATATTAGTCCTCTTAAAATATGAATAAATTGTATATTTATTATTATTATTATTATTTTTTGCAAGTGTGTATAGAAAATGACTTGTAACTAACGTTGCAAACAATGTCTTCTCTTTAATGGGGGGCCACACCTATGATCTGTTCATAGAAAATTTCAGATGGAAAATTTCATAATACCATACAGATTCCACGCTAGTATTGTCCCTTTTCCTCTCCAATTTAATCTTCGTTGGTTGTGGTCCACTACATTTGTTGTTTTGTCGTCTTTCTTTCTGCAATTGTCTACTTTGTTTCCCCAATCAAAATTTTCAGCTTTCTCTCACAGCATTCTTCCCTTCTCTCTCTGTGACCAAGCCAAATCTCATTTTTCTTTCGCAAATCTTGCCTATATAATACCACATGGCTTATGCTGTTCTTGTTTCACTTGCACAAACAATTGACCACATTCTGAATCACGTCCTTCTTCCTATTTCTGTTAAAGGGAAACGACTTATTGAATCCATCCAGAATGAAATTGCTTCAATGCAAGAATTTCTGGAAATTTTTCCCAAAGAAGCCAGCAGCAGTGTGGAGAGAAGAATTGGGAACGCTGCGAACGAAGCCCAAGATATTCTAGAACAGTTCATGAGCGAACATATGCTGTCGCAAATCAAATTAACGAGAGCAGCCGAAGCTGGGATCGCAAGACCTAATTCGAAGCACCTTCACGATCTGCAAGAGCTGAGATGGGTCGTAAAGGAGATGAATTCGATATCTAAAGAAGTGGTGGCCATCAAAATTAGGACTGGACGGCGCAGTGCTTCTCCTCCTGTTTCTAGGTCATTGTCGAGAGTGATTTCATCCACCGGCAAAAATGTCACGGTTGGTCTTGGTGAAGATTCGAAGAAGGTGCAGGAGATGCTCTGTGCAGCCTCGCCCAAACTCCGGGTGATCTCAATTGTGGGAATGGGTGGAATTGGTAAGACTACTCTGGCTAGAAGTATTTATGATAGTGAAACAATTACGTATCGTTTTGATACTCGTGCTTGGGTCACCGTATCCCAAGATTTTGATTGTGAAAAAGTTTTTTCAAAGCTCCTTAGTTCCATTAATGGAACTAAGAAGGAAGAAAAATCTGAAACTTGTGTGGATTCAATGGAAGAAAGAATTAAGAAATGCTTGACAGGTAGGAGATACCTTATTGTGTTGGATGATGTATGGAGTAGTGATGCTTGGGATAATTTGAAGCGTGTATTTCCTGATGAAAATAGTGGGAGTCGAATTATGTTAACTACAAGGCTATTAGATCTGGCTTCTTATGCTTCATCATCAAGCTTTGTTTGTGAGATGCGTTTCTTGAGTGAAGAAGAAAGTTGGGAGTTGCTTGGACAAAAGGTGTTCAAACATGAAAATTTTCATCTTCAATTAGAGCAACTTGGGAAGGAGATTACTAATGAATTTGAGAAAATTGGAAAGGAGATTGTGCAAAGGAGTGGAGGACTTCCTCTTGCAATTGTGTTGATTGCAGGTCTTCTGTCCACTGCGGGCAAGACTCGAGCTTCATGGAAGGGAATTATAGATAGTTTATATTCAACTTTTGCTAAAAAAGATGGGTGGCTAGAAATGATATTTCAAATCATACATTTGAGTTATACCTACTTGCCTCAACATTTGAGAGTATGTTTCTTGTACATGGGATGTTTTCCAGAGGATTACGAGATCCATGCCTCAAAACTCATCAAGTTATGGATTGCTGAAGGATATGTGAGACCAAGTTTGGACAAGAGCTTGGAAGAGAGTGCGGAACAGTGTGTAGAGGATCTCGTCAAGAGAAGTCTTGTTTTGGTTACCAGTCGAAAGACTAATGGGAAAATCAAGACTTGCAGCCTTCATGATATGGTACGAGAATTGTCTAAAAGAAAATCTCTGGAGGAGAATTGCATGCGTCGATTAAGTATTGCTCATCCTGATCTTAAGGGCATGTCAAGAACTTACGGATCAACCATCCGTTCTATTATAACGTTCCAGCCTAGTGACAGATCACTTGCCTCCTTAAGAAAGTTTAGATTGCTTAGAGTACTGGATGTGGTGGATGTTACTGCCTACTCGCTCCCAGCTCAAGTATTCGAGTTGTTTCATTTGAGGTATCTTGGTTTCGGATGCCCCATGAAAATTCCAGCCGCCATATCCATGCTTCAAAATCTCCAAACCTTAGTCATTTGGCCGAGGAAAGGATCAAGGCACTACTCGATGGATGAAGTGTATTTACCCATGGAAATTTGGAAGTTGTCAATGTTAAGGCATGTTGTTTCCTTTTATGATATTTTACCTGATCCAGAAGAGGCCCCTTTTGCTCTAACAAGTCTGCTTACACTTTCTGTTGTTAAAAGATTTGTATGCACCAAAAGGATGTTGGAAAGGATTCCCAACCTCAAGAAATTAGAAATCACATATTTTGGTCACAAGTTCTCAGAAGCCCATCAGCTCAACAATCTTGTTCATCTGCATCATCTTGAAACGTTGAAACTTGTCAGGAACGGCAATTCTCCTGTTCAGCTAAGTGCTTATCCTGAATTCCCTCGATCCCTGAAGAAGTTAACCTTGAGTGGTTGGCATTTTCCTTGGGAATACATGATAAGTGTTGGATCTTTGCCCTATCTGGAGGTGCTTAAACTCAGAGATAACGCTTGTAAAGGGCAAGAGTGGAAAACAAGTGACAAAATATTCCCCAGTTTGACATATCTGCTCATAGACCGGTCTGATCTCCGGAGTTGGAAAGTGGATAGTAGACACTTTTCAAGACTGAAGTCCCTCGTGCTGTATTGTGTTTCGCTGAGCAAGATTCCTTTTGCTTTTAGAGAGGTTCCTACGCTTCAGCTGATTGAGGTCGACATGGCTAACAAATCTCTTTTTGATTCGGCGAAGAGGATACAAGAGGAACAGAAAAACTATGGTAATGATGACCTACAAGTTCGTTCGGTGCGTTATCATTATCAGGTAGATATACATGTTACCTTAAAATTGAGTTTCAAGTCTTTATATGCTTAAGTTGATCATTTTAGCATTAGTTGTCTAACCTGTCTAAGTTGAGCTTCATCTCTAATAGCACATTGCATTGCAGTTGCAGCAGAGTTTTGGTATTCAGCTGCACATCTCCCTGCAAAAATGGGAGAACCTGTCTTCTGCATTTTTCTTTATACTACTATATTGCATTCTTTAGTTATGTATACATAAAAAAAATTAATAGTTAGTTTAATATAAGGGACTTGAGTCTCGAAATAAAAAATAAATATGAAAAATAATACTATGGAGTTATATTTTATAAAAAATGTAACATTGTTCAAATGGCTGGATATAAATTATTGTTTATAGACTATTTTTGTGTCGAAATGTGTAGTAGAATGTCGCTATATGTTGGAGAGGTATTGTGTTGTCTTAGATTTACGTGGTCTCTTAATGTGTTTGAATTGAAGGTCTGAGATTTTTGTATTTATAATCCATTTTAAAGAGAGAGAATTAGTTCAACTATAGATTTGAAATTAATTTTAGGGGGTCTTTCAATCCAAAGTATTTCATAATATCTTTAAAACTTGATATTCATTTGAAAATTTTTGAGCTTTTCAGGGTAACTTATGATTGTTGGAGGTGTGAGGATTTCAAATTTATAGAGGCAAAGGTTGCACTGACGATGTTTGTCTCAGAATTCACTCTTTGAATTGGTCCATCCTATCGTGTTCATGTGAATTGCTTATCTCATGTAAATTTATTTGAAATAGCTCTGTTTATAAAGCCTACCTTTTGTAATTATAAGCCTAACATTTGTTCACCAGCAGTCCTTCACATTGGAGATGAAGCAGGGCCATTCTCTCCATCAATGTTGCATATGTTGTTATAAATGTTAAAAGAAAAACATTGTAGCAGCTGGAAAATTTAATTGTTTTTTTCTTTCCTTTTAATGATGTACATGTGTGTGTGTGTCAAAACTTCTACTAATAAATTAAGTGTTGCTTTATTTTATTATTTTAAGTGTTGCTTTAAGTTTAATTTTAGGTTCATGTATTGCGTAACATAATCTGGAATGACTACTTTCCCGCATCTCCAATTAATTGAATTTTTTTATACCCCTCTCTCTCCCTCTAAGTTCTCTCCCTCCACTCTCTACTCCCTGTTCGATCCCCTGCAAACTTGATGGAGGTCGGTGAGCCGACTACACTTGTGTAGTCTCCATCAAGTTTGCCATGCCTTCCTCCGGTAGATTTTTGAGGTCCCGGCGAGCATCCTCGGCCCCTTCTTCCTCGAATGTCAGCCGTAGATGCAGTAAGAAAAAACACAAATTGGTAGTTAATGTTGTTCCTTCGGCTAATCTCATTTCACCCTCTCGAATGGAGTGCACATTGAACACTTAAAATTCCATGTTGGATCTGTTGGAAATTTTTAATTTCCATTATAATCTAATTTTGGACAATATATTATTATATAATTATATTAGTTATTCAATTATTTTATGTACTTAATTAAGTGATCCAATTAAGATGTAAAGTCCATAGACTATAATAATTATGATATGAGCCAATTGAGTAGATACCCAATACTATATGACTGGGTGATTATGGGTGACACAGTTGTATAGTATATAAAGGCTCACAGGTTATGGTTCCCAATATACTAAGCCACACATGGTCTTCCCTTCTCCCCATCGGGAGGGATTACTACGGTCCCCATAAGGAATAAGGAGGCTTAGTTGAGGAAGACCACAATACCTACCAATCTCCAAGTTCGTATTCTGTCCAGACAACTCATGGATTAAGGTACGCTTCCGCTTTACGGTTAGATCTCGTTAATCATAATAGGGTTAAAGTTTCATGGATTAATTTCCTACAAGTGGTATCAGAGCCACCATATTTATGATTCTCTGAAATTTGAAAGAATTATGTTTTGATTCAAGTTTTTGTGATTGATCATTATGTGTATTCGAAAATTTAGATCTGAAAATTAAATTTAACTGCTTCGACTTTTCAGATCTAATTATCATTACTTCAGTTCAATACTAATGACATTCATTATACTTGTGTGATTTGACCATTAGTGTGCAGCTAACTCTTGAATTGGTTATTCCATCAAAATGAGGTTGAAGTGTGATCACTTTTATTTGGTTAATAAATTAGATATTAAGTTGGTGCACGCCCCATTATTAATTTTAGATTAAACTTTTATGTTTAAATTCTTATGTAGTTAGTGTTATGCAGAATTTATCTTAATTGATTTTGTGTAGTTTCCCAAATGACAATTGCATTGATAGATTACGAAAAGAATTAATGTTTCTGTACATGATTATCATGAGTAATGACTTGAGTTATTGAATCATACTGACTAATTGAGCGTTTGAGAAAGTTATGCGGCTATGCCCTATTCGGGAGTGGTTATTCCTTTATGGAATACATGAATTTTGTATATTTAATATACTATATCGTATATTTAATACATACTATAATTCATTTTAGTTAATTTATTTAATAATATGGGCTGCCACTTTATTATGTACTTATTAATGAATTCAAAAGATTGCAAGTGACACTTGGTTGAGAAATTGGGAAGTCTGTCTTTATTAATTAGTTGGAGGACAATTGCTTGAGTTGTCATATTATTGCATCTATTTAATAATGAGAAATGTCATTAAGATTAATTCATTATGTGTGGGATAGATTCTATAATTGAATATTTTAGAATAGTTGGCAATTCATTGTTTTTAAAATGTAACTTTTAAGTTATCCTGATTATCACATGAATTGATATATATGAATCGATGCGTTGGTATCTTTACATTAATTTGAAAATATGACTTTTAAGTTATCCTTATTATCACATGAATTGGTATCTTTACATTAATTTGAAAATATGACTTTTAAGTTATCCTTATTATCACATGAATTGATATATATGAATCGATACGTTGGTATTTTTACATTAATTGTGTAAATCAGAATATTTTGATTTTAAGTGATTGTAATTATTAATTTAGTATCACATTAATTGAATTGAAAGCAATGCTTACTATTTTGGATTTAATATTGATTAAATCGTGATGTGATATTTTATTTGAGCATTAGAGATAATTATCTCCATACCATTAATCATTTTCTTAAATGATTGCATGTGAACTTTTCAGTATCCCATATTCGATTTAATTCATTTAAATTAATTTACTAAATTAAATTATGGGTGTTGCTCATGATGAATTAGAAATATACGAATTGAATTGAGTTATAAGTGCCAAATATCATGCACTAGTGTATCAATGATTCGTGAAAGAGTAATTATATGGATCAATTATGTTTAATCACATAAATTTGGATTTATTCTCGTCATATTGATGGTTAATAGCCATGAGCAGGGATTTCAGTTGTGTATTTTTGGTTGACAGAATAATTATTCTTATTGTCATGACAAATTCTTATTCTAATCAACCAAATTGAACGCACTATATGTCATTTGTTAGTGTTCATTTTTGCCCAAATTTATGAAAATATGTACAAATGAATACTTTTGAATTCAGAATATACACGAGTAACTTGATATTTGTGATCCATTATCTTAGTATCTATTATGATATTGATGTTACAGAGGGCAAAACTCTGATAAAGGTTTTCTCAAATGAATTATGACAATTGATAATGATAATTGGGATTCACATATTATGATATATACGTGTACACTTTGGTGTTTTAAATTAATTTTGCAAATCAAATATTGATTTCGGCATATTTGGCCAATATTCTGACTTATGAAATATTTGGATTTGATTCCATTTTATTATTGCAGGAAAGACATATTGTTCCATTAAAGTAATTTTGGAGCATTTAATTGTTTGCCAATAAAAGTGCTTATTATTTGAGGCATTTTGAATGACAATTTAATTATAGTTATTCATAAAGGATATTTGTCTAATTTAATTTATTCTAAATTAGAATTTGGAATTCTTAATTAAGTTAATAAATCTTTTATTATAGTATGAATCATCTAAAATTCTCATTTGGTTTATTTAATTAAAAATTAAAATTGGGTGACATTATTTAATGTCGTTCAATTAAATTTATATATATATTTTTAAATATTTATTTAATTGGTCTAGTAATTTTTCAATCTAGTCAATCAAAGCCTCA
This sequence comes from Pogostemon cablin, assembly GCA_023678885.1. Lineage (NCBI taxonomy): Eukaryota > Viridiplantae > Streptophyta > Magnoliopsida > Lamiales > Lamiaceae > Pogostemon > Pogostemon cablin. Next base: position 1,234,056 of record CM042997.1, read on the forward strand.
TGTTGTCATAGCAGCCTCTGTGTGTGGAGTGCGACTTTATTGAAATTACATAGATGAGTGTGAAATTATTTATGTGTTCTATATTTGTTAGGCATAATTTGCGCAACTCAATTAAAATCCCCAAGTATAGGGATGTCAATTGTAATGGCAAGTACCTCAGTTAAAAATAATATTGTTCCCACTAAGACAGCTAATTATCTATTTAATTTATATTATTATTCAATTAGAATTATCGTAACCAATTTCTAATTATTTGAATATGATTATAATCTAAAGTATTGAAATATTAAATAACTTAATAAATAAAAGTAAGGAATTATTCAAGATTGAATCAAGAGAGAAATAACAGCTCTAAGGTATCAGGTGTAGTGCAATTGATTTGGTCTCCTAAACTTCTTATTATTCATTCATACTATTTTAATGGAAATATATCAAAAGATGATGTGTGAACAGTTTTTAACCTCCTTTTTAGATACTAATAAGACAAATTTCATAAACCTCTGGATGACCAATTCGACTAACATATATTCCCTGAAAGTACTACTCAAACTTATTCACTTCCTACTTGATTTTCTAATTGCATTGTTCCACTAAGATAATCAAGCATCCAATTTACCAGCCCTTAGGATCATCGTGTTCACGGGCAAACTACTATAATCCCTAGCAAATAGATAATATTAATTATGTATGCACACAAGCTAACACAATATACCAGGCATCACGGGCAACATCAATAGCATACTTGAAGACGTTACACACACATATTAACAAAGTCTTATAGAATCAAATAAACAGAATATACAATAGCATAAATTAACAATATTTGTCTAGGGTTCCAAATCAACTACCCTAACCTTCAATCCTTAGAACTGTAAAAGATATCTAGCCCATGAGGTCACAAACAACCCACATGGCTAACAAGTTCATATCAAAATCAACATAAGAAGAAATTAAGAAAAGAATACGAAACCCTAGTGTCACGTGGTTTGCTTTCTTCCCCGTCTCTCCTATTGGATCGTTCTCTCAATTGCACTAGAATCCTCATCTGGACCGATAGAATGTATGGATGAATGGTGGATGAAGGGTAGAAGATGGAGGTGGAAGCGGGCGTGTGATAGTCAATGAGAGGCGTGTTCTGTTCTGTATCCCTCTCGATGCTGGATCTTTCTTACTCCTCTCTCACCATATTAAAAAAAAAATTCAAAGAACCAAACATACCTCCCTAAAATTACATGCAGCAGACGAGGGTCGATTTGAGCAGCAACCTTTTTTCCAGCCGCACATGATCAGTAGGAGTGTTGGTATCACAATAAAATGAATACTCCTCACGTGGACCCTACCACATTAATTTGCATGCCATCCTTGAATTCTGCATACATGCTGTAGCAATTCATGGTTTCCTTTTGGTAATTTTCAACCATGGCATGGGTCCCACCATTCTCCAACTTAGTGCTCCATACTTGTGAATTGGGGTGATGCATGCTGTAGCGTTTAACTCTTGATGGGCCATTAGTAATTGATATGATGTCGTCGGCACTTAAAAATAACACTTGTAATTTTTTCAAACAAACCCACTAAGAATGTAGTAGGGTAAGTAAGGGTCGAACCATAGGGAGTAATCGAAATTTAATTGAATTTAATGTGTTTTCATAAAAGTAACCGGAGGGGGGATAGATATGATTCTAACAACTACTAACATGAAAATAAATAATTAAAATAGCAAATATAAAATTAAATAATAAAACAAATAAAATAACAACCTAGTACAAGAATTTGATCCCATCTCATATTCTAATTCATAAAATCGCAAGAATTAAACATGCAAATAATTATACAAACTCAAATCCCTAGGCTAATGATACGACCAAATTAACCCAAATGTTCTTAAGATCATCAATATCATACAACCTAGATCCTATTACACCTAGAGGGAATTATCTCTATTTGCTACTTAATTCACTCCTCACAACAATTACGGATTGTGGATCACGAAATAGCGTTAAGCAATTAAACAATTAAATTAGATGGCCAGACTAAAATAATTATCAAAGTGTTATTAAGAACATCAAAGCATGTAATAGAATAAATTTATATAAAAGTTTGCAATATAAAATTCAAAACAATAAAATAAATAATTCATGGGAGGTTCACAACCCTCGGACTAGAAACTAAATTATTAAATTTAAATTAAATCTAAAAAAAATGATAAACCGATATGTTCTTCATGATGGAGCCCTTCAATTTGCGTTCAAGCGATCTGCTTCCAACCTGTCTGATCCGTGCGTGAGTGTAATAATATATCCTCCTTATTTATCTTCTTGTTCCCCAAGAAACCTAATTGATTTCTTTCTTTCTTGAAGAGTGTCCAGGTTCCTTGTATCTCATCTTTGGTAAGTTTTTATTTATTGTTGATCACCATATCCTTCTTTTCCTTAATTATCTTGGTCAACTCTTTATTTTCCTGTAACTAAAATTATTGTATCAGTCACAAAAATAAATTATTATGACTGTACAATTTATCTCAATTTTGGCCTGTTTCAATAAGAAATAAAATAATAAAAGCTCAAGTGTATAAAATAGAAATAAGTCGTAATTAACAATAAATAATTCACAACTCATGCGTAAAGAAGTGAATTTCATCCAAAATAATCATATAAAATTACGACTTATCAAACTACCCACACCTAAACATTTGCTTGTCCTCAAGCAAAACAAACCAAAATCAGAGTATAAGAAAAATGAAATCCATATGCAAGTGATAGTAAAACAATGACACTTTCAAAAGATCTTAAATATGGTACACAAAATACAAATGAGTGGTAGAATGCCTCATAAAAATCTTGCAACTTATGTAGAATAAAGGAATTTAAGAATTCATGCCTCACAATGGTTTAGCTCAATAACGCTCAAGTATATGTAATGGATATCAAAACACTCAAAATTAAATAAGACAAGACATTACCATAAGCTTGCTCCCAAATTAAATCTCCACCAAGTTCAATGAGCATTATGCAAATATCAAAAGTACTTTTAAAATGGTTGTAATGGGGCTTGGGATAAAGTAGGATAAAAAGGATTAGAAAGGCTAAATTTACCACTTTGCAAATTGTATTAATCATAAAACGTACATCAAAGGGATACATCTTGCCATTCTCATGTTTTTCACATCTCCTCCTTCATTTTCTTGTATGAAAATTCTGTTTTTCATCAATACATCCCCCTACCCACACATGTTTCTTTCATATTTTCGAAAAAACAGGGTAACACTGAAGGGTTCAGTGTCTTTATAAAAAAAATTCTACTATAATTTCCAGCTTCGTTTCTTTTTTTTCAACTCCAATTTCTTTTATCTTATTTTTTTCAACCATTTTTTTCAATCTTCCTTTTCTTTTCCTCTTCTTTTCCTTATTTTTTCTCCATTTCTCCATTTTTTTCTTTTCCTACAACCACCAAATCCCATTCATCTTCAATTCAACCACAAGATATATTTTTCAATGAATTCTACAATATGCAAAATAGTAGAAGGTTCAAATGGAAAGTTCAAGAAAGAAATGGAATATGGCTAATTTGATATGCTAATTCATCAAAGAAAAGGCTAGACTCAACTTGGCTCTCCTAAAAGATTTATATGATTAGGTAGGTAAAAAAAATGCCAAAATACGGCTTGCCTAGGTGCCTTAATTTTAAGAGCTAGCTACTTATGTGGGTGTTACATGGGTTTAGAATACATTGGTTCAGTAGGAGTCTATTTTTATTGCTCTTTAAAGTTTTCAAAACACTTTGTTTTGGATAATTCAATTTTCTGCAAAGTAAAATTGATGGTTTTGAATTCATTGTGAATTTACTAAAGTTAATTTTCTATTTTATAATATTTTACATTATGGATTGATCTCACTAAAGTTTAAAGTTTGGCCAGTTGAAAATAGACATGTTTTGATCACATTGTATGTAATTTCCATGCTACTCACCATATTTGATTTATGTCATTGAGTATATTGATATTGGTGATTGTCGGGGTTTAACCATGATTTATAATGTGATGAATGCCGTGGTGATTCCATATTAATATATATGATGGACCAGATTTAAAGTATAGCCTGAAGAGGAATAGTATAAAGTTGCGCAAATAAGAACTCTTGATGTAATTGCTTTTGGAACAATATATAGCCCAAGTGAGAGATTGTTGAAAATTTTTAATTTCCATTATAATCTAATTGTGGGCAATTGTTTGCCTAATTCTATAGCACTCACGAGCAAGAATATTCGATCGTTGTAGTAGTATATCCCAAGAAAAATTATCAATCCACAAAGGAGTTATATTCGGACTAGCAAAATACGTGAGCTCATGTTCATGTTGTTTTTGTAAAGATGATCGGGGGTTTAGAGATGATTAACAACTAAAGCAAGAAGCAAGTAAATAAGATAGTAAAAAGAATAAATGACAAGAAAAGGAAATGGGTGCTAAAGTTCAAGTATGGAAAAACATGGGATTAGAAACATCCAAGCACACTCGATTCATATTATCATGCAAAAGGAATTCAACTCAATTGATGTAGACTAAGGGTGATCACGATTGTATCCTAAGCTCCCTTTCGGGTTACAAAGGTTGTTGATCCATTTTAGACTCCCAAAAGCACTTAAGATCAAAGCCCAACATTAACCCCTTCCATCTAGGTACTAGTTTTATTAAACTCTCCCTTTTTGTGTACTAAGGCCAACGAATGGATTGGTTCCCCTCATTGAATTCAAATATCATTTCGGTCAAACCCAAACTCAATGTCTATTCATGCCTTCCTAATACTATAGAGGGTCGTTTCCGTCTCACTCCAAGCAATACATACATGAACATCATGATAGCATATATTAAAAAGGAAATGTGTCAACTTTAATGGGACAAAAAAAATGTCAACTTCTATGGGACAGAGGGAGTAAAACACATGGTTATTAATTCCTTTCCACTTTCACAAACTTTTCAAAGTTAGCTTCGGAACTCCAACTCTAATGTTTGTTTCGTTTTTTAAAACCTTGGGTTTGGAATTTTAACTATATATATTTTCTCAATTAATACATATTTTTCCTTTTATCTTCTCTCTCTAAAAAATTCATCATATTTGAACTCCACAAAATCTCAAAATTAACATCGAAAAAAAACTATTGTCCTTAAAATAGAATGATACGTACTACTCCCTCGCGTAAGAAAGTCATTTGTTTTTCTGCACATGGATTAATGAGTATTATTATTTAATGTGTAGTGGGTAATTATATTAGTGGGAGTATGAATACCATATTTTAATTGTATTAGAGAGGATGTGAGAGTCTCATGTGTATAAAAAAGAAATGAGACTTTTTGGGTGGGACGACCAAAATGAAAAATTGTCCTCTTAGCCTGGGACGGCCCATCCCGGATATTTTCAACCATTTATAAGGGCACGGAGATTTAGATATGTAATAAAATATTATGTATTTTTATCATTAATGGAATGGATAAACATACGTGGGATAACCAAAATAAAAAGTAGGTAAAAATAAGTGGTGCATATTATGTACTTTTTTACTAAATAAAAAAATTTATACCTTTGAACAAAATATCAAAAATAATAAAATAAATACCTTAAAAGCGAACCAACACTGACTGGGAGTATATAATTGATGTGGATTTGGTTTAGTTTGAATCCCATGTACATTTTATTAGATGACTTAAGTTTCCCATCAACTGGAATCTCCCACCCCTTGGGTACTGCACGTGATCTTCCATGCCAAACAACACTCTTCAATCTCTAATAAAAAACTCCTGTCTGATGCTCTCCATATTCCCACCGATCTCTCAATCTGCTCCCGCAGACATTCAATACCCGGTAACCAGAATCGCCGTCTTGATTCTCACGCTCTGTGCGTACTGCACCTCGTGACAGATGCTGCGCCTCCAATTGCACCAGCGACTTAACGATCGTTTTACATTGTTTGGCGATTTCCGATTTTCTTGTTGTCGATTAAGATGCTCAGAAAATTCGCCCAGGGTGTATCGAATGATTTCGTCCATCAACTTTAGTGAAGCAGTTGAGGAGTACTTCGACTGAGATGATCCACATCGTGGCAATTTGGTCGAGCGAGGTCACGTAGCTTCCAGTTGTCGGCGTGGCGTATTATTCAGAAAAAAAGACAAGAGGTGCTCGACGGACGGAAGAGAAACAGACGAAGATGGAATGGCGTTGTGGTGGCGGAGGGCTGGAGACGTGGTGGATGGAACAACTGGGAATGGCTGCCATTTATGTGCCGTGTACGTATCTGCAATTAAAAAGCAGGCTATGCATTGCTTGGTTGCTTTTTATAAGGTTTAGGTGGGCCAGCCAAAGAGAATACTTTTAACTTTTTCTCACAGGCCCATTAGATTATTTATTCGCTTCTCCACAATTGAAGTTTCCTTTCTTTTTTCTCTCTCTAAACCCTTTTAACTCAATCCTCTCTTCTGGAAAAGAAGAAATTGAAGAAATTGTTGAAATCCATCGGTGTGTTTCTTAACAAGCCAGCTTCGCAGCCATACCATCGTTTAAATTGCTAACTAATTTTGTTTGTTGTTAATTTTCAGCCTACTTTTTATGGCCTATGCTGCTGTGTTATCTCTTTTACAATCGATTGAAGATGTCCTGAATGATGATGGGTATCCTATTTCTGTCCATGGGAAACAGAATATTGGATCCATCAGAAATCAAATGACCGTCTTACTAGAGTTTCTGGAAAAATCTACCAAAGAAGCTAGCAGTTTGGAAAGAAGAATCAGAGATGCAGCATACGAAGCCCAAGATATCATCGAACACTTCGTATGGGAACAAATACGGTCGCGCTATAAGGTGATTAGATCAGCTACTGGAATAGCAAGAGTTAAATCCAACCAACTTTATGATTTTCAAGAGCTGAAAAGAGTAGATAAAGATATCAATTCAATCGCTCATGAAGTAATGAACATTGACATTAGCGATGTACGCCTCGGTGATTCTCCGGCCGCTCAAAGTCCGCTATCCTCCGCCGGCGACAATATTGTGGTGGGTAAAGACGAAGATTTGATGAATATTATGGATATGCTTTGTGGAACTCCAAAAAAGCTTCAAATAATCCCAATAGTAGGAATGGGTGGAATCGGTAAGACTACTCTTGCTAAAAAAGTTTATAATAGTCAATTAATCATGTACCATTTTGATACTCGTGCTTGGGTCACGGTATCTCAAGTTTATGAGACCCAAAACGTTCTTTCGAAACTCATTAGTTCGATGAATGGATTTGATGGGGAAAGATCTGGAGAAAGTACTGAAGTAATGAGGGAGAAAGTGTACAAATCTTTGATAGGTAGGAGGTACCTTATTGTGTTAGATGATGTATGGAGTGTAGATGCTTGGGATAATTTAAGGCGGACATTTCCAGATGTTGATAATGGTAGTAGAATCATGTTAACCACTAGATTATTAGATGTGGCTTCTTATGCTAATTCCTCAGGGCGTGTTCATGAGATGCGTCTCTTGAATCCAGAAGAAAGTTGGGATTTGCTTGCAAAAAGTATTCATCTTCAATTAGATAAACTTGGAAAGGAGATTGGACAAGAATTAGAGAAAACTGGAAGGGAGATTGCAAGAAGCTGTGGGGGGCTTCCTCTTGCGATTGTGTTGATTGCAGGTCTTCTATCCTCTCTTAGTAAGACTGAAGCTTCATGGAAAGGAATTGTAGATAATTTATATTCAGCTGTTGCTACAAGAGATGGGCAGCTAGAAATGATATTTCAAATATTATCTTTGAGTTACACCCACTTGCCTCATCATTTGAGACTGTGTTTTTTATACATAGGAGGTTTTCCAGAGGATTACGAGGTCCGCGCCTCAAAACTCATCAAGTTATGGATAGCTGAAGGCTCTGTGAAACCAAGTTTATCTAAAAGCTATGAAGAGTGTGCAGAAGAATATCTAGAGGATCTTGTAAGGAGAAATTTAGTTTTAGTAACTAGTCGTAAGACTACTGGGAAAATCAAGACTTGCAGCCTCCATGATCTGGTACGAGAATTGTCCATAAGAAAAGCTCGGGAGGAGAATTTCATCCGCCGTTTAAGTATTGGATATTCTGATCTAAAGTTCCTCTCAACTTATGGATCTTCGATCCGTTCAATTATATGCTTCAAGCCTAGTGATAGTTCACTAGCCTCCTTAAGAAAGTTCAAATTGCTGAGGGTACTGGATGTGGTGGATGTTACGGTTTACTCGCTGCCTGCTCAGGTTTTCGAGTTGTTTCAGTTGAGGTACCTTGGTTTTGGATGCCCCATGAAAGTTCCTGCAGCCATATCCATGCTTCAGAATCTCCATAGCTTAATCATTTGGCCAAGGAAAGGATCAAGGCACTACTCGGATGAAGTATATTTACCCATGGAAATTTGGAAGTTATCATTGTTAAGGCATCTTGTCTCCTTTTATGATATCTTACCAGATCCGGGAGGAGCTGATTTTGCTCTAGAAAACCTGCAAATACTTTCAGTTGTAAAAAAGTTTACATGTACCAAAAGGATGTTGGACAGGGTTCCCAACCTCAAGAAATTAGCTATAACATATTTTGGAAACAAATATTTGGAAGAAACTCAGTTCAACAATCTTGTTAATCTGCAAAAACTTGAGTCGTTGAAACTTATCAGGAATGGCGATTCACGTGTTCAGCTAAATGTTTATCCTGCTTTTCCCGTGTCTCTGAAAAAGTTAACCTTGAGCGGTTGGCAATTTCCTTGGGAATATATGACAACAGTTGGATCTTTGCCTAATCTTGAAGTGCTTAAACTAAGAGATTTTGCTTGCAAAGGTGAAGAATGGGAAACGACCGAAGGAGAATTTCCTAGTTTGAAATATCTGCTTATTGACAGGTCTGATGTCCAAAGTTGGGTAACTGATTGTAGCCACTTTCCAAGACTCGAGTGCCTGGTACTCTATTGCTGTTCTCTAAGTGAGATTCCAGAAAGTTTTGGAGAATCAACCATGCTTCGTCTGATTGAAGTTGATCAGGCTAATAATACTCTTTTAGAATCGGCGAAAAAGATCCAAGAGGAGCTGCAGAGTTGGGGGAATTACGACCTTGAAGTTCATCAAGTGCGTTATCAATATCAGGTTAGATATAAATGATGTCCTTCCTAGGATCTAAACATTTGAGTTTCAAGTGTTTATACCTTAGCTTAATAAGATACACTGAAGTTAATAACTGCATAAATTGCTATTTGGTTGACGAATTTGGTTTGTTTGGAGGGTTTATGAAATGGAAACAAAGAGTTGCCAGATTCACGATATGATTATTTCAGTTTTTCAGTTGTTTGATGGAATTGCAGAGTGTTATATAACATTATTGAAGGCATGCTTAAATTTATTTGATTTCTCCAAATTGCTTTTGGATTGAGAATTCGAAGTCACTTGATATGTGATCCACTCAAAATATACAGTTAGAATGAGTGTGATGGATCACAAAACCTTATTCAAACATATGCTAAAGTTAGTTTATCCGATTCTCCTGATTGATCTCCATCCTTTCAAGTCTGGCATAAATTTGAAATCCTTGCTTGCTTAAATTAGTTATGGTGACTTTGAAACTCATTCATGGCTAATATCTTCGATGTAAATTTGATCCATTTAGGGTTTCTGAATCATTGTTGGTGATGAGCTATTGATGAGAGACATGAAGATTTCTATGTATAGAGATAGAGTTTGCAATGCTCCATGTACAGTAGGAGGTCTCATTGTACACACTTCATTAATTTGTTCTAACATCATTATGATCTTAATGCTAGTCTGTTGTTGTTCTCATGTAAATCTTTAGGATGAGAGCGTGTTTCTCATGTAAATCTATTGGATGAGAAGTAATATTATCAAACAACTTATTTTTAGACGATTTTGATTTTTATGTTGATTCTATAGTTTCTGGATTTTAACTACACAAGTTTTAGTTAATCCAGTTTTAACAATTCATTCTGATTTGATGTTTCAAATTTTCAATCCACCTATTGTCACCCCCATTTACTTCATAGTATAAACTTAAAAATCAGGTAAAATCCAACCCTTGTCATAAACTTCCTCGCTTGTAAAAGTTATCAGTCTTTTCATTTTGTTCCATTTTACAAAGGCTTTCACCTCTTAAAAGAAAGGAAAAAGTCAAAACAACTATCTTATTTAGTACACTTTTTTTTTTAAATCGAAAAATATCACACACACTTAACGATTTTTATCATTTATTTATTAAAAAAAAAAAAAGCATAACACCCCAAACTTACATTCTCTTAATCTAAATGTCATTCAATGATGAAAATTTTCACTAGATGAAGGGAGTAGTATTTTATAGTATATATATTTCCAACCGATTATACAGTCATTATTTTTTTAATTGCAGGTCGAAAAAACAATTATTCCCTCCGTTCCAATGAATTGCGAACATTACCTTATTGTAAACATTAGATAATTGTTCGCATTTCACTTGGATGGAAGGAGTATACTCTTAAAATTTATGTTAAATTCATAGAGTAAAATAGAACATAAAATAACTTAATATATTAGAGTGACTTGATTAAGGCACATTAATAAAATAAAATAGAACATGAATCAAGTCATTCTAACAACATAAAATAAAACATGAATTATAGAGCTGACAAATTGCTAATTGTGAAATTACAATCTAGCTTAAAATTTCACATTAAACCATAAGACGAAAAAATATGATTTATGCAGTTAGAATTTTACAAAAATTATAAGAGTAAAAAACAATAACACATTAATAACTAAAATTAAATCTAAACAAGAAATTAAAATTTTTAAGTTGTAAATAGAACACTTTTCATAACTGGCATGGAATTATACCAAAAGTGAGGGCATGGAGTGTAATTTATTCCTTATTTTAGTTAGGGTGTGGTAAAACAGAATTACTTCTATCTCTTACATATTCCTACATCACATCATTCTCTCACACAAATCATCTATAATCTCTTAAATATTAATTTTATATAAAATTAAAATTTACTTTATTTAAATTTTCAAAATAAATATAGATTAACGTTATTTATTTAACTTATTAAATTCACTTACTTTTAAATCTAATTTTTTAATTCCTATCTATACTCGTAAGTCATAACAAACATCACATTAATGTTGAAGATTTTAGGTACGGGAAAGCCATTGATAACCAACCCCTTTATGGAGAACCATTTTTTTAAGTTGACCCTACGGAGAAAATAAAGGGTGGTATTTTTTTCTGCACCTTATTTTCTCATTAATTACTTATAGGAATCATATAATATTTCCAACGCTGTTTAGATTATTGTATTTGCTAAAAGGGTTAATCTAATCCGATCAAATTGATCTAGCTCAATAGAGCTATAATAGTCAATTTCACACCATTAATAATATCTTAGGTCAAAAATACCTTTATATTTATAATTAATTTTTTTATTCAATTTTAATATGATTATCTCTTTGCATTTATATTATTTTATACATTGAATCTCTACATCATAAATGATGTACTCCCTCCGTCCCAAAGATATTGACACACTTTCCTTTTTGGGTTGTCCCACAGAAATTGATATATTTCCTTTTTAAGAACATGGGACCCACACAAAAACAATTTATTTATTTACATGGACCCACACACCCATCACACTCACCACTAATACAACTACCCACTACACATTAAATATTATTTCTCTCACTTCACTTTATATTAAATTATTATACTCCTTAATCTCCGTGCCCAAAAAAAATGTGTCAATACTTCCGGGACGGAGGGAGTATAATTTATGAAGTATTTTAAATCATATTAAGTGAATCTCATATATTATATACAGATTATTCATTTTAGATATCTCATCTAAAATTAAAAATAATAATAATTTATATTCTCTTTCCAATGAAACGTTTAAAAATTATGTTCTCTTTTCTCTTTTCAATGAAATGTTTTGAAATTCCTAAATTTGTTGATTAATTTAAATTATTAAAATAAATTAAAGCGTTTCATAAAACGTTTTCAAATTACTAATTTTGTTTATTAATTTAAATTATTAAAATCAATTAAAATATTTCAATATTTTATTCTTCTTATTAATTATTCATGAAATAATTAATTATATCTTGTGTATATCATTTAAAATAAAATATTATACATTTACACACTTTGTGTGTATGGGAATACAATAGACAAACTCAATTAAAATTTCCTCAATTTATAACAACTAGAAAATAATTATTATGTTTTGCTAAATAATTCACGCATTATTAATGATAATAGGATTGGGTGAGACCATCATACAGAGCCTAAATTGTGAGACGAATTATTCGTTGATTTAATTAAATTTTTTAAAGGATACTGTTGTTGCTAAAAAATTGAAAATTTAACCATAGAAGGAAATTAGGATATATAATTTTTTATTATTTAATTTATATAATTTTATTATTTTAAAATGTAATAATTTGATAATGAAAAAGTGATAACCATTTAACTAAAAATTTATTAACAATTCGTAAAATAAAAAAAATGATAACATTATTAATATAAAATTATATTCGATTAAGATAAGATGATAATAGTATAATTGAACTATTTGATGAACAGTTAATAATTTATTATTTTTATTAATATTTTTTATTTATTAAAATTGATTTATCGAAGAAAATGAAAATTATAGCATAATAACTTATTTATATAAATATTATGATTAATTTATTAAGGTATGACATGTGATTCATTTAAATATGATTTTAGAGTTATTAAAGTATAATTCATTAGAATATGATTTCACTCGACTAAAAAGTACTCCCTCCGTCCCAAGAATACATTCACGTATTATTGGGCACGGAGTTTAAGAAAAGTAACTTTTTGGTGTTGTGATGTAAGAAGAGAATGAGTATTTTGGGTAATTTAGTAGAATAAAATGTATGATATAGTTGACTTTGACTAAATTATGTGTAAAAAAAAGATGACATTTTTGTAATATTATAGTATTGTAAGGTTATTGATATTGTGTATTGTTTCCATTTCTAGGGGATGAATGTATTATTGAAACAGACCAAAATAGAAAGGGCGAATGTATTCTTGAGACGGAGAGAGTATTATCTTACTGAGTTATACTTTCACTTCACTTAATTTTTTTTAAGCAATAAATTTTATTAAAAGAATTCAATTGTTTAGTAATTTACATTACCAACAAAAATTATACTAAGTAGTTTTCCTTTTTAATGGAATCCCAATGAATTTATTATATTTTAACCATCAAAATAAAATTTATTGCTATTTTACCAACATAATTATTATATAAATTATAAACGAAATTATAATTATCGATTACCAACTAAATTATTTACCGAACAAAATACTAGAATTTTTTTGTTGCTAAAAATTTATCAACCACCACTTTATCAACGGAAAATCACAAATTTTTATTAAAGGAATATTCCGTTAGTAAAAAATACTATTTTTTAAAAAATATTTTCATGTTTTAGCAAACTTACTTTAATAAACCATTGATACTGAGACGGGTCGACCCATTACTAAAATATGTTTATTATATAGGTAAAATATGCTTATTTGTAGTTAAAGTATGTCATTAATAAATCATATTATAACACTCTAAAATCACTTTATTCATTGTCCATTATATTTTAAAAAACATACTTTAAATACTAAACATACTTTATCTATATAATATCAATACTTTAACGCGCCTTACAAATTATCTCACATAACTAACATATTCCAAGAGACTATGTCTTTAATGAATCTTATTTTAATTACGTTAATATTTTATTTTATCTATTTAATAATCATGTTTTAATAAAAGATAGGTCTTTTTTATGTGAGACAGATAAAAAATGATACTTCAAAAATTTTATCACTTTTACTATAAAATGTTATAACTTTCTATCACTTTTTTTTTATATACTATAATTTTTCATGAAATTGTTAATTGTGCTATATCATTTTTATTGATTATCACTTTTCATTAGTGATATTATCATTTTTTATCCGTCCCACGTTTCAGACAAGTCTTTCCTTTCAATATAAAAATTAAACATCTCTAATGTGAGATTGCCATTTCAATTTCTATTTTATATTATTAATATTAATGACTTGTATATATATCGGTTTTAATTATTGATAACAATAGTAAATGGAATCATATTCCTATAATATAGTTTATATATATATTCAAAAGTTATTATGTATATTATGAATACGCATAATTATATATATGAACCATAGATAAATTTTGAATTTTTCAATAGAAGTATTAATACATAATAAATATTAAATATTAGAATATGGGAAAGAGAATTTTCATAGTCAATTAAATCTTGAAATAATTAATTAAAATGAATTGTCAATCAGGACTATAATAGTAATATAAGAGTGAGACTCCTGTGCACCCGGGCGCACGGAGCAGATTCTGTGCGCCTTTACAATTTTCATGCCCCTTTACAATTTAAACCCCTAGCAATACATAGGTTTAAATAGGATTGGAGGGGAGGGTTGTGTTCACATGGGACACGGAGCATCTTTCCGTGTCCCCGGGCGCACGGGAGGTTTTGCCGTAATATAATAGTAATTTGAGAGAGAGTAAATGCATTTGATTAGCATCTTCAAAAATTGAACTACGTCTTCTAACCCCAATTTCAAGACATCACTTTTGTCATAAAGAATGAGCCCCGACATTTTCAATTACTTTAATTTTAATGGTAAACAGCTAAGACCACCTTTTCATTATTATTATTATTATTATTACTTTTACATAAATTTTAATTTTTTTTAATTATTTCGAATGGAAAATAATGGCATTTTTCTCACCAACTGGAACAACCTATTCAAAAATTTCAAATTTTATTCGAAAATTATCCCACCATTAGCTTTTCATTTTTTAATAAAGAAAAAGTATCATACTCCCTCCGTTCCGGGTATTTTTACCCGTTTGTACGGATACAGAGATTAAGACATTTTATTTTTTTAATATATAATGTAAGAGAAAATATGGATAAATTAGTAATTTAAAAAGAAAAAATGAATAAATTTATTGGGAATGATGAATAAAGTGTAAAAAAGTAATTAAAGTTGTTGGGATTGTAAAAAGTAAGTAATAAAATATTATGCATTTTTGCCAAAAATGAAATAGGTAAAAATACGTGGGACACCCCAAAATAAAAAAATGAGTAAAAATACGTGGGACGGAGGGAGTAATATTTTATGACGTATATTCAATTACGTCACTCATATTATCGCATTCAAAATGAACGGATTTCCCGGTACCCAAACCAATTAATAAACGCTCCGTCCAATTTTAAAGTATTCATTTGTTTTTTAGGAGTGGATTAAGGAGTATTATTATTATATGTAAAGTAGGTAGTTGTATTAGAGAGAAGTGGTGACCATATTGTTTACTTTTTTACTAAATAGAGAAAATATATACCTTTGTAGCGGACGCCAAAATAGTAAAATTGATACCTTAGAAGCTGACCAAGGGAGTATGAATTTCAAAATTTCACCAAAAATAATTAACTCCCTCCGTCTACTTTCAAGGGTATCATTTTTCCATTTTGGGCGTTCGCCTCCAAGGGTCTCATTTCCTTTTGTATACATATGGGACCATACACACCCACTAATACAACTAAAAAATGGGACTCACACCTCCACTAATACAACTACTCACTACAAATTAAATAGCAATACTCCTTAATTTTCGTGCCCAAAAGCAAATGACATCCTTGAATGCGGATGGAGTGAATACTACATAAGTGAATAAGGCAAAATATCATATACACTGAAGCTACTCCGATACAGTCTGTTGGTAAATTTTTAGCAATTATTTCATAAAAATATTTTTTTAGCGATTAAAAACATTAGTTTTTCAATATAAAAAATTAATTATATTATTGAATCTAGTATAAAAAGAAAAGGAATATACTCCCTTCGTCCGACAACTAGGTATACATTTTTTCATTTTGGTCCGTCCCAAAACAAAGTATATATTTTCTCTTTTGGTTGATATGATCTATACAAAACCATTATTATATCCACATGACCCCAGACACTACATTAATACAATTACCCACTACACATTAAAATATCATTTCTCTCACTTCATATACATTAAAATATTATACTCGTTAATCTCCGTGTAAAAAGTAAACGTATATATTGTTTCGGAATGAAGAGATTATTTATTAAAAAGTAAATATTATACATTATTGAATTAAAATTAGATAAAATTTTTTTTACTCGGGTACAAGAATTTAAATTCGTGCACTTATATTTAAAATTTATATATTAAATAAATAAAAATATACTATGCATTAGTATGAAGAATTTATACATTTTGTACGAAAATTTTCTATTAGTTTTTTAACAAAATACTATTAAATTTTAAAAATTTATATTCATTAAAAAATACTTATAAATTAAAAATTAATATAATATGAAGGCTAATTATTCTATGCATTCTGGGTGCACGTGCACTCACTTTTAGAAACTTATACACTTATGAATAAAAATATATTACATTTTATTAGCGAATTTTTTGTTAGTTTTTTAATGAAAAACTAAGTATAAAAAAAACTATACAAATTATTAAGAAATATTTATTCCCTCTGTCCCGCCCAAATAGCATCATTTTACTATATTAGACGTCTAGCCCAAATTGCACAATTTTCCTATTTTAGTAAAAAGGGCCCACCAATGACCCACCACTACCCATCACATTTCTCTAATACACATATCCACTTTACATAAAATAATAATACTTCTTTATTTACGTGTAAAAAACAAATGGTACACTTTGATAGGAATGAAAAGAGTATATATATTATTAAATAAAAAATTATATACATATGAGGACACGTGTACCTCATTGAACCTGATATCAACTCTAATACGAAATCATACAGGCGCATGCAAAGAATATCATCTCCTAAAATAGAGTAATTTGTGCAAGAAAAAGAGTGGATATAGTAATTTCGTGACATGGAGTGCACGACATATCATTTCTAATTTAAAGGTGAAATTC
Organism: Pogostemon cablin; assembly: GCA_023678885.1. NCBI lineage: Eukaryota > Viridiplantae > Streptophyta > Magnoliopsida > Lamiales > Lamiaceae > Pogostemon > Pogostemon cablin. Next base: position 1,251,100 of record CM042997.1, read on the forward strand.
TAATTTAAAGGTGAAAAGATACACATCAATACAGACGACCAATAAATGTGCTACAACCAAAATTTCCACATCCATAAATTCTGAGGTCTTGACAGGATCATTTTGGTGGGTAATTAATGTCAGCCAAGTTGGTCATTCTTTATTGTGAATTTAGTTTTTTTTTTTTTTTTATTTAAACAATTTTGATCACTATCAAACAACTGCCGCTGATCAATTAGAAGCGAAAATTACCAATTTAAAAGTTGTTGCAAAATAAATAATTAAACAACAATTTATTTTTTTTAAAAAAAGCTACTATTCACTTAAATATATATAGGGTTGTTAGTTCAAATTCCACAATTGCTATATGATAAATTAATGATTAATGTCAATTTTGATGAAGATTATTAAAGAGTGGAGAATAATTATTGAAATAATGAGGATCATTAAAGAATTTTGATCCTATACACCCTAACCAAACAACAGCAATTATCATTACCCTCACCCAATATTCCAATCAACACCCTTGAGTAAGATGAAATTTTTTCATGCACATTAAATTGTGGTAATCATAAAAACAACAAACATCAACATTTGGTGCACTTTCCTGTGAGATGGATATATGTGAAATGATCGATGAGTCGGGTCGATTCATCATTAAAATATGCTTATTATGTAAATAAAATATGCTTATTGATAGTTAAAGTATATTTATAATACTTATATCATAGTGTAACACTCTAGAACTATACTTTAATACATTATCATACATTAAAAAAATATACTTTAATAACCAATAAGTATACTTTACATGGAGTATATAATAATCATACTTTAACATCTTTCACAAATCGTCACATGTAATCACCATCTCACAATGATAAAATGTATACATACTGGTTGACAATGCAAAACAACATTTTTTTCACACCAATTTCAAGATCTAAAGAATGAAATCACATAACACAATTAGTATTTACATTTTCATCAGACTAAACTTTTGAGAAAATCAAAGAATTTACTGAAATATTCTACTGCACATGGATCATTGCAGCATTTGGGTGTATACTTTTGAAATGATCAACCAGCTCATCACCAATGCAACAGTGTTACAACCCCTGAAACCTCAAGAAAGAAAGAGTTACTCAACAAATTTAAGTAGAAAATGTTATTCATTCAACAGGTTGTACTCTGATCTGAAGGATTTGAGATGAATGAAATTTAATTATCAGCTTCAAAATTCATCATAATTATGTAAAAAACTAACTCGTAATAAGAAAGAATTTAGAACAATATTCATAGATTTCAAATTTCTCAAATGCTTGGATTCAAACACAATATGCAGATCTAATTTACATGTTGCAACACACTTTCGAATCCTCAATCTAAATGCAATTTTAGAGGATATTTGTAAACCAACACAAACCTAAAATATGATCATTTCATACATATCAGAACAAACCAAACAAGCTATATTTGAGCTGCTGTGTACATATATTTCTAACATGATATTGATAGGGCACGCTAAGAACTTTAAGGTCATCATTTCCATTGATTCGTTGTATCAATCGCGCAAATTCAAAAAGAGCTTCGTTTGCCTGGTCAACTGCAATCAGTTCAAGAGTGGATATTTCTCCGAAACCATCTGGAATCTCTCTTAGCGAACAAGGCACTTCAGTATTGGAAAGTGGGTGCTGTCACTTATCCAGATCTTGAGATCAGATCTGTCAATGAGCAGATATTCCAAACGAACAAACTGTCCTTCGCTCGTCTTCCATTCTTCTCCTTTGCAGGCAAAATCTCTTAGTTTAAGCACCTGAAGATTCGGCAAAGACCCAACCATGTTCATACATTCCCAAGCCACTCAAGGTTAATTTCTTTAAAGATGAGGGAAAAACAAGACCTTGAGCAACAGAGAATTAGTTTCAAAGTTTCAAGTTGCTGCAGACAGACAAGATTCTTGAGCTGGTAATCTTCTGAGTATCTATCTCCATCAAAAATTATTGCCAGTTTCTTGAGGTTGGCAACCCTTTTCAACATCCTTTCGCTACATACGAAAAATTTCACCACAGAAAGTGTATGAAGGTTTTCTACAACATGAGCATCTCCTTCTTGATCAGGAGACTAGATGCCTTAACAACGGCAGCATCCAAATTTCCTTTGGTAAATATACCTCATCCTTGGAGTAATGCATTGATCCTTTCCTTCGCCAGATGACTAAGCTATGGAGATTCTGAATGTTGAAGATGATGATCTATATCAGTAATCTTCACACTCCTCTAACAATTAACAAATCAACTAACAATGATTGAAGAAGAATTAAAACAAGAAAGAATGGAAGTATGTGTGTGCATGTGTGTTTGAATCTGTAAAACACCAGATGTATAGTGGTTCGGCTTATTAACCAAGCCTACATCCACTCCAGAGAGAGATCTTTATTGCTTTAACAAGTATGAATGAATTACAACGCACACATGCATGGATTTCAGCATTTATATACACCATGCAATATTAGCAAAGTTACAGGACCACTTCGTGTAACTACTTTCCAGCTGGATTATCAATCAGTTAGAATGAATCTTTCAGTTTGCAACTGACTCCATCACACACCCTGCGTGGCAAGCTACACATCCATGTGTAGAACCTTCCATTCCACGCGCATATGACACGTGTATAACCGCCACAAAGTACCCTGGTCCCCACCTATGCACATGAGCTCATTTCAGCTCAATTTGAGCTGACTTCTCAATGATCTTGCTGCTGTAACCGTTTTAAACCTACAGCACCATTGAGCATGATTTTAATCATACACTTAACACTCCTTAATGTTGATCAAGCATAAGGAATGAAGTTTTCCATCTCAAATCTCCACCTAAAACTTCATACTAAAGCATTACCAATCTCATCCCTTATTCCACTGTTTTGTCAAGACAGTAAACTTGAACACTGCTTTTGTGAGAGTAGCTAAACTCTTCACTGATATACTCAGCATACATTAATAAGACTCTTACATAGTTCAAATTTTGAACTAGGCAAGGCCTTAGTAAGAAAATCAGCTGGATTCTTGGCTGTTTCAATCTTCTTGACAACTACTTTTCCATCTTCCACCAAATCTCTAACAAAATACATCCTTACATCTATGTGCTTTGTCCTCTCATGATATCCCTGATGTCTTGACAAATGTATAGCACTAGAGTTATCACAATGCATCAGTACTGACTCTTGTACCACTCCAAACTCAGATAAAATTCCTTGTAACCATAAGCCTTCTTTTACTGCCTCTGTGAGTGAAATGAACTCAGCTTCAGTTGTAGACAATGCTACCACTGACTGATGTGTTGATCTCCAACTGACAGCTGTGCCAAACAAACAAAATACATAGCCTGACAATAACTTCCTTGTGTCTAAGTTAGCAGCATAATCAGCATCCACATAACCTGCAAGAAACTCAATGTTAGAAGTAAACTTATTGAAATACAAACCTGTTGTCAAGCTGCCTCTGATGTATCTCTGAATCCACTTAACAGCCTCCCAGTGATCCCTGCCTGGATTCCCCATAAACCTACTTACCAAACTCATTGCATGAGCTAAATCTGGCCTGCAACATACCATTGCATACATGAGACTGCCAACTGCATTAGCATATGGTATCCTTTCCATTTCTAATATCTCTGCACTTGTTTTAGCTGATTGCTGAGCTGACAGACTCATCCCTTGCTTTACAGGTGTAGTAACAGCTTTACTCTGATCCATATTATACCTCTTGAGCACTTTCTCTAAGTAAGAACTCTGATGCAACACTATAGAACCTGCTGATCTATCTCTATTGATCTCCATGCCCAATATAACAGTAGCTTCACCCAAATCTTTCATATCAAATTCTGATTTTAACATCTCCTTCACCACTGTGATACCTTCCATAGACTTGCAAGCAATTAAAATATCATCAACATACAATAACAAGAAGGTGTACCATTCACTGTCTTGTTTAATGTATACACAACTGTCAAACTTGCTTCTCTCAAAACCACACTTGATAATATACTCATCAAATCTGAGATACCATCTCCTTGGACTTTGTTTCAATCCATAAAGGGATTTTAAAAGTAAACAAGCCTTACTGGTTGGTGATTGAACTGAAACTCCATCTGGAACTGTCATATAGATTTTCTCCTCCAAATTACCATGAAGAAATGCTGTAGTCACATCCATCTGATGCAATTCCAGATTAAACTGAGTAACTAAAGCCAACAAAATCCTAATGGAACAGTGTTTCAAAACTGGTGAAAAAATCTCAGTGTAGTCAATACCCTCCCTCTGAGAGAATCCTCTAGCAACTAGTCTTGCTTTAAACCTGATTCCATCTGTTCTCTCTGGTGAAACCTTCTTCTTGTAAATCCATTTGCAACTTACCAGCTTCTGATACTTTGGTCTCTGAACAACTTTCCATGTCTGATTCTTCTCAAATGAAAGCAACTCTTCTTGCATAGCAGCACTCCACTTAGCACTATCTTTGCTGTTCATTGCTTCATCATAGTTTCTAGGCTCATATGAATCAACATCCTCTGCAGAATATAGTGCAAAGGATACAATATCAGCTTCTGCAAACCTTGCTGGAGTTTTAATAACCCTCCTTTGCCTATCTCTAGCTAGCTGATAACTGTTAAGTAGCTCCTCAGTATCAGATGTAATCTGGTCACCTTTTGTTGGTGAATCAGTACTTTCTTGTACTGATTCTTCCTCAGTTCTTGACTGATCCTCCTGAAACTTGTTCATAAACTCCACATCAAGCTCAGCCTTATTCTTCTGATTTTGAACTAGAGGTTTTAGTGGCATGACATCCTCATTAAATGTAACATCTCTGCTTAGTATAAACTTCTTACTCTCAATGCACCATAATCTGTAAGCTTTAACACCTTTAGGATATCCAATCATGACACATCTGATAGCTCTTGGAGCTAATTTATCTTGCTTGATGTGTGCATAAGCTAGACAACCAATTACTTTTAGTCTTGAATAGTTAGCAGCTTTTCCAGTCCACACTTCTTGAGGTGTTTTAAATTTCAAAGGTGTTGATGGACTCCTATTGATAAGAAAAGCTACTGTACTAACCAACTCACCCCAAAAATCTTTGGAAAGACCAGAACTACTCAAGATACACCTTACTCTCTCAAGTAAAGTCTGATTTAATCTCTCTGCCACACCATTTTGTTGTGGTGTTCCTGGTACTGTCTTATGCCTTATGATTCCCCTATCTTTACAGAACTTATTGAATTCAACAGAGCAATATTCAAGACCATTATCAGTTCTTAGTATCTTAATTTTACTACATCAAGTATTCTCCACCTCAGTTAACCAGTTCTTGAAAGTAATGAAAGCAGCATCTTTGGTTTTCAGTATATATATCCATATCTTTCTACTATAATCATCAATAAATGAAATGAAATACCTGCCTCCACCTTTTGTTAGTGTTCTTGCAGGTCCCCATAGGTCTGAATGGATATAATCAAGTCTGGATTTGCTTGTATGTTCACCAATGCCAAACTTAAGTCTCTTAGCTTTCCCAAAGATGCAATCCTCACACTGATTAAGCTTGTTTGTTGAACTGATGTTAATGGCTCTCTGTCTTGCTAATTCCTGTAGTCCTTTCTCACTAATATGAGCCAATCTACCATGCCACATATGAATTTCATCATTTCCAGTAGTGACATAGTTTTGTCCAGTCACTGTATGGCCATCAAGAATGTACAATCCATCCTTCCTGATTCCTCTCATCACTTCACATTCCCCTTTCTCTACAATGAGTATACCTCCTTTTGATCTATACTCATAGTCTGAAGCATCTAAGATTCCTAATGAAATCAAGTTTCTTTTGAGTTCTGGAACATACCTCACACCTGTCAAAGTCCTGACAGTTCCATCATGCATCCTCAATATAATTGATCCAATGCCTCTGATTTTACATGTGTGATCATTTCCTAACAACACCGATCCTTCATTCTGGAGCTTAAGATCAGTGAACCAATGCTTCATAGGAGACATGTGAAATGTACATCCTGAATCTAAGATCCAATCCATGGATCTTCTTGATGAACCAACAAGCAATGCCTCAGGATAAGCAACAACCTGATTCTGATCATTTGTTACCTGATTTACCTGCACTCTTTGTTGGCCATCTTTATCAGCTTCTTGTTTCCTTTTCCTTTCATTCTTAAACTTGTAACAGTTCTTCTTATAGTGGCCTGGCTCATGACAATGAAAACACTTTCTAACTTCCTTACCAGATCCAGAATAAACATTTCTGTTTGCTTGTTTCTTTGAATCAGAATTGCCCTTTTTGTTGTACCTTTTGCCATGATCATTTCTTTTAACCATCAAGCCCTCCCCTGATGTTTCATGATCATCAGAAACCTTCTGAAACTCCTTTGTCTTCAGAGCTATTTCAACCTCCTCAAGACTGATAGTTTCTCTATTTCCAAACAAGAGTGTATCCTTGAAGCTCTCAAATGACTTTGGAAGAGCTGATAACAACTTTGAGGCCTTATCTTCTGTTTCAATAGTAGCATTAACGTTTTCTAGATCATCTAATATCTTATTAAATTCATCAAGTTGCACCAAAACTTATCTATCTTCATCCATCTTAAATGAATAGAACTTCTGCTTTAGATATAAACGGTTAGCAAGTGACTTTACCATGTATAGATCTTCAAGCTTCTTCCATACTGCCCTTGCAGAAGTCTCATTCTGTACCTCCCTCAGAGCCTTATCACCAAGGCACAACACAATGGCACTTAATGCTCTTTCTTGTGTATCAGCTTCTGCAGTGGCTTCAATGGATGATTGTGCAGTTGCTTCAGTGATTGGAGGCTTCTCCTTAATAGCATCTGCCAAACCTTGTTGTACCAGAATAGCTTTCATCTTGATCTTCCATAATCCAAAGTCAGATTTCTCTGTGAATTTCTCAATATCAAACTTGGTTGCAACCATGGTGTGAACCTCCTCTCAACTGCTTCTTGATTTCTTCTGTTAGATTGCTGATCTGTGATTTCAGTTTTCCCACAGACGGCGCCACTTTGTTGAAGATGATGATCTATATCAGCAATCTTCACACTCCTCTAACAATTAACAAATCAACTAACAATGATTGAAGAAGAATTAAAACAAGAAAGAATGGAAGTATGTGTGTGTATGTGTGTTTGAATCTGTAAAACACCAGATGTATAGTGGTTCGGCTTATTAACCAAGCCTACATCCACTCCAGAGAGAGATCTTTATTGCTTTAACAAGTATGAATGAATTACAACGCACACATGCATGGATTTCAGCATTTATATACACCATGCAATATCAGCAAAGTTACAGGACCACTTCGTGTAACTACTTTCCAGCTAGATTATCAATCAGTTAGAACGAATCTTTCAGTTTGCAACTGACTCCATCACACACCCTGCGTGGCAAGCTACACATCCATGTGTAGAACCTTCCATTCCACGCGCATATGACACGTGTATAACCTCCACAAGTACCCTGGTCCCCACCTGTGCACATGAGCTCATTTCAGCTCAATTTGAGCTGACTTCTCAATGATCTTGCTGCTGTAACCGTTTTAAACCTACAGCACCATTGAGCATGGGTTTAATCATACACTTAACACTCCTTAATGTTGATCAAGCATAAGGAATGAAGTTTTCCATCTCACTGAAGCATGGATATGGCTGCAGGAATCTTCATGGGGCACCCGAAACCAAGGTACCTCAAATGTAACAACTCGAATACTTGAGCAGGGAGCGAGTAGGCAGTAGCATCACCCTCAGCAATCTAAACTTTCGCAAGGAGTCTAGCGAGCTGTCACTAGGTTGGAAGCATATAATTGAACGAACAGTTGATCCATAAGTCTTTGAGAGGAACTTTAGATCCGTATGAGCAATACTCAGACTTCTCTTCCTGATCTCTTGTTATAGACCATTCTCGTACGAGATGATGGAGTCTGCAAGTCTTGATTTTCCTATTAGACTTGCAACTTGCCACATCAACAAGACTTCTCTTTACTAGATCCTCCAGATACTCTTCTGCACACACTTCATAGCTATTAGATGATGAACATGGCTTCACATAGCCTTCAGCTATCCATAACTTGATGAGTTTTGAAACATGGATCTCGTACTTCTTCGGAAAACACCCCATGTATAAGAAACAGGCTCTCAAATGATGAGGCAAGTATGCGTAACTCAAAGACATCATCTTTTCAAACTGCCCTTCTTCTGCAGCAACAGCTGAGCATATATTCTTTATAATCTCATTCCATTTCTCTTTCGTCGCACTAACAGACAATAGGAGACCCGCAATCAACACAATTGCAAGTGGAAGTCCTCAACAGATTCTCACAATATCCCTTCCAAACTTCTCAAATTCTATTGCAGCCTCCTCTCCAAGTTTCTCCAACTGAAGAGGGAAATTTTCTTGTTTGAACACCTTCTGTCCAAGCAAATTCCAACTCACATCTGGATTTAATTCATGCATCTGGTAACTACTGCTTGAAGAGCTAGCAGCATACGAAGCCACCTCCCGTTTCCTCGTGGTCAACATGATTCGACTATCATTATCATCATCCGGAAATATACGCCTCCAATCATCCCACTCCTCTACTGTTGTATATGTAGACCATGCATGCATGTATACATGTGTGTATGTGTAATATATAACAAATAAGGATGTGGAAGATGGTGTTTGAGGTAGCAGCAAGTTGAGTGAGTGAGTAAGAACAACAAGCTGCATTAAGGAAGTGAGAGCTGAAGCTGTGATAGTTTTGTCATGTTGATTGATCAAGCTAGGCGCATAAGTGATGGTTAGATAATTGTAGCTGTTGGTGACAGTTAGAAGAAGTTGAGGATCAGTTGTAACCAACTGATAACTGGTTGTTTACTTGGTGATACATGCATGATGACAGTTGAGAGGGTGCAGTATACATGTGGTGTTGCTGCGGTTATTAGTCTATCATCACATGCCGAATAGTTTGGTTAGGTTCTTCAGCTAGGATCAAGAAGATGAGATGCTGGATTGATGGTGGAGATTCAACATAAGCAACATGATGTGATCAACATGAGAATGAGCCGTAGGATCAGAAGTTGGGCTGTGGCTAATGAAGTGGTGACATGGAAGTTGGTTGTAACTAACTCAGCTGATCACATGGAAGAAGTTGAACTTGCTGGTGCATACTAGTTTGCATCAGTGAGGTATAAAAGGGAGTATACCATGCACATCAAAGGATAAGAGTGATCATCATCATCATCTAAGCTAGTTCATAAAATTAGGGTTTCTTAAGTAGTTTAGCTCATCATCATCTTCAAGTTGTAACCTGTTTTATCATATAGTGATTGCTCTCCTTAAGAAAGTGGATGTAGATCAACAAGATCGAACCACTATAATCCTTGTCTTCTTTCTTCGTTTTAGTTGTGTTTCTGTTTTTGGTTGAATCAATACACAAATTGAGAGAATAGGGCAGAGTGTGAGCAATCTTTGGTGATCAATTTTGCATACATTCATAAGAATTGGCGCCGTCTGTGGGAAGCCAAGAAGAAAAAGATTCAGTGGAGAAGAAGATCAAATGGTTACTACAAAGTTTGATATTAAAAAGTTCACAGAGAAGGCAGACTTCAGTCTGTGGAGGATGAAGATGGAGGCCATCTTGGTTCAACAAGGTTTATTAGATACTATCAAACCATTACCTGAGGTCAGACTGTAGGAGTTGATGCTGCTGTTCTTGCAGCTGATCAAGATCAACAAACCAAGGCCAGAAGTGCTCTTATTTTATATCTTGGAGATAAGGCTCTAAGGGAGATTTTAAAGGAAGCTACAGCAAGAGGAGTTTGGAAGAAATTGGAGGAGTTGTACATGGTTAAAAGTTTGGCCAACCATTTGTACATGAAGCAGAAACTGTACTCCTTCAAGGTATCAGAAGATAAGTCAATAATTGGTCAATTAGATGAGTTTAACAAGATCATTGATGATCTAGAAAATATTGATGTGGCTCTGTCAACTGAAGATAAGGCTGTCATCCTCATGTCAGCACTTCCAAAGTCTTTTGAAGGTTTAAGAGATACACTTATGTTTGCTAATGCTGAATGCATCTCCCTTGAGCAAGTATTGTTAGCAGTTAAGGCAAAAGTGCTTCATAAGAATCTAGAACAACAAGCAACTGCAGAAGGTTTGACAGTGAAGAAACAGAACCAGTGGAACAAGAATAACAAGAATAATAAGAACAATGTTGATAAGAGGAAGCCAGAAAAGAACTATAGTGCATCAGCAGATGAAGAAGAAAACAAGAATTGCTTCCACTGCAATAAGCCTGGATATTACAAGAAATAATGTTTCAAATGGAAAGCAATGGTGGTAAAGAAGATAGTTGAAAAGGGAGGAAATAAGAGGTCTCATGCAAATCAGGTAACAACAAATCAAGTTGGTACATATTCTAATTTCATTGAAGCAATGTCAGTGTGTTCTAGTTCAGTATCAGAAGAATGGGTTATGGATTCTGGATGTACATTTCATATGACTTCTAGGAAAGATTGGTTTACTGAATTAAGACCACAAGATGAAGGATCAGTAATGCTAGGTGATGATCATACTTGTAAGATTGTTGGAATTGGTTCTATCAAACTTAAAATGTTTGATGGGAAAATCAGGATGTTAAAGAATGTTAGATATGTACCAAGCTTAAGTAGAAATCTAATATCTCTTGGAATGTTAGTTTCTCAAGGTTATGAGTGCTATTTGAAGGGACATACACTTACTGTCATAAAAGGAAAGCTAGTAGTTGTTAAAGGGTTTAAGAGGTCTGATCTATACTTCTTGGATGGTTCTGTTGTAACTGGACAGATTAATGCAACTAAGGATGAGAGTAGTGTTAATGTTTGGCATGGAAGGCTTGGTCATATAAGTGAAAGAGGCTTGCAAGAACTTACAAGACAGAAGCTGTTTGAGTTCAGTTCAACCTGTAAGTTAGATCAATGTGAAGCTTGTATATTAGGAAAGGCAAAGAGGTTGAAGTTTGGTGCAGCTGAGCATAATACCAAAGCTAGGTTGGAATATGTTCATTCTGATCTTTGGGGGCCTTCCAAGACTTCAACAATAGGAGGTGGGAAATACTTCATATCATTCATTGATGATTATTCAAGAAAGGTATGGATTAAAATTTTGAAGACAAAAGATGAAGCATTATCAGTTTTTAAAGTGTGGTTGACAGAGGTAGAACTGCAAACTGGAAATAAGGTCAAGTGCTTAAGAACAGACAATGTGCTTGAATTTGTGTCACATGAGTTCAATAAGTTTTGTCAAGAGAAAGGTATTAAGAGGCACAAGACAGTGCCAGGTACTCCACAGCAAAATGGAGTAGCTGAAAGAATGAATCAGATACTTCTTACCAGAGTTAGGTGTATGATGAATAGTGGAGGTTTCTCAAAAGGTTTCTGGGGTGAGTTAGTTTCCACTGCAGCTTATTTGATTAATCTGTCACCATGCACAACACTTAAGTTTAAACCACCTGAACAAGTGTGGTCTGGAAGGGTACCAGATTATAGTCATTTGAGAATTATAGGATGTCTGGTGTATTCACATCAGAAGCAAGACAAGTTAGATCCTAGAGCAGTTAAGTGTGTGTTAGTGTTTGCCTATTTTTAGCACTCACGAGCAAGAATACTCGATCGTTGTAGTAGTATATCCCAAGAAAAATTATCAATCCAATAAGGAGTTATGTTCGGACTAGCAAAATACGTGAGCTCATGTTCATGTTGTTTTTGTAAAGATGATCGGGGGTTTGGAGATTGATTAACAACTAAAGCAAGGAGCAAGTAAATAAGATAGCAAATAAGATAAATGACAAGTAAAGAAAATGGGTGCTAAAGTTCAAGTATGTAAAAACATGGGATTAGAAACATCCAAGCACACTCGATTCATATTATCATGCAAACGGAATTCAACTCAATTGATGTAGACTAAGGGTGATCACGATTGTATCCTAAGCTCCCTTTCGGGTTACAAAGGTTGTTAATCCATTTTAGACTCCCAAAAGCACTTAAGATCAAAGCCCAACATTAACCCCTTCCATCTAGGTACTAGTTAGATTAAACTCTCCCTTTTTGTGTACTAAGGCCAACGAATGGATTGGTTACCCTCATTGAATTCAAATATCCTTTCGGTCAAACCCAAACTCAATGTCTATTCATGCCTTCCTAATACTATAGAGGGTCGTTTCCATCTCACTCCAAGCAATACATACATGAACATCATGATAGCATTTAATTACCACAAATAATTCATTGATCAACAATCCATTAAACCAATAAACATTCATGAATAACAAACCATGCCATCACAACATCAAGACAATTAAACTCCATGAATAGAAATCAACATCAATTAAATCAAATAAAAAGTAAAAATCTTAAGTTTAAGCTCATTCACACACATTTCAATAAAAACACAAAACACAACCAAATAACACATAAAATACGGATAAAATAATACGAAAACACATATAAAAAGACACTAAAATGTAGGTGAAAATAGCTCTAATCAGTTAGTAGGCTATCCTAAATAGGTAAAAGGATACAGACTATGGTGTTATGAGAATAACATATTTATTGTTAGTAGGGATGTAACATTCAATGAAGATAAGATGCCTTTGTTTGAGAGAGGTGCTGATAAGGTCATAACTACTGATAAGTGTGAGTTTGAGATGGAGCATGATGACAGAACAATAGTACAGCAGGGTCAAGATTAAAGAGATGATAGTGTACATGAGGAAGTTGCTGCAGAGGAGAGGTCTGAGTCATCTGGTTCAAATGAAAGAAGAACTCTTAGTAGCTATCAACTGGTTAGGGATAGATTAAGAAGACAGATCAAAACACCTATAAGATATATAGAGGCAGACACAGTATCATATGCACTGTATGTAGCATCAGACATTGATGTCTATGAACCTAGGACATACTCAGAAGCAGTATCAGGAAAGGAGAGTATGCAGTGGTTGGATGCTATGGAAGAAGAGCTGCAATCATTAAAAAGGAATAACACTTGGATGATTGTTGACAAACCAGTTAATCAGAAGATTGTAGGTTGTAAGTGGATATATAAGAAGAAACCAGTTACAAGTAAGGAAGGAAGAATCAGATATAAGGCAAGACTTATAGCAAAAGGTTTTTCACAGCAAGAGGGTGTAGATTATAATGAAATTTTCTCACCAGTAGTCAAACACTGTTCCATAAGGATTTTACTATCATTAGTTACTCAGTTGGATTTGGAATTACATCAGATGGATGTAACAGCAGCTTTCTTGCATGGAAATTTAGAAGAGAAGATTTACATGAATATTTCTGAAGGTGTTAGTTTAAAAGGAGCAGATTCAAAGGCTTGCTTATTACTTAAATCACTATATGGTCTGAAGCAAAGTCCAAGACAGTGGTATCTCAGTTTTGATGATTACATTACTTCTAATGATTTTGCCAGGAGCATGTTTGATAGCTGTGTGTACATAAGATGTGATAAGGGAAGCTATACTTACCTACTACTTTATGTGGATGATATATTAATAGCTTGCAAAGATATGATAGGAATCAATTAAGTAAAGGACACTTTGAGAAAGGAGTTTGACATGAAAGATCTAGGTGAAGCTAGAATGATACTTGGTATGCAGATTGAGAGGGACAGATCAGCTGGTCTGCAGAGGTTGTTTCAAGAGTCATACTTGGATAAAGTTCTAAAGAGGTATAATATGAATCTTTGTAAGAGTGCATCAGTACCAGTTAAGCAAGGTTTAGGTCTGTCATCTCTTCAAGGACCTCAAACAGATAAGGAAAGGACTGAAATGAGCAAAATACCATATACAAGTGCAATTGGCAGTTTGATGTATGCTATGGTATGCTGTAGACCAGATTTAGCTTATGTTATGAGTGTGATCAGTAGGTTTATGAGTAATCCTGGTCTTGTTCATTGGGATACAGTAAAGTGGGCACTGAGATATGTTAGAGGTACTATATCAGTTGGATTGAAGTTTCAGAAGCAAGATACTTGGGATGAGGCTGTTGTTGGTTATGTGGATACAGATTATGCAGCCAATCTTGATACAAGAAAATCAATGACAGGTTATGTGTTCAATTTATTTGGTACAACAATAAGCTGGAAGGCTACACATCAACACATAGTAGCATTGTCCACCACTGAAGCTGAGTTTGTTTCTCTTATAGAAGCAATAAAAGAATGTGTTTGGTTGGTTGGTATTTTGAGAGAATTTGAAGTTTAGCAGGAAATTATTGAAGTGTATTGTGATAACCAAAGTGCTGTACATCTCTCAAAACATCAAGGATATCATGAGAGGACTAAACACATTGATGTGAGACTTTACTTTATAAGAGACATGATAGAGAAGAAGCTAGTTGATGTTAAGAAGATTAAGACAGCAGATAATCCTACTGATGCATTTACTAAGGGTCTACCTGTTCAAAAGTTTGAATTGTATAAGAGTCTTATTGGTCTTCACTGAAGAGAAGAAAGGAAGGAGTGCTGCAGCCTGTAATTACAGCAAGGTGGAGAGTTTTTTTATCACTTATGATGATGCATGGTCTAAGGTGGAGATTTGTTGTATATGTAGACCATGCATGCATATATACATGTGTGTATGTGTAATATATAACAAATAAGGATGTGGAAGATGGTGTTTGAGGTAGCAGCAAGTTGAGTGAGTGAGTAAGAACAACAAGCTGCATTAAGGAAGTGAGAGCTAAAGCTGTGACAGTTTTGTCATGTTGATTGATCAAGCTAGGCGCATAAGTGATGGTTAGATAATTGTAGCTGTTGGTGACAGTTAGAAGAAGTTGAGGATCAGTTGTAACCAACTGATAACTGGTTGTTTACTTGGTGATACATGCATGATGACAGTTGAGAGGGTGCAGTATACATGTGGTGTTGCTGCGGTTATTAGTCTATCATCACATGCCAGATAGTTTGGTTAGGTTCTTCAGCTAGGTTCAAGAAGATGAGATGCTGGATTGATGGTGGAGATTCAACATAAGCAACATGATGTGATCAACATGAGAATGAGCCGTAGGATCAGAAGTTGGGCTGTGGCTAATGAAGTGGTGACATGAAAGTTGGTTGTAACTAACTCAACTGATCACATGGAAGAAGTTGAACTTGCTGGTGCATACTAGTTTGCATCAGTGAGGTATAAAAGGGAGTATACCATGCACAGCAAAGGATAAGAGTGATCATCATCATCATCTAAGCTAGTTCATCAAATTAGGGTTTCTTAAGTAGTTTAGTTCATCATCATCTTCAAGTTGTAACCTGTTTTATCATATAATGATTACTCTCCTTAAGAAAGTGGATGTAGATCAACAAGATCGAACCACTATAATCCTTGTCTTCTTTCTTCGTTTTAGTTGTGTTTCTGTTTTTGGTTGAATCAATACACAACTTGAGAGAATAGGGCAGAGTGTGAGCAATCATTGGTGATCAATTTTGCATACATTCATAAGATCTACACTCAGTATGTCATCCAACACAACAAGATACCTCTTATTTTTCAAGAATTTGAACGCTTTATCTCTGATTGACTCAATGCTTTCCCCAGATTTCTCTGGCTCCTCGATACCAATGAGATTCGAAAGAACATTTTCAGCCACATAATATGACGATAGAGTGACCCAAATACGAATACCAAAATGATACATGATTGATTGACTTCTATAAATACTTCTAGCAAGAGTAGACTTACCAATTCCTCCCATGCCTTGGATTGGGATTACCTCAAGTTTCGATGATCCTCCACAGAGCATATCCCTAATTTTTGAAAAATCTTCATCGAATCCGACGACGATATCGTCGCCGGCCGATGAAAATTTTGTTGACGATGACCTAGGAACAGCAGGAAACTCCAAATCCAAACCGTCGACATTATCGTCGCCGGCGGATCTCAATTTAGCCGATGAGGAACTATGGCTAGTGGGAGAATCTTCATCGAAACCGACGACTTCTTTAGCGATTGAATTGATCTCCTGTTCAACTCTTTTCAGCTCTTGAAAATCATAAAAGCGCTTCGAATTCACGCTTTCTATTCCCGCGGCGGTGGCTCTCGTCACTTTATAGTGCGACCGAAATTGTTCGTACATGAAGTGCTCCATAATATCTTGCCCTTCGTTTGCTGCATCTCTGATTCTTCTCTCCACGCCGTAAGCTTCCATTGGAAAGTTTTCAAGATATTTTTGCAGCAAAGTAACTTTTTTCTGGATGGATTCAATTTTTTGTTTCCCGTTAAAAGAAATATGAAAGCAATCATCATTCAGGATTTGTTCGATTGTTTGTACAAGTGAAACAAGAACAGCATAGGCCATTAAAAAGAAGCTAGAATTTCAGCAAATTCAACCAACTATAATGGAGAAATGATTCAAAAGAAGGATAATTATGGTAAGAAATTAATTTTGTGGAAGATTGGATATAGAGAGAAAAGGGTAGATTAGAGTCGTATAATAAAGACAGGATAGGAAATATTTTCACAAACTCGTTAAATTAAATTAAAATACTGTCATAATCATTCACTTGGATAACCTAATAATCAACGAATATTTCTGGTTTACCAAACTAAACTATGAAGTACTAATAATTAGTTGCATGCAACTTTAATTCTTCATCTTTTTGTGTTCAATTCTGCATATTCCGTTATTCTTTGGCAAGTATCTTTTCTTGCACACAGTGCCTGCCCTGACATTAGGGTGCCATGGCAAAATCCAAAAAGGAGACCCAACCTCCATTAACGAATATATTAGAGAGAAAAGGGTAGATAAGATTAGACAAATATAGTAAATAGAGTAAAAATATAATGGACAATTATATAAAAATAGATGTTAATAATATTATCTATTTTGTTTTTTTATAAGGATCTCATTTCTTTGTTTTAGGTATTCGCTACAAATGATCATTTTTTCATTTTTACACGTATGAGCCCCACATCTATAATACAATCAAAATATAAAACATTCCCACACTAATACAAATATTCACTACATATTAAATAATACTCCCTCCGTCCCATAATACTTTTCACGTTTACTGTTCCACGTTATTTAAGAAAATGTGCACTTTTGACCAACTTTATTGATTTTGGAGGGTATTGTGGTATTTTTAGATAATAAAAAAGTATAAAGTAATGATATGTGTGTAAAAAATGAGTAACAAATTTGAAATTAAAGGAACTTTTGAGGTTGTTAGATAAAGTGATGTTTCCTTTTTTGGGATGTGAAAGGTTTTGTGGGACAAACAAATGAAAAAAGTGTTAAAGATTTTATGGGACGGGGGAGTAATATTTTTTAATTTACGTAGGAGAGAGTGGAACCTATAAAAAATAAAAAAATAAAAGAACATCAAAAATTAAAAATATGTTAAAATGGAACGAAGAATGTCTAGAAATTAGCTAGCTACAGAATGATATGTCAGTATATTGAATAATGTATAAGGTAGTATACTCCCTCCGTCGACCAAGGGTGCATTTTTTTTTGCACGTAGATAGTGAGTAGTTGTATTAGTGGGAGTGTGAACCCAATGTTTTAATTATATTAGTGGGTGAGTGTGGGACTCAAATATATAAAAAAAGAAAGGGAATCCTTTGGGTGGAATGACCAAAATGGAAAAAAAAAAGATTCTTAATGCGGGACGAATGGAGTATAAATCATGAGTAGTTTAATTCTTAGTTAACCTAATAATATTACATGCCTAAAATAAATCTAATACATCATATATATATATATATATATATATATATATATATATATATATATATATATATATATATATATATATATATATATATATATATATATATATATATATATATATTAAATGGGGCCCTTAATATTTAGGGGCCAATGGCGAAGGCACACGGAGACACCCTCAAGGCCGGCCCTGCTTGCACATTGCATGGTTGCATGTTCATACATTAATATTGATTCATTTAATTTGAATGATTTATATCGGTCAATTTATTAAAAATATCAATTTTAAATAAATTGATAATACAGTCTCCAAAGGGTCAATATAATAATAATATCAATTTTAAATAAATTGATAATAAAATCTCCAAAAGAAAATGTAATCAACTTTAAACCTAATGTAGCCCTAGCTAAATGCTAAAATAGGATTTTTATATCAATTCCAAGGGCAACCCCAATGGTTGGGGTTACTCAAATAACCAAATCACCAAAAATTTGGGGATTTGGTGCATATCTCCTCCAATTATTTTTATCCAAAATTTATTGCAGAATGAAATATTCTATAAAATATTATTTTATTAAATTTAAATAATTATAATATTCTAATTGATTATTTATCCCTCTAATTTTAAATTATTAATTAAATAATATATTTTTATTTTGTATTAATTAATTTATATTTAAATTTTAAATTTAATTTCTAAATTTTAATGTTGTATAAATTTTACAAATTACATCAAAATAAATATAAACATGAAATTAAAGAAAAATATAAACAACACATATTTTATTGATAATGAATACAACACATACAAATAAAAGGAATAAACTTTTGAATTTTAATCCTCACATAAATACAATTCCCAAATATGATCAATTAATGCATCTCGAAATTCATAGTGAGCATCTCGATTTTTTATTTTTCTAAATCTAGCTAGAAATTCCTGGAATTGAGAATCGTCATCATCCTCCATTTCAATATTTATAGCCGGTGATTCTACGTGGTTAATAAAAATTCGGGGAGTGATTTACCCCTATTTTAATTGTAAGAATAAAAATTATGTTGTTTTATTTTTTCAGTATTTGTATTTTTATTTATTGTAATAATGTTTAAATTTTAGGAAATTTATTTATATGTCTAGTGTCTAATGTATTTGTATGTTTATCTTTTTTAATGTTCAATGTAATTTTTTTTAATGTAATATGTAATTTTAATTGTGGAAGAAGTAATTTTTTAAATTATTTTAATGATACATAATTTATTATATATTAATTATATAAAATATAATAAACATAAATATCTATATTTAACAATTAAAAATAATTATTAAGAGTGATTAAAAATATATATAAAAATAATTATTTTTAAATTGAATATTAAAAATAATTATAAAAGAAATAAAATAAATTTGGGTAATAAATTTAGGTCACGTTCTCCTTTTACCCAAATTTTTTGGGTAAAAGGATTAACTACTCTTTTACCCAAAATTTTGGGTAGAAGGTGCTACCATTAGAGATGGCCTAATTCTTGAAATCTTAGATGTAAGAAGAATTCTAAGTTGGAACATTAATTGTTTTTCTCCCTTCTACCAAATACTTATACTCCCTCCCTCCCACGTATTTTTATCCACTTTCCATTTTGGGGTGTCCCACGTATTTTTACTCATTCTATTTTTGGCAAAAATACATATTATTTTATTACCTACTTTTTACAATCCCAACAAATTTAATTACTTTTTTACACTTTATTCATCATTCCCAATAACTTTATTCATTTTTTCTTTTTAAAATACTAATTTATCTATACTTTTTCTTACATTATATATTAAAAAAATAAAACGTCTTAATCTCCGTGCCCGTACAAACGGGTAAAAAATACCCGGGACGGAGGGAGTATTATAATTTATATAAATTTTAGTGTATACTATAAAAGTATATGTGTATATAAATACTCCCTCCATCCCGGGTGTTTTTACCCGTTTGTACGGGCACGGAGATTAAGACGTTTTATTTTTTAATATATAATGTAAGAGAAAGTAAGGATAAATTAGTAATTTAAAAAGAAAAAGTGAATAAAGTTATTGGGAATGATGAATAAAGTGTAAAAAAATAATTAAAGTTGTTGGGATTGTAAAAAGTAGGTAATAAAATATCATGTATTTTTGCCAAAAATAGAATGAGTAAAAATACGTGGGACACCCCAAAATAAAAATAGATAAAAATACGTGGGATAGAGGGAGTATAAAAGATTGACTTCATATAATACAGAATGAAGTCGTCGTTGATGGATTGGATGGCAAGTTTCCAGTTGTCGCTATCATAAGCTGGTGCCAAATTGATGAATGAATGATATACATGTGTATTACTCCATCCTCCCATATATTTTTACACACTTTCTATTTTAGCTAAAATAGAATTTTTTATATCAATTCCTAATTCTTGAAAAATTATACTCCTATGTAAGAAGAATTCTAAATTGGAACATTAATTGTTTTTCTCCCTTCTATCAAATACTACATTATAATTTATACTCTTTCCGTCCTAGAGAAGTTGGTATTTTTTTTTTGTCACGAAGATTAAGGAGTATAATAATTTAATGTAAAGTAAAGTGAGAAAAATAATATTAAATGTGTAGTGGGTAGTTGTATTAGAGGTGATATATGGGGTCTATGAGAATAGATTAATTGTTTTTATATGAGTCTCATGTATTAAAAAGAAAATCTATCAACTTTATTGGGATAAACCAAAAAGAAAAGTGTGCCAACCTGTATGAGACGGAGGAAGTACAAATTTTAGTATATACTATAAAAGTATATATACATATAAATATAAAAGATTGACTTTATCATATATAATACAGAATGAAGTTAAACAGTGAGCTCTCTCTATAAGCCACTTGAAGCATATCCTGCGATTTACCTCCTCCATCAATTCCCACAATTTACGTCCTTCATCAATTCCCAAGAGAGAGGCGATGAGGGCACGTAATGGTGGGTACACCATCAGAATGAAGTCGTCGTTGATGGATTGGAGGGCAAGTTGATTCCAGTTGTCGCTATCATATGCTGGTGCCAAATTGATTAATGCATGCTATACATGTGTATTACTCCCTCCCCCGTATTTTTAATCATTTTTTATTTTGGGTTATTTCATGTATTTTTATATATTCTATTAATAATAAAAATACATAATATTTTATTCCCAACAACTTTAGGCAAAAGCTTGTGTGTGCCCGAACACACGGGAGCACATTCAGTGTGCCTTTAGAATTTTATGTTAAATTGTATACCTTTTAGTATAAAGATGTGTATCCTTTATTTTCAAGGCAAAAACTTGTGTGTGGGTCCGGGCGCACGGAAGCACACTCCGTGTTCCTTTAGAATTTTGTGTTAAATTGTATACCCTTTAGTATAAAGATGTGTACCCTTTATTTTCTGAAGAAAAATAAAAAATATAATGAAAAGTGTACACCCTTTAGAACAAAATGGTATACTCTTATTAATTAAAGTGTATACACTTTAAAACAAAATAATGTATCATTATCCATAATATTAAATTTTAAAGGCACACGGCGTGCGCCCTAGCTCACGCAAGCCTCACTCACAACTTTAATTACTTTTTTACAATTTATTCATCATTCCCAACAACTTTATTTACTTTTTCTTTATAAAATACTAATTTATCCCTATTTTTTCTTACATTATATATTAAAAAATAAAACGTCTTAATCTCCGTTCCCGTACAAATGAGTAAAAATAGCCGGGACAGAGGGAGTAAAATACTTGATTTTTTTATTTATTTTGATACGCACTTTAATTTCAATACTTATGAATGAAAGCATCTTGATTTGAAGTTAATGACATTTCTAATTATTCAATTAATTAGGTGTATTATTATACGATTTGACTGGTTTTACCTTAAATTAAATACCGTCTTTCATTATTGTTACTCCCTCCCTCCCTCCCTCCCTCCCGAGTATTTTTAACCATTTATACGGTCACGGAGATTAAGACGTTTTATTTTTTTAATATATAATACTCCCTCTGTCCCATACTTATATTCACACTTTCCGTTTTCGTCCGTCCCACACTTATGTTCACCACCCAAAAAAGGAAACTTCACATAAACCAACAACCTCAAAAGTTCTCTTAATTTCAAAAATACCACTCTCACCTAACACACAAAACATACTTTATAATTTATTTATTACCTAAAAATACTACAATACCCCTCAAAAGTCAATAAAGTTGGTCAAAAAGTAACTTTTCTTAAACTCCGTATCTACAGTACCGGTGAACATAAGTCCGGGACGGAGGGAGTATAAGAGAAAGTATGGATAAATTAGTAATTTAAAAAGAAAAAGTGAATAAAGTTATTGGGAATGATGAATAAAGTATAAAAAAGTAATTAAAGTTGTTGGGATTGTAAAAAGTAGGTAATAAAATATTATATATTTTTGTCAAAAATGGAATGAGTAAAAATACGTGGGACACCCTAAAATGAAAAGTGAATAAAAATACGTGGGGCGGAGGGAGTATTTTTATTTTTGTGTAGAAAATTGAATTTTGGAGCAACATTATTAACAAAACATTGTGTCTAACCGTTTATTAAAGCCAAGTCAATCCCGTGTAGTATATATTAGGTGAAGGTAAAAATCATTTTCATAGTTAAAAATAATACTCCCCGCCCCGCGAAAAGAGGGTCTTTTGCTTTTTTATGTAAATTAAGGAGTATTATTATTTAATGTGTAGTGGGTAGTGATGAGTGATATTTTCACCTAAATTTTAGTGTCTTTTTATGTGTGTTTTCGTATGATTTTATTCATATTTTGTGTTCTATTTGTTTTTTTTTGTGTTTTATGAAATTGTGTGAGTATGAGCTTATACGTGTTAAAACAAGTGAAAAATGGAGCAAAAACGGAGTCGGGAGAAAGAAAGAAGAAAAGTAGCACAAACACAGCCAACCGTGTTTAGTACTCGAGGCGTGTAACGCGCACAGCCCGTGTACCGCGCACGGGCCTGTAAGATTTGACCGTGCGCAATCGTCCGAAAACACAATACGGCCACTCCTGTGATCGTGTACCGCGCACGAGCCGTGCGCCATCCGAAGTTCATCGTTGACCAAGAACCTTAGACATGACTCGGGCCGTGTACTGGACTCGGGCCGTGTAAGTGTAAAATTCAGAAAAAAAAATTAGAATCCTTCTAGAAGCTTCCAAGGGGTATAAATACCCAATACTTCAATATTTCATGGGATTTTTGTGGTTTTGCCCTACACACACCTCACATACCATTTCTCCCATTTTACACCACCATCTTCATCCATTCACCATGCATTGAATCCACCCATCCTGGGAAGTTCATTAGTGTTGCTTACTTGAGAAGGAGAACAAGAAGGTTCAGAATCACAGAGGAAATAACGGAGAATCACACCATATTTAGGGTTTTTCTTACTCTTTCTTTCTTAATTTTGGATAATATGTTTTCATACCTAACCATGTGTGTTGCTTGTAACACCATGGGCTAGTACTTCTTGGATAGTGCTAGGTTCTGAAGGTTGAATTGTTTTGAATTGATGATCTATAATAGGTTAGATACCTGCAGTATACTTATTTTCTTATTAATGCTTTGATTTGAGACTTATATTTTTGTCTTATATGATCTGTCCTAATTCATGAGTATGTCATTGTCTGATGCATGTTTATGATTATTGCTTGTGTCATAGAAGGAATTATATTTATCAACATGTTATGGGTAAAGATGATCTAACCATATAACCTTTATTCATTATAATAATTAATATTGGACACTTACTATATCTATTAATTACCATTCTAGAGGATTTGGTTTCTTAGATTGTTAGGTGGGAATTGGGGATTAATTCTTAAGTACCTATAAAGGAAAGTCTAGTGCTCTAACCTTTAATGGAATTTTGCATGATGTACCTAGAAAAGGAGTAGGAATTACTCTTCTGCATTTGAGGGTTTGAACCTGGTTTATGTGTTAAGTTTACTTTCAAAGAGGGATTTAACACAAATTAGTGATTGCTTTCAAAAGAACTGCAGGGATTCCAACCGATTGTTTAGTGATTTGATTTGATCAATTTAACTGGATTTCCTAGTGCTATCTATCTTCTCTCTTAAAAACTTTCATATTTAATTTTATCTGCTATTTTATTATTTTTAGTATTTATTTTCTGCATCTTTAAATTAGGTTATTCTCAAAATACCCAGATTTGTCTTATATTAGAATAATCATAAATAGATTAAATAGTGAGTCTAGAATTATACTTTGGGTTCGATAATAGACTTGGTCACACGCTTATCTGCAACAGATTCCTAATACTTGGGGACACGCAAAAAGGTGAACACTAGTAGCTTGAAGAAGGATCGTTTCGAGTGATCTTAATAGAGATATTTTTTATTTTATTTTCTTTTTGTTATTTGGCTCGTGAAATCTTGTTCTAACTTCTTTTCTTTGTGAGGTGTATACAAATGAGGTCAAGGGGGACACAATCGGAGCCCATTGACGTTGAAATAGAATAAACTTTTCGAAGAAGGAGAAGAGAGAACAAGAAGAGTGTTCAAATGGAGAATTTTCAAGGAGATAATCGTGTGGAGATAGAGCATGATGGGGAAGGAGGACAATATGTGAACGTACAAGACAACACACCTCAATTCAATACCAATCCTCCTCAACATGCCCATCAAAATCATGGAGCTTTTAACAATCAAGCATTGCTTCAACAAATGGTGCAACAAGCTTTACTTCAACAAGGATATCCACAAGCTTTTGCTCCTCCTCAACAAGCTTACGTGCCACCACCACCACCTCCGGTGCAACACGGAATTCATAATGATCAAAGGGTGATTTGAGATTTCTTTATGCCGAGGGTGATGCCACATATGATGGGACAACCAATCAACGCCAACAACTTTGAAATTAAAGCGGGCTTGATTTCTATGGTGAGAGACCAACAATTTGGTGGAACTCCAAATGATGATCCGAATGCACACTTAGCTCAATTCATTGAGATTGCTAATACGGTGAAGATGAACGAGGTAAGTGAGGATTGTATACGGATAAGGTTGTTCCCGTTTTCATGAAAGGATAGAGCTTGAACATGGCTATCTACCATTACCCCGGGTACGTGTAATACTCGGGATGAGCTTGTACAAATATTCTTGAACAAGTATTTTCCACCTTCCAAGACGCTTCAAATGAAGAGCTTGATCATGCAATTCAAGCAAATGCCTCAAGAGAGTTTCTATGAAGTATGGGAAATGTTTAAGGATATGCTTCGCAAGTGTCCACAACATGAATTTTCGAAGAATCAACAAGTTGAATTTTTCTACCAAGGGTTAGTGAATGGGCAAAGAGTGCTTGTTGATGGTTCGGCGGGTGGATCCGTACTTGGTGTGACTCCGGAAAGTGCCATAAGGATATTTGATGAGATTGCTACAAATGTGTACCAATGGCCATCAGAGCGAGTAAGTGGATGCTATGGTTTTGAGAGTTTTAATCAAGGGCAACAATTTAGTGTGAAGACTACTAGTGTTGATCCAAGTATGCCAAGCATGGAAAAAATAGTGGCAGAGGTCATGAAACAAATGAGCTTGAACCAAGGTATGAATAATCAAGGAGCAAATATGGTTGAAGGGCTACAAGTTTAGCAAGGTGTGCCACCTCCGAATGTTGTGAGTGGGGAACAATGGATCAACTCTATGCCACGTGTGGAAGATGTGTTATACATGCAAGGAAGAAACTACCAAGGGAATTACTAAAATAATTTCCAAGGTAGTTTCAACCAAAGTCAAGGGAACTATCCACCAAGGCAAGGAGGCTTTAATAGTCAAGGTAGTAGAAGCTCATACCCACAACAACAAAGGTAAGGAAACTTCTCATACTCTAATCCGAGCAATGCGGTTACTTATCCTTCGGGATATCAACCGGGAGCCAAGGCATCAAACAGTGAAGGGAAGGCATCTCTAGATGAGCTACTTGAAAAATTGATAGCATCAAACAAAGCTCGAGATGAAGCCTTGAAAAAGGCAGAAGAAGAAAATGAAAAGAGGCTCAAAGCTTTGGAGTATAATGTCGGACAAATTGCAAGTTCTTTGAGTACTCAACAAAAAGGAAAATTTCCGACCACAACCGAAGTCAATCCAAAAGCTCAATATTTATTTGTTGAAATGGAAGAGGAACGAAAGGTTGAAGAAGGGATGGTGGAAAGCAAGGTTGTTAGAGAAATGGAAGGAGTAAGTAAGAAAGAAGAGCAAAAGCATAAATGGGTACCAAAGTGGAAAAGGGTGCAAGAGGAAAAGAAAGTGGAGGAGAAGGCCAAAGAAGAGTAGTCACGCGTGACTATTGGGGTATTCCGATCACTCCATTCCCTATTTTCTATCCACAAATATTTGTAAAAGAGGAGAAGAAAAAGAAATTTGATGAACATGTGAAGAATCTAAAGAAGAAGTATGAGGAGAAAAGAAAAGAAGAGCAACCCAAAGTAAGTGAATCGATGCAAAAAGGGAGCCTACGAAAGTTTGTGATCCGGGAAAGTTCATAATCCGTTGTGATTTTGAAGGTAAAGGCACTCTTGACGCATTGTGTGACTTGGGGGTGAGCGTCAACGTGATGTCTCATGTCACGTTCAAAGACCTTGAAATTGGAGAGCTAAAGCCTACTACTATCTGTCTTGAAGTGGTAAATGGTGAGGTTGTGACGCCATTAGGCATTATGGAAGACGTGGAGGTGATCGTTGTCATTTTCACCTAAATTTTAGTATCTTTATTTGTGGATTTTCAAATTTTTTTATCCGTATTTGTGTAACTTTTGGTGGAGTTTATGTAATTATGAGAGATTTGGTATGGATTGATAAAAATATGTAAATGAGCTTAAATATGTGCAAAATAGGTCAAAAAATAGAGCAAAATGGAGTCGGGAGCTGAAACGAGCTGAAACGGGCCGAGAAACACCCAACTCGAGTTGCATGGTCTTGCTCGACTTGCAAAGGCAGAAAGTGTCCAGTAGCTCAACTCGAGTTGCAATGTCCAACTCGACCTGTAACTCGAGTCGAGTTAGATACCAAGGAAAGTCATGCTTCTGACACGAGTAGACAGGTGAGAGCTTGAGTTATTTTACTCGAGTCGAGCTGAGATCAGGGTAAGTCGAGCTGGGACAGAGCAGCATCCAAAATCATCCAGTGAGCTAACTCGAGTTGCAAAGTTCAACTCGACTTGCAACTCGAGTCGAGCTAAGGTCGAAAAACCATCCAGTTTACAGAGCCATGCAACTCGACTTGACAGGCAGTAGCTCGAGTTGGCTACTCGAGTCGAGTTGGGTCAAAAGCAGAAAAATTTTTAAAAAATTCTGGAAGCTTCTAGAAGGTCCCCAAGGGGTATAAATACACAATTGGTGCGAAAATTACAGAGGGAGCCTCATTTTGACAGTTATTTTAGAGATCAACACACACACTTTTTCACCACCATTTCATACACTCCATCCGATCCATCTCTTTCACCCTTCAATTCATCCATCCACCCAACTTGATCTTTATCAATCCATCACTCCATCCATCCATCCACCATTTGAGAAGAGAAAAGCTTAAAGGAGTGAAGAAGTTGATATATTGAAGAAAAGGAAGGATTCTCCATGCAAGGGAAGCAATTCCATTTTTCATTTGTTTTTTTTTTTTTCAATTTGGCTCAAATGGAGCAATGTTTGATTTGTATTGAATTAATCACCATGTTTAGTGGCTAGTCCTATAGTAGTGCTAATCATATGAATGGTTGAGGTGAAGAGTTAGATATGTAGAACTTGAGTAATGATTTGAATTGATTTGTGGATTTCCTTTTATGATATATCAATCATGTTTTATTTCAATATTTGTGTAATTAAATTTTCTATTCATAGTATTATGATGGTCATTCCAATATTGTGAGTGTATGTTTAATTGAATCATATATTGAATTGTGCATGTATGTTAGTATAAGGGGAGATAAGTCATACCCTCCTTAGGCTTGGAACATTCATAGAAGGACATTTAAGAGATTGAGTGAAAAGAACCAACTTATGATCATAGTACCTTAAGGGAATTGAGATTAAGACCAATCTTAGGAGATTTAGGCTTGTAAAAGGATCGAAAACCTAGTTGCCTTGACCATAGGGACTAGGGGTAAAATTATAATTACTTTTAATCCACAAGTTAATGAAAATTACCATCAAAGGTTTTGCATATCTAGCTCAAGTCTTAACCATGAGTATGATTAGTCTTGCTCTCTTCTCAAGGGAATTTCTACATCTATTCCATTTATCATTTGCATGTTGTTTGATCATTTACTTTGTTAGTCTAAATTCTAGTCAATTGAGTAGAATCGTAAGTAATAGTTTTAAATAACAAAACCTTCAATCTATCATCCTTACAAAGAATAAATCAATGGAAAATCAGGATACAAACTTAAGTTTCATTTCCCTTGGGATGACATACTTATAAATTTTGTTGCTTGGTCACACGTGTACAATAACGATAGAGTCTTTTACTCTAAAAATATTTTACTAGAAATGCGACTAAGAACATGAAGTGAAAGTGAAGGGGCTAACTTTCCCAGTTGATTTCATGGTGTTAGAAGTAAAGGCGGATCCTCAAGTTCTACTCATTTTGAGAAGGTAATTTCTAGCTACCGGAAGAACCAAAATTGATGTTGGGAGAGAAGAGCTTTCTTTGAGCTCAAATGAAAAAAGTGTTACATTTTTATGTAACAAAGATAAAGGGGCAAAGTCTCATTTGAAACCTCCGGATGATTTCATGGATCATGACTCTATTCTCTTTGACAATTTAAATTCATTTCTTCATGATTATATTAAATGTCAAATTCTAACATGTCTTCTTGTGATGTTGATAGGAAGAAAGCTCCGGACCTCAATTGGAAAATAGACAAAGGAGAAAGAGGAAGTCCACTAGATTCACTTCTTGATGATGACTTGATGCTTATAAGTAAGAATGGTGAAGTTGAGTTAGTCGACAAGAAGAGGGCTAAACAAATGTTCAAAGTGAGGATGAGAGGAGAGAGTGTGATGGACCATCCTTTGGTCCAATGATCGTGAAACTTCATCCAACTTGAAGACGTTAAACTTAGCGCTAAATGGGAGGCAACACATTATTTTTATCTTTTTTTATGCTTGTTTTGTTGTTTGGCCTTTTAGGTGGATTATGCTCGTGAGAAATGTATAGTGAAGAAAAGAGAAGTGCTTCATGGATTCGAGTAGGCATGTCGCATCACTTGTTGCAAACTTAATTCTCGAATCTTGTCTCGAGTTAAGTTTGTGGGGGCTAGTGCGTGGTGGACATGGCTTAATTCGTTGGATGCGTTTGCTACTCCACAACAAGATCATCAATTGAAACTACAAGGGTAAATCCTATCACTTTTTGTAAACTTAACTCGAAACTCTTGTTTCAATTTAAGTTTGGGGGAGAGTGTGTGGTGTGACTCACCACTTGAATGTGTGATTCTTGTAAAATTAAGTCAATTTTAAAATTTTTCTCATAAGTTTGGTATGATTTTGGTCTGTTTAGTTGTGTTGAAGTGCATGATGATCCATATTTTTAATGAAATTGTTGAGCTAATGGTTTTGTTGAGCATGTATGAAGGGTATTGGAAGTATGAATTGAGCTCGGAGCTAAAATCTTCTACTACCAAATGCCTATTGAGGGAGTTCATTCTACACCCTATACTTTTATGTGCTTAGCATAATTTGATTTAATTTGGATTGATGTGATTAGCATGTTGCTTCATGTGTTATATTTGTGGGAAGTTTACTTTCGTAATTTAGGATTTCCTTTTCAATTAAGGATGGGATGTTTGTGAGCTTAATTATCATGGATGATATGAATATTTGCTTAAATTTTTTATGATGGATGATTTTGTTGTTTTTGCATATTATATGTTTTTGGTTGTTTCTTGTTTGGTGAGTCTTTTCTTATGTGTTTTGTGTGTATTTTTATTTTTATTTAGGGATATTTGGTGGTTTGTTTTAGGGATATCGTGAGTCATTTTTTGAATGTGAGTGATAACATATTGTTGTGATAACTGATGACAAGTTATGATTAAGAGTCTCTACACTTTCGAATTGTGACATGTTTTACTTAACTTGTTCAATTTTGAGATGAATGTGGTGTAATAAGTTCCTTAAGGTCCGAGCACAAGCTTGTAAGAATTTAAGCCTCAACCGTGCATACATGGTTTTTCTTCATGAGTGATCGGTTGTGTTTGATAAGCTAGAACTTGCTCAAGAACTAAGAGAACGAGCCCGATTTGTGGAGATTAGTGAAATGATCTAAAGCCTTCCTTGTTATTTAATTGTCATTTCCATATATTTCCCTACCATGAACATCATCCCTAGTCAACCACTTTGAGCCTTTAAGCTTATTTCTTGTGAACTTAGCACATTACAAGCCATGATTACCCATTTAAGCCTTATATATATATATAAGTTGTGTGGATGATTGAGGAGATGGTAACTAGAAAGAATTGATTGAATAACAAGAGAATATAAGAAAATGGTAAATAAGCAAGAAAATGGATGAAAAAGAGCACAAACAAGAATAAACATGCAATCACAAAATAAGAAAATGAGCAAAGCAACAACAAAATGCTCAAGTACTTAAAAGTTCAAAAAAAGGAAGCATGCATTGAAAGAAGCTCAAATCCAAGGAAAGTTGATGATTAATGCTTGTGATTAGCAAAGAAAAGAAAGGAAGAAATAGAAGTGAAGAAGTTGGAGAAATTGGTCATCTCTTCGATTACTTATACTTGATTAGTCACTATTACCCATATTCTTCCTACCCTACCAAAGAGCCTATCATTACATCCTTAATGAAAGACCTTTTTGATCACTAATGGAAACTTTAGTGGTTTGTGAATGTAGTCCACGAGCAAGCTTATAGCGAGTCGAGCTAATCGGTTAATGGGTGTTGATTTACCCTACTTTATAGAGTGTTGAGAGAACTTTATAATCGTTGTGAGGCTTGGACCAAAAAGTGACTATATTACACTTTATTCTCTTGTAATTGAACTTGTTAATATTTTTTGCATGTTATGATTTTAATATTGTGATCGGCGTGAAATTCACCTAGAATTTTGGGCTTAATTGCATGAATTTAATTGGATTTATTTGGCTTCAATTCAATAATTAAGCATGATTTTAATAAAAATTATATTTATTGCTTAATTAGTTTGAGAAAGATATTTTTTTTATTTTTGCAGAAAATGGGTGTTTTTGAGCTTAAAAGAGCGAAGTAAGAAACGGAATTGAAAATGGGACAAAGATGAGAAAAATATAAAAAAGGAGGAAAGACATAGGAGCTACAACAACACACTTGTCCACAAAGTATTGTCTATTTGAACCTAAGAGGGGTGTTGTCTATTGAAGGTGGAAGACCAAGTAGATGGGATGGACTGAAGCTTGCATTTGGGCTTTAATTAATAAATTGGGCCGCTATTTGCATTCGGGCCGCTGCTGGGCAGCTTAATGGGCTTGATGCCCATTTATTAAAAAAAGTGTTAAAGGAGCAGAGGCTGTGTTCGAACCCAAACCTCCAGTGCCTGAGGAGCACGCTAGCCTCTGGGCCACATGCTCACTAGCTTACAAAATTGGAGCTACAACAACACACTTGTCCACAAAGTATTGTCTATTTGAACCTAAGAGGGGTGTTGTCTATTGAAGGTGGAAGACCAAGTAGATGGGATGGACTGAAGCTTGCATTTGGGCTTTAATTAATGAATTGGGCCGCTATTTGCATTCGGGCCACATGCTCACTAGCTTACAAAATTGCGCCAAATACTATTTTACACAAGATTCTGATGCTGAAAATTAAAAGAGAAAAATGAAGCTGCCAAGATTCGAACATGCATCAATGGACTTGAGTTCGGTTTTCTCTCCAGCACTGAACCGCCAGGCCAAAGCATCATTATTGTCTGATTTTCAATCGATTCACCTCTTGGACCAACATGCTGAACCGGTTCACCTCCTAAAAATCACTAAAAATTCCATAAATTCCATCAATGTCTCATATCCTCAAGTATCCCACATTAGAAAATTAGTCCAACACTCCTCTCATCCTACAACTATAAATACCACCCATTTGGAAGCCCTCACTTGCACAATAATTCTCCATCAATTAAATTCCATTAAATTGAATCATTAGATTCAAAGAGAGTTTTTCACTAAAGATCTCCATAGTTGAGATCCCTCTCCCTTTCGGGGTGAGAGATCCGTCCGTAGTTTTAAATATTTTTCTAGTTTAGGAATTTATTATTTTCCAAGAAAGTGGGGACACCAAGGGAAGGATGATCTTCGTGGATGTAAAACTTCATTAGGTGAAATTTAATCTTACTTATTATCTGAATTTGCTTTGGTGGGTGATTGATGCACGATTATGTTTCTTGATTGAATTTTCGACTATGATTAGGTTTCATTTATGGAATATGAATGTATGCTTTAATTTAGGATTAATGCATTTGATATTAGTGTATAGTGATTAGGTTGTGTATTGTATTGTGTATCAGCATGTCTTGTTGTTATTTTCACCTTAGTTGCTTTACATGATTATCATATGCGAGTTTTTTCTATTTATTGCATGAGGATTAATATAGGGGGAGTTTGGCCAAAACCTTCTTATGTTTAGAACTACATAAATGAACACTAGCGAGATTACTTGTAAGTGAGTTAGTGAAGGGAACCAAATCTTAGTGAATTCATAGTACCTAGAAAGGGAATATTACCTATGATTTAGTACCTTTTAGGGAACTCGTACGTGTAATTAGTACCTAATGGGAGGTGTTCACTTTGGTCTCGATCCTATGTGCTATTTTGGAGTTTTTGTAAGGGTCTACATCCTCTTCATCTCGAGAGAGAGTTTAGGTAGAATTTGTGATCGCCCTTACCATGATAAGTTTAAAAATAGAATCAATTAATGATTGTTTGAATGCATCGAGAAACTGCCATTGCATCCAAAATATTGTAATTAGATTTATTTTCCTTGCATTTTATTTCCTTTTATTTTTCTTATCCTCATTTTCGATCGTCTCTAACTAATCACGATACTATACCTAAAGGCCATAAATCCTAAATTCTCTCGGTTCGATAATTCAACTTGGTTGCCCGTGCTTACACGACTAGAGTACGCTTGCTCTTTTACATTGAAAAATGCAATCAAGTTCATATTGTAGGATGACTTAGCATAAGTTGTGATTTTTATTATTATTGATGTGTTATTAGTTATGTTCGTTTAGTATTTTTCTAGGTGAAAATCTCTCTCTCCTTGGTTTATAATTTTATTGTTCGGGGACGCACAACACTTTAAGTTTGGGGGTGTGATGAGTGATATTTTCACCTAAATTTTAGTATCTTTTTATGTGTGTTTTCGTATGATTTTATCCATATTTTGTGTTTTATTTGGTTGTGTTTTGTGTTTTTATGAAATTATGTGAGTATGAGCTTATACGTGTTAAAACAGGTGAAAACGGAGCGAAAATAAAGTCGGGAGAAAGAAGAAAGAAAAGCAGCACAAACACGGCCAGCCGTGTTTGGTACTCGAGGCGTATAGCGCGCACGGCCCATGTACCGCACACGGGGCCTGTAAGATTTGGCCGTGCTCGATCGTTCGAAAACACAACACGGCCATCCCTATGGTCGTGTACCGCGCACGAGCCGTGCACCGTTCGAAGTTCATCGTTGACCAGGAATCCTATACACGACTCTGGCCTTGTACTGGACTCGGGCCGTATAGGTGTAAAATTCAGAAAAAAATAAAAATCCTTCTAGAAGCTTCCCAAGGTGTATAAATACCCAATACTTCAATATTTCATGGGATTTTCGTGGTTTTGCCCTACACACACACCTCACACACCATTTTTCTCATTTTACACCACCATCTTAAACCATTCACCATCCATTGGATCTACCTTCATCCCAAATTTCATCTAATTGAGGAAAAGAAGTAAGGAAGAGAGGAAGATTGCAAGGGGAAGGAAAGATTACCATTGGAGGCATCCAAGGGAGTTTTCATCCAACTTTTGTATTGAAACTTTGTTGTTCATCATGTTCTGTAAGGATCTTAATATCTATGTTAATTTCCTTGTTAATATGGTAGGCTAATCTCCCTTGTGAGATTAACAACATAAGAGTTGTTGGATAATTTTAGGATTTGTGTATTTGAATTCATATGTTGATTGGATCTATAATTTTCTATCGTTGATTATTAATTGCTTGATTTGTATTATTAATTTGTGTGGTTAATTGACATGAACATGTGATTAGATTGAGAAATAAATTATATGTTTAGGATAGTTCATTGAATCATTTCATCATACACTTCATGTGCATTATAAATTGTGAAGAGATTGAGAAGTCCTTTGAAATTTAGAACCCTTTGATAGAACATGTGATTGGTTTGATTGAGATATTGATTAATCGTGTGAAGAGACTCTCATTTCAAGCTTAGTACTTAGTTAGAATTGTTTGTATGAGAACTAATCCATTGAGCTATTTGATATTCATATCCTATCCATCTCAAGAGGGAGTTTAGGTGAACTTAGTGTTGACCCTTAGTCTTTAATCCATGATTCATATGAATTCGATGCATTTTTTCTAGGATTTCCACTTCTTAATTGTTGTTAATCTCATTTTTACTTAATTTGGAAAATCACTTTTCATCCATCTATCTTGTTTGCTAATCATTGCTTGCTTGCTTTGGTTATTGTTATTTACTTGTTTAAACATCCAAACTATTGATGATTCGTCTCTATAAAATTACAAGAAACGTGAGATCGCTTAAGCACTAGTACCTACCTCTCTGTGGTTCGATAAATTATTTTAATTGGTCATCACTACTACAAAATGGCTAATCTGGTAGTTGTATTAGTGGGAGTGTAGACCCATATTTTAATTGTATTAGAGGGGGTATGTAAGTCCTATGTGTGTAAAAAATAAAAGGGGACCCTTTGAGTGGTACAACCAAAATAGAAAAAATACCCTCTTTGAATGAGACGGAGGGAGTACTATTTTATCTTTTTCAACCTTTCTTACACATTTTTATTTTCATTCATCTCAATATTTTCTTTACACTTTTAAATGGAGTAAAAAATAACACTTAATTTCATGAGTCATACTGCAGTGCACCGGTACACTTGGATAATATAAACCGTTAGATCAAATTCTTCTTTAATCTTAACCACTAAATAAAATAAAATAAAATAATTAATAAAAAATATAATAACTACCCACTACTCTTAACATTTACCCTTTAAACTCTCAGGTGCACCGGTGCACTCGGATGAGATATTAATTAATTTGAGTTGTCAGTAACTTAATTAATTAATGGGCATTGTATATCTTAAACATGGGGAGACTGTCGGACTTATAATAAGAAGGAGCCCAGAACATAATTTTGGGATTGGACGGGTAGTGCAGTAATAATATTTTAGTGGACTATATTATTATTATTGGATTTAATTAAAAGCTTTGGGCTAAGCTTGGTTAATTAAATTCAATTGAGGCCCAGCCCAATTTCTCCTCCTGGTCCCTGCTGTAGCCCAATATATAAGTGAACTCAGCTTCCTGGAACCCTCAGATTATTCATGCACCTCTTTTGGTGAGAGAAGGGAAGAGAAGCAGATTGAGAGATCCTGCAGACTGTTACCCACATAACAGCAGGATCACACTTGGGACATACAGCAGAAGATCGAGAGGTGGTTCTCTGCAACGATCAACCTCTACACCAACCCAGAAGTACGGTAAACAGTTTAATTGCTTCCGCTGCTTATTGTTTATCTTTTATCCTAACGATCACGTTTGAACCACACGATCCAATTGCCAACACAAACCTGCGTCTGTTGCCCTACAGTTAGCAGATCGATCGTTGACATACCCCAAGGGAGTGATTGAAGATGTGCTAGTGAAGGTGTCGAATTTGACTTTTCCTGTGGATTTCCTTGTACTTGACATGGAGGATGAAAAGGATGGTGCGCCTCTGATCTTGGGGCGTCCATTCCTTGCAACTGGAAGGGCTCTGATTGATGTGTTCAAAGGAGAGTTGAGGCTTAGGGCTGATGATAAGGAGATTGTCTTTTCTTTGAATAAGGAGATGCAGTGGCCCACGGATCAGCAGCAGTGCAAGTCTGTGGATGTAGTGGACACAGAGCATGATGAGAACTTTATCCTTTCTGATGCAGAGTTTGAGAATTTGTCTAATGATGCATGTATTGATTATCTTGAGAAGCTATTTTCATTGGGCAATGCTAGTGTGAATCGGAATAAGGGGTCCACTGTTAAAGATGAGGTGCAGCCTGCTGCTAAGGAAGAGAAGCATGAGATCCAAAGAGTTGAAGTGGTAGAGGAGATCGCAGAACCAGGCGTATCTCTTACTTTCCCTACTACTAACTCTAATATGATATTTGATAATCTTTTGGTTGCAGGAAAGATGGATGATCCATATCTGAAGCCTCCGAACATACCTCCGGATTTTTATTCTTATATTGATGTTGAAAATTCTAACTTGTTTGATCCTTATTTTGCTACGCAGGTTGAGCCTACAATTGAATGGAAGATTGACAAGAAGGAATCAAGCCAGTCATGGGAGGAAAAGAATTTAAAGAGTCATATTTCAGTGACAAAGAAGGGTGAGATGGTTAGTACAGAAAATAAGAGAGGATGGAAGTACTTGAAAGTAAAGATGAGAGAAGACTATCCTCCGATCCAGTAGTTGAAAAGAGGTATCCCGTCGTGACTCTCCGACGTTAAACATGAGCGCTTGTTGGGGGCTGTCCCTTCCGTTTTATTGCTTTTATATGTCTGTGTTGGTGTAGGAGTTTTATTAGGTGTTGCTTTACTGCGGTATATACTTCTTTGCAAACTTAGTTTCTCACTTTGTTTAATCTAAGTTTGGGGGGGGGGGGATAACGTACATACCTTGTCTTGCAGTATCGAAATAGAATTTTTACATTGTGTTGTTGCTTGGAGAGTCGATTTTTTGCGGATTCTTAAAATTTTTGATTTATTTGAGAATATTGAGGGTTCGATTTTTTGCGATTTTTCAGGTTTCGTGTTTTGTGGTGTTTATTATTTGTTTTGTGTTAATCCTAGTGTTGGTATAGTTAATTTTTGGTTCTCTATGATGATTTTCTGATTTTTCTTAGCACTTGATTATATGTGTGATTGTTGAGAAGCAATTTGAGATTGTGCTTTGATATTGAGATGCTTGAAATTTGATTATGTGCAAGGATGATTTGCTATGTAGCTTGATTAGGATTGCTCGTTCATTCCTATAGCCATGTGAGATTTTGAGCCTTTTGAAATCATGACTAATTGCATGATTTAGTTTATTCTTGTGAGTGTCGTTCATACACCTTTTATTCTAGAACTTGGCTTTGTATCTTGCTTGAAGCTACGTGTTTGATTAGACAATAGAAAATGATCTTAGGCCATCTTTGTTGTTTATTAGTCACTAGCCAAATTATTATCCTACCTATTGAAAATATCCGTAGTCAACCCTTTTGAGCCTAAAAGCCTTATTTGTTGGAAGCCTATGTGATTAGCCAATTGATCCCTTTGTTAGCCTTTAAAAATCCCTACCTAGTAGAGAGTTGAAAGAGTCAATTCATAAAAGGAGAATAAGTTGGAAGTGATGAAAATTGTTGAAAAGAGTAGTTAAATTATTGCATAAAGGGGTAGTGCCCGAAACTGGTACCCCATGAAAAGGGTAGTGCCTGAAACTGGTACCCTTATTTGAAAAAAAAAAAAGAGAAAAGAAAAGAGGGAAGAAGAAAAAAAAAATTTCAAGTAAGGATGTGGTGTTCAAAAGTAGAGGAATCAAATTGCAAGAAGCATTGAAGAGCGTTGAAGAAGAAAGAAGAAAGTAAAGCTGTTTGTTGAAAAGTTGTAAGTCTTCTTTGATTCTCTACTAGTGATTGAGTCACCTTATCCATATACTCCATACCTTTACCAAAGAGCCAACATTACAACCTAATGCAAGACCTTTGTGATCCTATTGTCGAAATTATTCCTTTAGTCGAGAGTTGAGATGATTGCCAAGCTTATGGTTACGCATGTGTTTGGATTGATTATGAGTGTAAACACCATACCCTAAAGTGTATATCTCGCACTTGAGCGATGAGCGTAAATACTACCCGTGAGAATGGTGGATGAGCATTCCGAAAAAGTGAAGTCGTTGATTTGAATTGTATGTTCTTAGATGGATGGTTGTCTTAGTATTTGAAGTATGATTTTGAATTGTTATATTTTCTTGGATGTGAAGTTTTGAAATTTCCTCTCAATTACTCTATTGGTTTTATATGTCGTTGCCTCGGGACGAGCAACAGGTAAGTTTGGAGGTTTGTTGAGAGTGGAATTTCACGTATTTTAGGCTTCACATTACACCGTTTTTGATAGAATGTGGCCATGATTTTGTATAGAATGACATGGTTTTCATATCTTGCATAATTAAGATGCTACTAAGGTGTTTTGTTGAGTTTTGAAGGGTAAAACATGATCAAAAGTTCAAAGTTGGAATGAGGAGTGAATGTGAGAAGGAATGCTGAAAAATACAGTCCACGTTGCACAAATTTTCTGTATTATTGTAGAAGTCCAAATTGATCATGTGATATATGGTTGGAAATCCACAGAAGAGAGGGTCATTATGACATAAAGAACACCCCAATTGGATTCCAAACGAGAAAGTTATGATCAAAGTGCTAACGTCGCACATGCTGTACCGAGCAGCCACTTTGCATGACTTTTTACATATTCAAATGTTAGAGTTTCTCAGAGTTCTTTATATGGATATAAAGCCAAGAAAAAGAGGAACACGTGAGCGTAAAAATCATTCAAATTGGAGTCTGTATGAAGAAGTTATGCTTAAAACGGTGAAATCGCGCAGTGCAGTCTCCGCAGCTCGGGAGGCCGCTCGGCTCGAGCGGGACCAACTTTGTGCGAATTTCCAGCCGAGTTTGGTTGCTTCAGAACCTAAATGACGGCCCCATTCCAATTATATGCTGCTCGGCTGATTTGGGGGCCGCTCGGCCATGAGCTCGGCTCGAGCAAGGTGCCGAGCGGCCCAAAATCGGACCCAGACGAGACCTGTTCGATGCAGCAGCATATATATACCCTCAAGTCACGATTCTTAAGCAGTTTCGATCGCGAAAAAGCCCTGCATCAGTCCTAGAAACAATTAGGGAGATCGAGACACAAATTGGAGAGAACCCATCCATAATCCATCATCAATTCACACCTCCAATTCTTCCATATCAGATTGACAACCTGATTTCACCATCCATCCACTTCCAAGAGGGTTCCAAGTGCTAATTGAGGGAGAATCGAGCAATTGGAGAGACGGAGAAGGA
This sequence comes from Pogostemon cablin, assembly GCA_023678885.1. Lineage (NCBI taxonomy): Eukaryota > Viridiplantae > Streptophyta > Magnoliopsida > Lamiales > Lamiaceae > Pogostemon > Pogostemon cablin. The sequence goes on from CM042997.1 coordinate 1,290,229, forward strand.
ACAAAAGACTACGTCTACACTAGGGTTTCACAATTCCTATCTTTTCCTTCCTTTTACTTTGATTTTTGGTATGAATTGCTTAGCCATGAGTGTTGCTTGTGACCTCATGGGCTAATTTTATATACAGTTCTAGGGTTTGATGGATTGATTTAATTGATTTGGGGATTTAGACCAAAGATTAGGATTTTATGCAGTTGATCTTTTGATTTTACTTATTTTATTAAGACTTGCTTATCTGCTTCGTAACGTCTTCATAATATATTCATGACATCCGCTATAATGCTTGGATTATTGTGTTAGCTTGTGTGCGTTCATGATTGGTATTGTCTATCTGTTAGAGATTAGAGTAGCTCCGCTATAAGCACTTTAATTTCATGAACTGGTTAATCAAATACTTGATTAGTTTAGTGGAACAATGCAATTAGACAATCAAGTAGGAAGTGAATAGAACCTTGTAGTAATTCCAGAAAATATCTTGTTAGTCAAACTTACCATCCGGAGGTATTGTTGTTCGCTGGATTAGTATCTAGGAATAAGGCTTGGTAATATTTGCGCACCTTAGGATTTAAACCAGAGTATACTGTTAGCTTAGAATCGAATCATATTCGGTGGGATAACAGGGATATGTGGTGTATTTTTAGTGAAACTGCATGAATGAACAATTGTAAGTTTAATAACCCAAATTAATTGGTCTCTACCTGATACCTTAGAACTTTTCGTTATCTCTTGATTAGAAACTTGCTTTTATTTTTATTGCTTTTTAATAATTCAGTTATTTATTATTTCAGTAATTTAGATAATTAATTCACTACAAACATTGAAAATTGGTTACCTTATTCTGATTAAGCTAGTATAATTAGAAAATAAATAGTTAGCTGTACCTTGGGTTCGATAATTTAACTTGATCACTTACCGCTACAATTGATATCCTTCATACTTGGGGATTAAATTATAGTGCGCAGAAAAAGCCTATCAGGGATCAAGATAGAGATATTTATGGGAGCAGATACACGCTATTTTTGGGGCTGCAGAACACGTTAATTAAAGGGCAGATTAACGTGAAGGCAGGGAGCAGAACACGAACAGAAGGAGAAGACAGATTGCAGAACGCAGATAACACGCATACGGAGGACGATCCGGACAGGCCGGAACGCAGATTGAAGGAGTTCCGCCATGAAGAACACGATTTTACGTTCTAATTTATTTTGAATTTAATTTTGATTATGTAATTTCGTTTCTAGTCCGAGGGTTGTGAACCTCCCATGAATTATTTATTTTAATTGTTTTGAATTTTATATTGCCAACTTTTATATAAATTTATTCTATTACATGCTTTGATGTTCTTAATAGCACTTTGATAATTATTTTAGTCTGGCCATCTAATTTAATTATTTAATTGTTTAATGCTATTTCGTGATCCACAATCCGTAATTGTTGTGAGGAGTGAATTAAGTAGCAAATAGAGATAATTCCCTCTAGTTGTAATAGGATCTAGGTTGTATGATTCCTAGCCGGTTTTCGTAGTCTAGTAATTCTACGTTTGGAGTCTTAATGCATTTACGAGTTCGAATCCATAGGGTCACTCGTAAATAGTTCAATTTAGTGGTCGTACCCTAATTGATGATCTTAAGAACATTCGGGTTAATTTGGTCGTACCATTGGCCTAGGGATTTGAGTTTGTATAATTGTTTGCATATTTAATTCTTGCGATTTTATGAATTAGGATATGGGAGGGGATCAAATCCTTGGACTAGGTTGTTATTTTATTTGTTCTATTATTTAATTTTATGTTTGTTATTTTAATTAATTATTTTCATGTTTATTAGTTGTTAATTCAATCCAAATCCCCCCTCCGATTACTCATTTGAAAACACATAAATTCAATTTAAATTCAATTACTCCCTTGGGTTCGACCCGTACTCATCCTACTATATTTTAGTGGATTTGTTCGGAAATTTTATAAGTATTATTTTTGGGTGCCGGCGACAGCACATCAGGGAGTTTAGGTGAACTTAGTGTTGACCCCTAGTCTTCAATCCATGATTCATATGAATTCTATGTATTTTTTCTAGGATTTCCACTTATTAATATTTGTTAATCTCATTTTTACTTAATTTGGAAAATCACTTTTCATCCATCTATCTTGTTTGCTAATCATTGCTTGCTTGCTTTGGTTATTGTTATTTACTTGTTTAAACATCCAAACTATTGATGATTCATATCTATAAAATTACAAGAAACGTGAGGTCGCTTAAACACTAGTACCTACCTCCCTGTGGTTCGATAAATTATTTTAATTGGTCATCACTACTACAAAATGGCTAATCAGGTAGTTGTATTAGTGGGAGTGTGGACCCCATATTTTAATTGTATTAGAGGGGGTATGTAAGTCATATGTGTGTAAAAAATAAAAGGGGATCCTTTGAGTGGTACAACCAAAATGGAAAAAATACCCTCTTTGAATGAGACGGAGGGAGTACTATTTTATCTTTTTCAACCTTTTATACACATTTTTATTTTCATTCATCTCAATATTTTCTTTACACTTTTAAATGGAGTAAAAAATAACACTTAATTTCATGAGTCACACTGCAGTGCACCGGTGCACTTGGATAATATAAACCGTTAGATCAGATTCTTCTTTAATCTTAACCACTAAATAAAATAAAATAATTAATAAAAAATACAATAACTACCCACTACTCTTAACATTTACCCTTTAAACTCTCAGGTGCACCTTAGAATAACCCTAATTTCATATCTTCATAATATATTTTTATTTTAAAAATGACACCATCACTAATACGTAACATACATAATATGTTTTATCTCCATATTTTATCACAATTTACAATTTTATAATACTACAAAATTTTTAATATTCATGTAAAGATTGGGTGTAAATCTTCATTTAAATCTCTATATTTTATCACAATCTACAATTTTATAATACTACAAAAATTTTAATATTCATGTAAAGATCGGGTGTAAATCTTCATTTAATGGATCCTGAGTGATGTGAACAACTTAACTAGGTATATTGGAGCAGTTTGGATAGAGGGAATAAAATATATGTATACTAAAAGAAAAATATCAACTCTAAAAAAATTAAAATTTTCCTACCTCACTCATGTTACTCAATTTATAGGTATACTAGGACATGTAACACTAGAATATAAGAGGATATATAGTGCCATTTTACCATGCCACTCATAGTAACCTATATAATCATTGAACCCTTGCTCATTTAATAATAATTTAAAAAAATAACATTTATTTAATACTCCTTCCGTCCCAGGTAACGAAGATTAGAAACTTTATGTTTAATGAGAGACAGAGACCTTATGTTACCTGGGACGGATGGATATATAAATAGAATAAAAGATAGAATAACGGAATATGAGATCCAGTTTGACTCGATGCGTGAGCTTACATGTTTCTTCTCTTTCATGAATTACAACATAAAAATTATACTCCTTCATGTCATAAAACCCTCACTTTTTCACATTTTAACAATACGCTTTCACACCACATAAAACATCAACTATCTCCCAACATTACCAAGGCTCGACCAAGAAAGAGGGGATATATATATATATATATCTAGTCAATGATGGTAACATCAGTGGGAGGGTTCACCCAGTTGGGGCAAGTGCGACGGTGGATCTCCACACTCCGGAGTTGGGTCATTGCACCACCTTCAACCTGCACTTGTCTCAGATGCCACAACTCTCCAATACGCAGCTTTCGAAGCTTCCGAAATCCCTGGCGTGTGATCACCATCTTTTCTCCACTGTACGCGTTCCGCAGCTTCAGATACAGCAACTCGCCCAGCCTCTCAAGCACCGCATCGGATCTTCCTCCACACACGTGTTGGCCAATGTCAGGTAACACAGCTTCGGTGGGAAGTTCTCTGCCCCCGGCAGCTCCGCCACCCGCCCGTCTATTTTCAGCTCCGTTAGATTGCTTAAAAAGCCAACCTCGTTCAACGACGGCATGCTACTGAAACGAGAACCTCTCAAGTTCAAGCAGACAAGATTCCGCAAACGATCCAACGATGCAAACAGATTCCTTACATCCGACTCTTGGTTCAGCTCTTCAATCCCCAGTTTGCGAAGGCTAGTCATCATCTGCAGGGATGATCGCTCGTACTTCCAACCATCCACCGGTATATAAGCCAGCGTTCGAAGATTCACCAGGCTGTCTATCTTCAGACGGCCTTCTCTGCAGACTATTTCGGACATGTAGAGGTGGCGGAGGTTCTTCATCTTCCATAAAACATCCGGCACCACCACCGCAAAGTTGAGCGATATGTCGAGAACTCTGAGCTCCTCCAGGCGTTCCAATGACTCCGGTAACTCTCTAATGTGGTTGTCTCTCAGTCCCAAGTACTTTAGCCTTGTCAGGGCAGTGATTGCCTCCGGAAACTCCTCCAACCCGAACCCTTCCAAGTCCAGCACCCAAAGGAGTTGAAAACTCTCCCAGTAGGGTAGAGTTGGATCAAAATTGCCACCTCCATGGAAGAATACAGAGCGAAGGAAACCATTTTTATTAATAGAGTGGATGAACTCTGCTCTGCTGCAATAGATGGCTCGATGACGAGGTTTCTGGATGTGTCTGGTGGAAGAGCGTCCATCCTCCCTCATAATCTGGACCTCAAGATTGATTTCATCCTCAGCTCTTCTCATGGATGGCTTTTGAAAAACGTTGAAAATTCGAAAGCTTTTGACTCGATCATCCTTGGTTAGATCTTCAACTTGGACCATGTAGCTACAGATCAATTGATCCAAGTTACTGACTGCATTCTCCTCCATGTTCTCTTCCTGTCGGATCATTCCCCCTGCAGTCCACACTTGTACCAGCTTCTCCGCCCTGATTGTACCACCTTGTCTGAAGAACGCAAGACAGAGGAAACATAACTTGAGCTCTGGAGACAGCAAATATGAGTGACATTACATTCCGATCCATGGTTTTCAGAACATTCTCCCAATCTCTGGCTGACTGTCGTCTGGCCAACAGCTGTCCTACCTCTTTGATTGCAGATGGCAGGCCATGACACGCTCTCAGGATCTCTCTCCCGGTATGCTGCAAGTGCTCCAACTGCTCCGGCCAGTTGCTCAGATCGCGCTGAACGAAAGCAGTTTGCAAAAACAATGCCCTGCTTCTATTGGGGTCCATAGTCTTCATCTCATGGAAATAATGAGCATGAATTTTGATATCCCGGTTGCGACTTGTAATCAGCAATCTACTCCCGTTACCTGTTTACCAATTCAATAATTATAACATACACTCCATCACTGATTATGAGTTTATAGATGGCACTCTAGTTTATATTTGTAGGATATATAAATCATATATAGTACCTTACCTTCAAAAGTGAATGGATTAAGATTAATTAATAGAAATAACAATTAGGAAGAGTATTCATTCTCATGATTGATCTCATGGTGCATCAAGGATGGAAATGAAGAGTCACTTCCTCTTTAAATACCCATTTGTTAATTTTTGAACTAAATATAATATTGCAATAATCATTCTTGATTAATGATTCCATTACTATTCTTATTCCAAATCTTTTAACTACTGGGACCCTTAGTTATGGGCATCTCAATCTTTTCGTCATGAGGAAATTAGAACATAGTCACTTTGTTCTAAAAATGAAATTAATTACAAACATGTTCGTTTTCTCTTACAAACTAGAAATGGTGAATTATTCATAAATGAAAAAAACAGTACAAGTAAATAAAGTTTCAATTTATCTAAATCAATTAATAGCTTTAAATTTAATTACAACGCTGTACCTTGATCGGGAAAAAGCTGTACGAGTTGTCTCCGATGTTGGTCATCCGCCACGTCATCTAGAACGATGAAGTAGCGAGTGCCATTTAAGCGCTGGCGAAGCAACAGCTGAAGGTCCTGCAATAGTAGTGCATTAATCAACATCTGCTGCTCTTCCGGCCCTACAATCTGCATCACCACCGTCCTTATAATCTCTTCTAATTTCAACGGCCTGGATACATGGATCCAAGCACGTGTCCCGAAATGATTCACCACCGCAGGATTGTTGTACACCAGCTTCGCCAGAGTCGTCTTTCCGATGCCACCTAACCCCAAGATCGCCGCCACCGAGAGCCCCGTCTCCGCCCCCCGGATTACCCCCTCAACCACCAGCGTCATCTCCCGCTCCAACCCCACCACCTCGTTGTTATGCACGTGAGGAGTCGTGATCATGAGCTGCCGCACCGGCGCCACCGATAAGTCCTCAAGGATTCTGGTTATTTGTCGGACCCTATTCTTAACGGACCTCTTCTCTCCGATAGGGTCGTACGTGTCGGAGGTAGAGGATCCGGTGACGCGTCCCGGCAGCAGCATCCAGGATCTCCGCCGTGTGGCCTGGACGCCGCCGTTGAGGGTTTCCATGAAATCCTCAGCTTCTTGAGCCATGTCTCGTAATTGGAGAGTGGACTCACTGGTCTTCCTGTCATTGGATTGCCTTAAACCCTCTAATAAAGTCTCCATTCTTTGTAACTCATCTCTCACAAACTTGATCGCCTTCTTCTGGGCGCCGCTCAGCTGATCCGCCTTCAGATTCAGCAAATTATTGAGATTTTCCACCGCCAGTGAGAAGGTTGCCTGCGCCATATCTCGCCGGCACAGTAAGCCAAAAGTACAAGTTGCTATTTTTTTCTTTGGCTTAATATAATGTGCACCCGGTGCACACGAAGCTTCGTGTGCACCCACATACAAATATAAACAAAAACATATACAATTATGAGTAAAATGGTATACAATTTAACACTTAATTTTTTTAATGAAAAATTGAGTGTAAAAAATATACAATTATTAAAATACATGTATACACTATTGAATAAAAAGTTATACACATATGAATGTTAGTTTTTTTAATGAAAAACTTATTGTGAAAAAAATATACAATTATTACAAAACATGTATACAAAAGAGAATAACATGTATACAAAATAGAATAAAAGGTTGGGTGCAAGGTTGTACCGGATACACCTAATATACACTCTTTTCTTTTAAGCTTAATTAATGACTTATTCTAGAAAATAGAAACAACTTTAATTACATTAATTAATTATATCCTAAGCCCGACAAACCCAGCTCTTTCGGCGAATCCAAATTTTATTCGCCAATGGCGCGTGAACACGTAGTGTCTAATCATTGACAATTTTGTAAAAGTCGATGTAAAAACCGAAGATTCCATGTCTGATTTTCATCAAGCTATAAAACTGGTATTTTTTACGTCCACATTGCTGATTAATTTAAATGTATTCGCATTTCATCTGAGTTGATAGAATTCTTCCACACTTTTTCTATAAAAAATATTACCCCCCAGAAAAAAAAAAACCCTTAACGTTTATTATTTTATGTTACTCTAAGAAAATTTGAGTTAAAAAAAAATAATTTAATGAGTTTGCGGGATAATTTATTTTTTTTGTAAGGATATTAAAAAAAATTCAAATACTTTTAGAAACTTAAAAAAGAATTATTATTACAAAACATGAGTAAAATTTTGATTAATCTATTAGTAGTATAAATTACGAACTAAACTGCATGATAACTATCTAGTATATATTGAAATATAAAAAAAAAAGAATATTCACTAAAAAACTGTTTTTAACAACAGAATATTCTGGTGCTAAAAGCCTTAATTCCATTGTTAAATTGGCTTACCAACGGATTAGCAACGGAATCCGTTGGTAAAGTGGTGATTGATAAATTTTTAGCAACGAAAAATCAATTCCGTTGGTAAATAATTCCGTTGGTAATCCGTTGCTAACATTACAAAAAAATTATTTTTAGCAGCAGAATTTTCCGTTGGTAAAAGCTTTAATCCCATTGTTAAATCGGCTTACCAATGGATTAGCAACGGAATCCGTTGGTAAAATTCCATTGGTAAAGTAATGATTGATAAATTTTTAGCAACGAAAAATCAATTCTGTTGGTAAATAATTTCGTTGGTAATCCGTTGCTAATAATTCCATTGGTAATTTATATAATGATTTCCTTGGTAATCCATTGGTAATTAGCAACGAATTGAATTCCATTGCTATAATAGAGAATAAATTCGTTGTCATTCCATTGCTAAAACAAAAAAATATCATTTTTGTTGCTAATCTATTGATAATTACCAACGGATTGCATTCCGTTGGTAAATTCAGTTGCTAAAAATACTTTTTTTTGTAGTGTAATAATTCTGTTGGTAATTTATATAATGATTCCTTTGGTAATCAGTTGGTAATTACCAACGGATTGAATTTCGTTGCTAAAATAGAGAATAAATCCGTTGCTAAAACAAAAATATCATTTTTTGTTGCTAATTCATTGGTAATTACCAACGGATTGAATTCTATTATTAAATTTGATTGCTAAAAAATACTTTTTTTTAGTGATTATAACAAACAGAAAAAAAAACATAGTATATAAAAAGATCATGTAACTTAGAATGAATTCATATTTAATTTAATTTAATTTATTAATTTTAGATTTTTTTTCTTTCTTTCAATTTTATCATGAATTTATACAAAATAAATACAAAATAAATAAAATTAAAAGTAGCAGAAAACTGCATGTGATACGCACTTATTCCCAAATGTAGGAATTTCCACTTGTAAGTAGCCATGATCATAGTGTATAAATTTTTTAAATATTTTTCTTATATTTTTCTAATTTCTTTTTTTAAATATGAATTCACATTTTCTTTTTTATATAAGAAAATATGTATTTTATTATTTAACAGTAATATCCAGTAGGTAAAAAGTGTACTAGCTGGGTGCCCCTAGAAAATGTGATTCCTCCACTTTTTCTCTTATAACACCTTATTAATGGATTCAAAACACATTTTGCTACTTCATGGAGTTGCTAACAAAGTTATCTGGAGTTTTTTTTTTTTTTAAATGGTATTTGGAGTGGACACTTTTGCCACGCTCACGTCCTCAACTTTATTACTTGGTGGGATTCACATGGTACAATCGATATCTCCTTAATTCTCAAAAGTTCTCTCATTCAATAAACAATTCCAAATGCGTACATATGGTTTATTTATTAATTCATTGTTCTTTTTAAATATTAGTTTCTTTTGTTGATTTTCTTGTAGTGGGAAAGAAATCAAGAATTATTATATTAAAACCTTGCCACTTTCGTCTCTCTCTATGTATGTATGTATTTTTTATTTGGCCACCGGCACAGTTGATCAGTCAGCTCATCATTAACAATGACTAGAAAAGCAGAATCCTAAACCAAGAAAGAGCCAACGAACAAATTTAGGATTAATATTGCATTTGGAAAGGAATAAATTTGAATTAAGTAGCTTAAATTTTAAATTCATCACGACCTAAATAATATTTTTTTGGCGTACGGAATGAGTATGTAAAAGTATGTGATATTATATATATATATATATATATATATATATATATTCAAATAATATAAAATTAAGAATGATAGGTGCCACTAAAAACTTTAAAAGCATCAACATCCAAAATAAAACTTAAGTATTGCATTTTTCTTTTTAAAAATCTCATTTTGTTAATCGTGGGTGTTTTGGAGTGGGGTAGTATGTGATTTTATTAGATAATTTTGATCAACATGTGCAATACTCCTTCCATACTCTCATTAACTTGCATTGTTAATTTAGATATAAAATTTAAGAAAAAATTAATTTTTGATAAATTTTATTGACTTTTGAAGGATAATGTAGTATTTTTAGATAATAATTAATATTTCCTTTGTCCGCGGAAAAATATACATTTTTCTATTTTGGATGTCTGCACCAAAGATATATATTTTTCTTTTTAAACACATGAGACTTACACACATCACTAATACATTTAATATATGAGACCCACATACCCCACTAATATAACTATCTACTACACATTAATTAAATAATAATATTTCTTAATCCACGTACAAAAAGCAAATGTATATCTATTGGGCGGACGGAGAGAGTAAATTATAAAGTATATTACGTGTGTTAGGTGAAATTGATAAATCCATAATTAAAATGTACTTTTAAGATTAGAAATTAAGGTGATCGGTGTTTTCTTTTATGAATGATATAATTTTAATGTGAGATGAATAAAAATAAAAATTGTGAAATTTAATTTGTTACAAGATATTATATAATAAAAAGTTTTCGAATGAGAAAGAAGTCATGATATTCTACTACTCCATCAATTATAGAAAGAGGGATGATCCGTAAGTACATAATCCTAACAGCCAATAAGAAGCCACCAGGTCAGGTGGATACCAAAGGTGTTGAAACTAACAGAGAAAACGGGAATATAAACGCGTTTTTATAATGCATGTCTTCATAGTTCAAGTTCACTTTTTCTACCAAAATACTCTTCTGTCTTGGAAAATGCTTCACTTTTTTTTTTTCAATTTATTAACATTAAATTAAGGGAGATTACTATTAGGAACACAAAAAAAATCTTAATTACTATGGGATACAAAAATACAAAAGTATTACTATTAACTACAAAAATATGTAGTGATATTCCAATATTAGCCCTACAAATGTGTTGCACATAAATGTTGTGTGCAACAAGTGTTCGTGTGCAGCAAAGTATGTGCAGTAGAAAAAATGTGTGCAGCAAAAAAAGTGTGTGCAGCAAAAAAAATGTGATGGTCCGGCGACGGTCAACGCCGACGGGTGGGTGGGTGAGGGAAAAGTGTATGAGATTATAAGGTTATAATTGGTATTTTACTTTAATATTTTGTATTAAATAATAATTATTTTAAATCAATGTATCTAGTAGTAATTAGGGGTACAAAGTGTGTACCTATTAGTAATTAATCCTTAAATTAACATGTCAATTATAAGATGAATTTGTATAGGTATCGTTATTATATGATCAGCTAGAAAGAATTACTTTATTAATAGATGAATTCTCTTGCATCAAATGATTGAATTATAAAAATTGCATTTAATCTGCTATTGTTTTGAACCTTAAAAAGGATATGTCCTCTGAAGTTGCTGATTCGTGTCATGATTATTGTTATGTTTCCTCTCTAAATTATAAAAGAAACATAACATATCTCAAAATAGAGGGAGTATAATTTAATGATTTGGAGTCACGAATCATAATTAACAATTTTACAATCCCTTAAGAACATAATCAATAATTAACAACTTCATATACTTCCTTCGAAGAATCGGTTCGAATCTCCTGTTACATTTTGGTGTTACATCTCCTATTACAAATCGTTGGATGATTGACACGTATGATAGACTAATCTATACCCTAACAATCAACTCTGAGAGAAAAGGTTGAGATTTTTTCCTCCGCATACGTGTCACTCATTTGACGCGTGTAACAGGAGATGTAACATCAAAATGTAACGGGACATCCAAGATCCCGAAGCACACTTTATATTTATAGTTTCGTGTTATTTAAGAAAAATTATTCTTCTTAGTCAATTTTGTTGTTTTTAGAGGGTGGTATTGTAATCTTTTTAGGTAATAAAAAATATACTCCCGCCGTCTCTTTTAAAGAGGGTCTTTTACTTTTTGTACGTGGATTAATGTGTATTATTATTTAATGTGTAATGAGTAGTTATATATTAAAATGTGTGTGGGCCCATTTTATTTTAATTGTATTAATGAGTGTGTGTGGGTCCTATGTGTATAAAAAAAAGAAATGAAACTCTTTAAGGGGAGACTCAAAATAGAAAAAAAATGATTCTTTAAAAAGAGATTGAAGGAGTATAAAGTAATGATATGTATGCAAAAAATGAGTGACAAATTAAAATTAAAATAAGTTTTGAGATTTTTGGATAAAATGATTTTTTTTGCGGGAGTGATTTTCTTGAACAAAACAAAGGAAGGTGTGAAATGCGTTAGTATTTGATATTTCAAGATTCTAGCAGAGAGTTCACAACCAAAATCTTACTTTAATTAATCCGTAGACAACAATATGTGATTTCATCAATGCACGCCATTTGAATATAATTTAATTTAAAATCACATGAAATCACTGTAGTAGCCATGGAAGGCATGCAATTTGATGATGAGGAGGCAGAAATCAATCATTTAATCATCAACAATTGTAATTGTAGCCGACCTGAGGAGTTTCCTCAGGTCGTCAACCTTCTCCACAAGGCGAGAGCAGTCATAGATCTGCACTCGCCGGAGCTCCGGCATTCCACCTTCTTCAATCTCCATCTCTTCCAATTCCCACATCCATGTGAGATGCCACACTTTCAGCTTGGAGAAACCCTCCTTGTACACTTTGATTTTCTTTTTACTCAGTTGTGCTAAAACTGAAAGAAGTCTCTGAAAGTGTCAAGTGAGTAATATTCTGAGGGAACATACCTGCGGCCGGACACACAGTCATCATGCCATGAAGTTTAAGTTTGGTGAGACGGATAAGATGATCCATGCGAAATGGGAACCTATCGTTTTTGTATAAACGATTGCCTATTTCTAAATGCAGTACTTCCACACTACTCTCTGCTAATAATCCCCACTCTCTCCATCTCCACCTCCTCATTCACCCACTCTACTATCAAGCCTAATTTTCGGAGACGATCATTGAACCTTTCGTCTTTCAGATTTCGTGCGTACACGTATTTCAGTGTCTCAAGATTTTTCCAAGTGGACATTGAACCAGAGATTTTTGGACCATATGTGCTACAACTGATGCAAAAGTGACGCAAGCTATCCATTTTCTTCCAAGGATCATCTTGAAGTTCCACCTTCTCCCAGTTTTGAATATCAACAACTTGTAGATTCTCAAGTTTTTCCAACCATCTTGGAACTTTTATTACATCCCTTAATCTCAAATACCTTAATCCAATCAATGCACGAATCATGGTTGGCATGCTCTCCAAGCTGCCTATTTCGACGTCTAGTATCTTAAGTAGCTCGCCGCTCTATCCTCCACCATCGTCTCTTCTCCAGCTCCCGGAAGCTGAACGAAGCCGTGCGCGACCCATATTCGCATCAAGCTTTTAGCTTTGATGATAGCGTCTTCCTCGATGAAGCCAAGGCACAGGAAACATGGTTTCAAATGTGAAGGCAAGTTGTGGTAGCTCTATTCCAACACAGCTGATACATTGATTTCACTTGTTTCCAAATTGTAGTTCTTTATCTGATGGACACTCTCTCTCCCAACCACTCTTGGACTCATCCTCATTGACCAGCAAACCTCCTGCAACAGTGATTGCCAGAGGTAAGCCATGACACTTGTTTAGAATGTCTCTGCCTATATCCCCCAGCTCCGGTGGGCATCTACTTCCCTCACTTGCGCCGCCAATGAATGCCGTCTTCAGCAACAGTCATCTGGGTCTAAAAGCTTCATCTTGTGGATGTATGCACGGCTCTCTTTGATGATCTGGTTCCGGCTTGTAAACAGCAATCTACTTGCTTTATCTGTTTTTGATGATTTATAGATGACTATAGTTAGAATTGTTTGTATATTCTATTTGTGTATATTCAATTAACAGAACCCAGCAAAAAAAATTTGACTGCTAGATTAACACTTCCCAAAATATATCTAAAGAGGCCAAAATATCATCAAATGCACTACAACAGTTCTGCGAATAGACATCACCAAATAGGCATCGCTTGAAAGACAACGATAAGTGTAACCGATGTCTATCAGCATATTTTCATAGAAAACTTTTTCGTGATAGACATCAGTATTTATCAAAAAGACAACATGTTTTATGCATTATCGATGTCTATTAGGTGATGTCTATCGGATGATTTGTTGTAGTGTTCCTATCTTTATCTTTGATCATGATTAGTTAATTTTTCTTTGAAATTTGCCAGGTTAGTTAAAAGCATGCTCTTATATATATGACATAAATAATTAAATTTGGACAAAAAAGATATTAAAATCGGACAAAGAATTATCAAAAAATGACCAAAATTAAAAATTGCAAATTAAAAAAAAAAAAAGACTAAAATTTGAATAGGGCCTGAGCCGAATTTTGATATTTTCGCCGTACCTTTTTCATCTGGAAAAGCGTTTTTGAGAGCTTCCCAATCCTTACTCTCCCATACCTGGCCTTTTTGCACTTGCTTTCTTTTTTTTCTTTTCTTATGGGGTTAATCTGAGAAAGTAAAGATGGAAAGAAGGAAAGAAACTTGTAGTAAGGATTTTGTGTGCTGTATCAGAAGATGTTACATAGGAGAGGAAAAATATATTTAAAAAAAAAAAAGCTTAAACACAATAATTGAATTTCTATTCCAATTTATATGTCAATCATATACTCCATCATATATCGTGTGACAAAAAAAAATGGCATATCATATTTTGTATAATTTGTTTATTACAAATAAAAACTATTTAACCATAAAAAAATCAGTATAGTTAATTAAAACGTGATTTTTCTTAGATTTTTTTTATACATCACCTTTACTATTTAATAAAAAGACTAAATCTTGTTTGCATCCAGATGTACAAAGTTAATTTTGTGTGTTCAAATTCAATTTTATATTACCATTTATTATTAAATAACTTAAATTTTTATTTTTTAGGAAAAGAATTAATTTTTTTAGTCAAATTTTATAATTAATTTTTATATTTCAATGACCTTTCCATTTAAAAGATAACACCTTATTAATTGGAATGTATACTTTAAAATGGAGTAATCCTTTTAAACATTATTCAACTTCTTAATGAATGAAGTTGAGAAGTATTTAACCTACATTATTTTCGTAAGTGGGCACATGGATTTAGCACAAATATTTTTTAGGTATATAATGTGAAAAATAGAGATAATTTGGGTAATTTTAAAAGAAAAAGTGAATAAAGTTGATATAATTAATTAATAAAATTTAAAATTAATTAATAAAATGTAAAAAGTACGTGATATTTTCATAATATCATGATGTTTTAAAGGTATTAATATTTTAGTGTTAGTATTATTATTCATAGAGCGTAAAAATAATTGGATGAATGGAATTGGAAAGTAGTAATTGCACGACATATAATGTGAATTCACTGCAAATTAATTCTTGAGGCCGTTGGTGGGACAAATTAATAATTAATTATTTCTTTTTATTGAAAATGCCCTTCAGTTTTTCTTTCACATTTGACTTGGTACGAAAATTAAAAAATTTTGTGATTTTAAGAGTATTATGGTATTTTTTTAAAGTAAATAAATGATAAAGTGTGAAATTAAGTGGGTTAATTAGAAGTGATTTTTTTTTTTAAAAATAAAGCATACTATAAGAAAAGATATTTGTCATGATATTTTTATCTTTTTCAGATGATGAAAACTTTTTTGAAATAGTACAGAATAGTAAAGTTGATTACAAATAAACTACCAAGTAAATATAACTTTAAAAATACATTTCGAATTTTTCATGAATTAATTTCCGACCTCTATCACTTTTTCCTTTTTTAATATTATTTGCTATTAAATTTAAGATGCCCCATTTCTTAATTATATGTCAACATCAGTACTCTCTATGGCGTTTAATGATAGACCACCCAACTTGCCTTCCCTCCATGCAATATTTGTACAACCTTATCTTTTGGAGGTTGACCACAACGTTAGATTGTCGAAGTCTCGCGTAAAGACTTGTGTGCTACAAGCCCACACTTAAAAATATGGCACAAATATTTCGAATTTATGATAAAATTTTATTTTTATTTTTAATTATCTTTTGTGGTTATTACAAATGGTGATTTTTTTGACGATGAATAGTTTAGTCATTGATGATAATGGTGACTCTTATCTTATCTACTCAAAGCATTTGATTTTTTTTAAAAAAAATTCGGACTTATTTTTGCTAGTTTTTTCAGACGCATTTAATGGATTCGGATAAAAAAAACCTATTAAAAGTGACTCCATTTTTTATTCAATATATATAAATCAATTAGAAACTCTAATTAATACTCCCTCCGTCCCATCTTTATTGCTACTTTTGACTGCAAAAAGCTCTCACAGAAGCTACAATAAAAGTAGCAATAAAGATGGGATGGAGGGAGTAACTTAATTTAACTCGAATATATGATTTAGTTATGATTGAAGATGTATTAAGAAAGAACTAACTCACTCAATTTAATATAGGCACGGAATTATGCTACACTCTCGCAAGATCATTGTGTACTTTTATAATTAATTATTACTCCCTCCGTCCCATTTATATTGCTACTTTTGACTGCAAAGCTCTCACAAAAACTACAGTAAAAGTATCAATAAAGATGGGACGGAGGGAGTACTTTTTATTAAAGATGTTATTAATATTTTTAAAAGAAAAAAATATTATCACTTTTCATTTTACAAAATAATAGTCATTTCAAGAAACTAACTCATCAAGTCTTTAGAAGCGACTCAATAATAAATAGTAGTAACCGGATCATTTTATCAAATCATATTCATTCATAATTTATAATCGGATTATATTTTTGTAATTAATTGAGTTACTAGTGGGTTTAACGCCATTGAATAAAATAATTCTTTTTTAATCTGATCGATATAAATGGACCATTTATAAAATGCATAACTGAGTCAAATATCAATTTTTATTTTTTCTTAAATGTAAATTGGGGCATTTTAAGAAGAAGCAACGGGCAACAATACTCCATGATAACTGATTATGCTCAAAATGATGCTATTTAATTCCGTAGCAATCATTGCTGAATACATGGTGATAGCGAGGAGGCATTAAAAATGTTTATCAAAATGACAAGTGATTGATAGAGAGTGATTAAATAATTTGTAGGATGTGTATGTAATAATTAAAGGGTAATCTATACTTTTTAATAATATAATATAGGAAAATTTTCAAACAAATTTTTAAGGTAGATCTCAATTTTGGACTCTATTTTAGAATTGTCTTATTTGAGGGTTCGAATTTTACTTTTTTTTTTTCAAAATAAGACTTGTCGTAAATTTTTTTTTTTCAGAAATCAATATATATTGTAGAATAATACAAAATGTCATTAAAATAACATATGTATTTGATATAATAATTTGATTTGAAGGTGTATAATAATTTTTTTAATTATTTTGAATGACTTAAAATGAGACAATAAATTTTATAATGAGTCTAGAAAAAACAAAGAACATAAAAATTGGGTCCTAATTTGAGATAAGAAATAAAATTCAAACCTTGAATTGAAATTTTCACAAAATTAAGTTTTAAATTGATACTAGAAACTAAAACTTTGTATGAAAATCTTATTTAATAATAGGATGTGTATTAAATAATCAATGGGGTTAGTATTTAGAGTGAGCGTTAAATAAATTACAAAACTTGACAACTTAAATCCATAGACAACTTTCTGTGAATTAATTAACACGCCCATTAAATACTTAAAATTTAAAATCATAGGAAGAACCTGTTGGCCTGTACGCACGTACACGCTTGGAGAAACCATCCTTGCACACCCTGATCGTCATTTTACTAGAACCCACATTGTAGAATTTAAGGTACAACAACTTACTTCCACCATAAAGTCATTTCTGAAAGAAGTATTCTTGGAAAGTGTCAAGTGAGTAATATTCACATTCATCTTATAACGATATTGAAGTTGTGCAGTACTTGCACACCACTCTCTGCTAATATTTTCTCCACTCTCTCCATCTCTTCCTCTTTGTCATTATCATAGTCCACTATCAACCCTAATTTTCGAAGACAATCGTACCATTGCGTACACGTATTTCAGTTTCTCAAGATTCTTCCAATTGGATATTTTCATAGATTTAGGCCAGATGGAAGAGTAGCCAATGTAGAAGTGCCGTAGATTATCCATTTTCCATGTAACATTTGGAAGTTATACACAATCAAGAACTTGAAGATTCTTTAGTGCATCCAACCACCGTCACAATAAAATCACTCCTTAATCTCAAGTACCTTATTCCGATCAATGACCTAACTGTGGATGGCAACCCCTGGAATGCAATAACTTCAATATCGAGTATTCTAAGGAGTTCAAAGCTCTTCCAATAAGGAGGAGTATTCAGATAAGCATTATCCAGATCCACCCCTCGCAAGAATATAGATCGAATCTGCTTATTTTGTTTTGGCCAATCAATCTTCATCACTCTTTTTCCAATACCTTCGACAACACGATGACGAGATTTCCCATATGATGAGCACCCCTCAATATCCTCACAACTTACATTACTCTCAAAACCTATTTCCTCTTTTGCTTTCCTAATGGATAACTCCCGAATAAGATCATGGACATGACAGTTTTTCACCCGATCATCTATTCCCATATCCTTGACTAGGACTAGGTTTCGCTTGATCAGCTGGTCTAAGAAACTTGCTGCTACATCCTCCACCGTCTCTCCTCCATCTTTCGGCACCTGAATAAAGCTTAGTGCAGCCCATATATGCACCAATCTTTTTACTGGGATAACAGCGTCTTCCTTGAAGAAGCTCAGACACAAGAAGCAGGACTTGAGTTGTGAAGGCAAATTGTGGTAACTCAACTCCAGAATTGCTGATACTTAAGTTGTGAAGGCAAATTGTGCACCAATGTTGCTTTTTTCCAAATGGTAGTCTTTAATCTTACTCAAAACTATACCCCATCCACTCTCCGACTCTCCTTCGTTCACCAGCAATACTTGAGATGGACTGGGTAGCCAGCCCACTTCCTCACTAGGTGTCTCTTCCTGGTCGACAATGGTACATCCAAGGTTTAAAATATCGATATCCGTAAAAATATCGGTACCTCAAATTTACGGATATATCGATGGATATATCGAATATCGATATCGATATCGGTAAAAATTAAAAAAATCACCAAAACTTGAAAAAAAATTAATTATTTAACTTTGCAGTATATTTTAACTAATTTTAATATATAAATACAATTTAAAATCTCAATAAAACTCATAATATATGATAAGCAAATCAATTATTACAACATACTCATTAACACTTAATAACTAATACCAAAATGATAATCTATGATGCTCAAATATAAAACATGTGATGCTATCTTAATCTAAACAATATTGGTATCAGCTTATCAAATTAGAGAAATTCTGAACATAATTCTGAATGTGCCAGTATTACATAATACTCCCTCTGTCCCGATCCAATTGAATGTACCAAAATAATTGTATTTTTAATTAGAGTATACTATCACACTATGTACATGAAATGAAACTCTTCATTTACTTAGTAGTAATAATTTTAATTAAGAGTGATAATAAGTGATAATTAATTTAATTAAATTAAATTAAACAATTTTAATAATTTTGTGCAAGTGTTGCTCTATTTTTTTAATTTTTTTTTTAAAATTGATCAAATTAATAAAAAAAATTGTATTTAGTTTGTAAAAGTAAAATAAAAATCATTAAAATTTTCTTAAAAATATGGATGATTTTTTTATATTTTCGATATATCCTCGATATTTTGTAAATATTTTAGTGATATTTCCTCGATATATCTCGACATCTGAAAAATTTTGAACTGTGGCAAACCAATATCGATATTGTTATCGATATTTCCCGATATATCCTCGATATTAGAAAATATATATCTTTTTCCCCAATATCGATATCGATACTCTCCAAATACAAATATATCGTGAAAATATTGTGGATATTTTCGAAAATTTTAAACCTTGGTTATATGTGGTGTGCCATTTGTATGGCCGGTCATACGGGTAATTTGCGGGTTGAATTATTGGTAAGGCGTTACGGATTGACTTGCACGGGTCGAACCTATTTTAACACCTTTACAAATATCTACATTAATCCTATTCTTTCTAGAATAGTGAACATTTTGTGCGTCGATACTTTTCATGGCCTAAAAAATTATTATGAATACATGGTCAAGTTTAAAGAAGCTGCTTAAAGTCTTAACTCGCTTCCTAGAAATTATATTGCAACTGGAAATAAATGGTTTTGAAGGGTAGGTGATCAGGTGGTCTCTCATGGAGTCATGTTAGCTTCTTGTTGTGAAGCAGTCAACCAAGATCAAGTCTCGACTTCACTCGCTAATGTATGCTTCTTAATTGATAGACAGATGTATATAAATGCCTCCAATCAAGTTAGAAATTAATCCAGAAGGAAGAGAAGAAGAACCATCAACATGGCAGAAGCTGCAATCTCATTCACCGTTGAAAAGCTGGGCAAAATCGTCATCCAGAAGGTGGAGTTCCTTCAAGGCGTAGAGGAGGAGGTGAAGTCGTTGAAAGCCGAGCTCAAACGGATGCAGTGTTTCCTCAAAGACGCATCCGAAAAGCAAGCCAACGACGAACGGATTCGCCATTGGATCTCCGAGATCAGAGACACTGCTCACGACGCTGAAGATGTAATCGATACCTTCGTTATGAAAGTCGACGCCCCGAGAAGAAGCAGTGGGCTGCTGAGAAGATGGGTGTGCTTCCCAACCAGCATCTACAATGTCATCAGAATCGGAGAAGAGATCAAACGCATTCAGTCTAACCTTAAAGCCATCGACCAAAGCAGAGTAAGATACGGAATTCAAGATCTTGGTGAGGGCACGTCGTTCGCGCCCCAAAGGTTGGAAATTCCTCATTGGCAAAAAGACAAACAAGTGGGGTGGGCTTGACGAAAGACGTGGAGCTGCTGGTTTCAAAAGCAGTTCAGAAGGGGAAGAAGGGGCTGACCTTCGCCGGAATTGTGGGAATGGGTGGAATCGGGAAATCGACGCTTGCCCGGATGGTGTACAACCACCAGAAGGTGGTTGATCGATTCGACCGCCGTTGCTGGGTGGTGGTTTCCGGCGAATTCAGGCCGAAACAAGTGATCAAGGATCTGGTTCAGCAGCTGCTGAGGCGATCAGAAGACGAGCTAAAGATGCTGAAAACAATGGAGAAGTCGGAGATGCCGCGGCTACAAGAAATGCTTCATGAACGCTTGAAGGGGAAACGATATCTCATAGTTCTTGATGATGTGTGGGATAGCAATCACTGGGAATCCCTGGCTGCTGCCTTTCCCGTTGAAGGTACCTTCATCTTCCATTCTAAATTATTTCATAGATTTAATTACAAATCCATGAGCTAAACTTGTGTATTGATTATTTAAACAC
This sequence comes from Pogostemon cablin, assembly GCA_023678885.1. Classification (NCBI taxonomy): domain Eukaryota; kingdom Viridiplantae; phylum Streptophyta; class Magnoliopsida; order Lamiales; family Lamiaceae; genus Pogostemon; species Pogostemon cablin. The sequence continues at coordinate 1,311,233 of CM042997.1, forward strand.
AAATGTGATCACATGATATGGAATATGAAGTAGAATATCACTATAAAATAGAGAATTCAGAACGATTTATACATAGCAAAATTCTTGTAATAAGATAGTACCGTTAGTTCCTTTCTTGTATATGGTGTGGTTGTAAAAACTGCATACGTCTGTTACAATGTTACATGTCTTGTGCCACTCTATTGAAGGAGTGACAAGTATGAGAGTCGGTCATCCAACCAATGGCATGCAGTGTTTAACTATCTGCTCTAGAGATTAATCATACATTAATACATGCTAGGTTGTGTTATCTTACCAGATAAAGGGAGCGTTTTGCTGCTTACGAGCCGAACGCAGGTCATTCTAAATGGTCGTGGGGCTTATGTGCATACTATGAAAAAGTTGGATAAAATGGAGAGTTGGGAACTGTTCTTGAATAAGTCTTTCATTGGCAATACTTACACAGTAAAATGTCCAAAAGATTTGAAGAAGAAAATAGAAAAGGAGATACTAAAAAAGTGTGATGGCCTCCCACTAGCAATCACTGTGGTCGGCGGCCAAGTCGCCAAACGGGGGCCTCGGACCACCGGTGAACTTGAGATTGTCTTGATAGCATTGAGCATTCAATTGGGAAGAAGAGAATGCAGTGTTAAAACAATTCTTGAACTCAGTTACAACAACTTGCCTGCACAACTAAAGGCCTGTTTCTTGTGTCTAGCCTTCTTCAAAGAAGACGATCCCATTCGTGCGAAAAGACTGATGCATATATGGATAGCACAAGGGTTGGTTACACAGGAAGGCCATGAAGAGCAGACGGTGGAGGAGATAGCAAGAGGCTACTTACACGAGCTGATCAATCGGAACTTGATTCGGGTTGAGGAAACAGGGTCAGGGAATCGAGTAAAGCGCTTGCATGTTCATGATCTTCTTCGTGAGCTATCTATTGAAAAGGCTAATGAGGAGATAAGCTTCGAGACGCAACGATTAGGAGCTGAAGGGAGCTCCCGTTTATTGGAGAAACCCCGTCATCGAGCAATCTACTGCAGTGGCGAAAGTCTAGCCATCAGTGGCTCGTCTAGTCGAAACAAACGTGTTCGTTCTCTTTTCTTTCATGGATCCGCAGTTAGCAGAGTTGATGTTGGTAGATCCTACTGGAAGAATCTTGAACTTCTTAGGGTTCTTGATTTTGAAGATTTAGGGCTGAGAAAACTTCCTGATTCAATTGGCTCACTGATTGGATTAAGATTTTTGGGATTAAGGAACAACAAACTGCAAGAACTCCCAAGTACATTAGGCCATCTTAAGAACCTCCAGTTTCTTGATATTGCAAGAAATGATCTACATATCCAAGTGCCAAATGTGATATGGAAAATGAAAAGCTTACGTCACCTTTACATGTCCAGAATCAAGTGCAATGTGCCATTGAAGATAAACTCACTAAAACATCTTCAGACAGTGGCCTACATCCCTATATCCAACTGGCTGCCAAAGAACCTTAAAAAGATGACTGGTCTTCACAAATTAGGCATAGAGCTCGAAGACGCTGGTTCGGATTTAATGAAGCTGTGCAACTCACTGACCATGCTACAGAATCTCACTTGTCTGAACTTGAGATGGTATGGCTTCAAATCCATGGAATCACTTGACAAGCTAAGTATCCTGCATCGTCTCACTCACCTTAAGCTTCGAGGAGCTCTTAACGAGTTTCCTAGTCCGAGTTACTTTCCTCCGAACCTTTCGTGCTTGAGCTTGGTCGGAAACTGGCTCAGTGAAGATCCCATGCCAACTCTGGAGAGGTTGCCGAAGTTGGGGTACCTTAAACTGGATTGTGCTTACAATGGTAAGAAAATGAAGATCTCACATGATGGATTCCCCAGTTTGGAAGTTCTGTGTTTGTTCGGGCTGTCTGAACTTGAAAAGATTAGAGTTGAAAGTGGTGGAATGTCGAAGATCTAAGTATTGGACATCAGTGGATGCCCCCATCTGAAAACCCTTCCCTCTCAACTCAGATCAATCTCTAATCTTTAATCTCTAGCTAGTATGGATATTATTTTTTTAAGTGTATATCTTCATTTACAGCCTGTTATTGTATATCTTCTTCCATTAAGAATTATATTCAATGGAACGATGCTATGAACTCACTGAAATCCCCCCCACTAAACGATACAACATATTAGAGAAAGTGATGCACACATCCAATGAATGCAGTTTTTTTTAAAAATGAATTACAAGTTAATCATCCATAATGGTTGTTATGTGTATTATATCCCCATGCTTAGTAGGCCTAAAGCCCAACAACCTTTAAATACTTGAAGAAGGAGGCCAGTCTTCAGGCGGCCCAATTCAAGGATAAGTGCGGAATGGACAGCCAAAGCAGCCCAAGGAGATCACTACCAGCCCAAAGGCCCAATTAAGGAAAGGGCAAAGAAGGGACCCATCAAAGGGACGGAAGCCCGAAGCACCCTTGGCAGGGAACCTCGGCGGCATTCCCCCCTACCCGAGGTCTAGGACGAGCATCACAACATTGGAAGTCAACATGTCCGACGACCAGGTGGATAACATAAGCGGTACAATAAAGAACAAACATCATCATGGAGACTGAAAAGTGCAGCAGGTTAGAAGACAAGGCTAACGGGAAGATGGGATATCTTGGACAGCAATCCTAACTAGAGGACAGCAAGCAACTGGCGCATCCTCTCCTAACTACCAATGGAAAGCCAGCAAAGGAAGGGGGCGACCTGTGAAACCTGCAAAAGCAACCCGTAGCACTCAGACTCCTCCCAGGGCTGGTCGGCGTACCAGACAACTTCATTAAAGACGACTTATCTTCATCCAAGTGGCGCAAGGCGATTGGCTCTGAGTTAGGGTTTGTAGATAGTATAAATAGCCTCTCTCATATGAAAGAGGCAGGTGATTGATACTCACTTTAGACATTACACTGGTAAGAAAGAAGAATTTTACGAGTGTTGTTCTAAGGGAAAGTAATAAAATCGGGTATAGTTCTTTGGTGGAAATTCGGTTCTCTATCAGTTGTGATCTCTTGCTTATGGTTGTATCATGTTTGATTGTGATCGTTCTTGGTTTCGTTATGCAATAATCTATTTCTATTAAACACAAATTAACGAGCAAAGAACACGCATCAACATCTGGCACCGTCTGTGGGAAACGCTACGATTAGCTATCCTCTATTCTGTTTCTCTTAAGTTCTTGGTCTAATCTTTTGAGAAGAATTCTTGGGTTTTTATTCTGTTTCTTGAATTCGAGATGGGAGGTGAAGGATTTACAACCCACGGAAATGAAGAGAGGGGAGAGTGTTCCAAAGTCCAGTGAAACGTGATGAGAAGTGGAAATAATGTCCAAATCAGCGCGCCGGTCCTGGAGGTACCCACTCCGGCGAGGTCTATTCCTGTCCCAAATTTGGGCAACCCTCAGAAAACGAAAGAAATGAATGAAAAGATTCGAAGGGTGATTGACGAGTACGCCGCGGAAGCTCCCCCAGTTCAACCGGCGAGGTTGAGCTTTAGCGGCCCTCACAGGGGAAGCCACGACGATCTACGAGAGGATCTCGAGAGGAGGAAGGACGCCAGGAAAGAACACAACGGAGGAGATGCCAGAGAAACTATCAACTTCATACGGAGGAGGAACGCCGGAGAAAGGGAAAGCGTGAACAAAACTCCAGCAGAAGGAAGGCGCAGTGAATACCAAAGCTGATCGAAAACAGGAACTCAAAGGCAACCACAATGATCGGTGTCATTTTCACCTAGATTTTAGTGTGTTTTATTATGTATTTTATTGTGTTTTTAGTCATTTTGTATATCATTTGGTGGTGGTATATGAAGATATGGAGATGTGTGCTTTGAAATGATAAATATGTGATAAATCCATGGAATCACTTGACAAGCTAAGTATCCTGCATCGTCTCACTCACCTTAAGGTTCGAGGAGCTCTTAACGAGTTGCCTAGTCAGAGTTACTTTCCTCCGAACCTTTCGTGCTTGAGCTTGGTGGGAAACTGGCTCAGTGAAGATCCCATGCCAACTCTGGAGAGGTTGCCGAAGTTGGGGTACCTTAAACTGGATTGTGCTTACAATGGTAAGAAAATGAAGATATCATCTGATGGGTTCCCTAGTCTGGAAGTTCTGTGTTTGTTTGGGTTGTCTGAACTTGAAAAGATTAGAGTTGAAAGTGGTGGAATGTCGAAGATCAAAGTATTGGAGATCAGTGGATGCCCCCATCTGAAAACGCTTCCCTCTCATCTCAGATTAATCTCTAATCTTTAATCTCTAGCTAGTAAGGATATTAATTTTTCAAATGTATATTGATAGGCTTTTTCTGCACACTCCAATTTAATCCTCAAGCATAAGGATATCAATTGTAGCAGCAAATACCCAAGTTAAATTATCGATCCCACTGAGACAATTAATTATTTATTTATTCTACATTACTATTTAAAAAGAATTGAGTAACTAAATTTCCAAGAGTTTGTTGTAAATTAATAATCTAAATATCGAAATATATTAAATAACTGAATTAATTAAAAACAATAGAAAATAAGCAAGTTTTAATCAAGAGATAAACGACAGTTCTAAGGTATCAGGTATAGACCAATTAATTCGGGTTACTAGACCTTCAATTGTTCTTTCACGCAGCTTCAATGAAAATACACCACATAAACCTGTTATCCCACCGAATATGATCCGATTCTAAGCTAACAGTATATTCTGGTTTAACTCCTAAGGTGCATGAATATTACCAAACCTCATTCCTAGATACTAATCAAAGCAAACAACAATACCTCCGGATGATAAGTTCGACTAACAAGATATTTTCTGGAATTACTACAAGGTTCTATTCACTTCCTACTTAATTGTTTAATTGCATTATTCCACTAAACTAATCAAGTATTTGATTTACTAGTTCATAGAATTAAAGTGTTTATTGCGGAACTACTTCAATCCCTAACAGATAGATAATACCAATCATGAACGCACACAAACTAACATAATAATTCAATCATTATAGCGGATGTCATGAAAATATTATGAAGACGTTACGAAGTAGAAAAGCAAGTCTTAATAAAATAAGTAAAATCAAAATATCCACTGCTTAAATTTCCAATCTTTGGTCTAGGTTCCCAAATCAATCAAGTCAAACCATCAAACCCTAGAACTGTTTAAGAAAATTAGCCCATGAGGTTACAATCAACACTCATGGATATGCAATTCATAACAAAAATCAAGATAAAAGGAATGGAAAGATTAGAAACACGAAACCCTAGCGTAAGCGTAGTTGGGCGTTCCTTCTCCATCTCTCCGATTGTCCGATCTCCCTCAATTAGCACTTGGAACCACTTGAAGATGGATGGAAGATGAGAAATCAGATGTGAATCTGATATGGAGTGTTTTTGGTATGAGAAATCAATGGATTGTGGATGGGTTCTCTCCAATTTGTGTATTGATCTCCCTTTTTGTTTCTTGGACTGTTGTAGGGCTTTTTCGCGACCAACTCTGCTCCAAAACATGATCTGAAGGTATAAATACAGTGCTGCATCAAACAGGCCTCATCTGGGCCCGATTTTGGGCAGCTCGGCACCCAGCTCGGCTCGAGCTAGGTCTTGATTCAGCCGAGCGGCATCCGAGCGGCTTCAGATGACTTGCCACGTTAGAAAGGGACCCTTATGGACTCCACTCGGCACCGGCTCAAGCCGAGCTGTGCCTGAAAGTTACCGAGCTGCATATGGGTGAAACGAAGATGTCGTGTAGGCTCCATGGGACCCCAACTCGGCTAAAAACTCGCATGAGCTGGGTACAGCTCGAGCCAAGCGTGCAGCCGAGCGGCAGAGACTGCACTACGTAATCTCACCGTTTCGAGCATAACTTCCTCATACGGACTCCGATTTGAGTATTTTTTTCACCAAAACGATCATCTCTTCCATAGCTTTCCAACCATATATCACATGATCAATTTAGATTTCTACATAAATACAGAAAAATTATGCAATTTGGACTTGTGTTTTTCAGTATTCCTTCACACTTTCACTCTTCATTCCAACTTTGAACTTTTGATCGTGTTTTACCCTTCAAAACTCAACAAAACACCTTAGTAGTATCTTAATTATGTAAGATATGAAAACCTCACCATTTTACACAAAATCATGGCCACATTCTATAAAAAACAGTGTAATGTGAGACCTAAAACACGTGAAATTACACTCTCAACAAACCCCCAAACTTACATGTTGCTCGTCCCGAGGCGACGACATAGAAAACCAATAGAGTAATTGAGAGAAAATTTCACAGCAGACAACATCCAAGAAAATATAACAATTCAAAAATCATACTTCAAATACAAGACACCCGTCCATCTAAAAACATGCAATTCAAGTCAACTATTTCACTTTTTCGGAATGCTCATCCATCCATTCTCACGAGTAGTATTTACGCTCAACGCTCAAGTGCGAGATATACACTTTAAGGTCAGGTGTTTACACTCAAAGTCAATTCAAACACACGCATAACCATAGGCTTGTCAATCATCTCAACTCTCAACTAAAGGAATAATTTCAACGATAGGATCACAAAGGTCTTGCATTAGGGTGTAATGTTGGCTCTTTGGTAAAGGTTGGGTATATATAGATAAAGTGACTAATTCACTATTAGAGAATCAAAGAAGACTTACAGCTTTTCAACATACAGCTGCACTTTCTTCTTTCTCCTTCAATGCTCTTTAATGCTTCTCGCAACTTGATTCCTCATTCACTTTTGAACACAACTTCCTTACTTGAATCTTTTCATTTTCTCTTCTTTTTTTTTAAATAAGGGTACCAGTTGCAGGCACTACCCTTTTCATGGGGTATCAGTTGTGGGAACTACCCCTTCATGCAATAATTTAACCATTCTCTTCTATAATTTTTATCACTTCCAAATTTCTTCTCCTTATATTTCTTCTTTACAAGACTCCAACTTGATTCCTTCAACTCTCTACTAGGTAGGAATTTTTAAGGCTAGCAAAGGGATCAATTGGCTAATCATGTATGCTTCCAACAAATAAGGCTTTCAGGCTCAAAAGGGTTAACTACGGATAATTTCATTAGGTAGGATAATAATATGGCTAGTGACTAATAAATACAAAGATGGCCTAAGATCATCTCCAATTATCTAATCAAATATGTAGCTTCAAGCAAGATATAAAGCCAAGTTCTAGAATAAGTGTGTATGAACGACACTCACAAGAATAAACTGAATCATGCAACTTGTCATGATTTCAAAAGGCTCAAATCTCACATGGCTGTAAAAATGAACGAGCAATCCTAATACAGATACATAGCTAATCTTTCTTGCACATAATCAAATTTCAAGCATCTCAATATCAAAGCACAATATCAAATTGTTTCACAAAATAATACATCATAAATCAATAACACACAGTTCCATGACTCACTGAACTCCTAATCAATAATCCAATACCATCCATCACATAAATAGTATAAATAGCAACAGAATAATCGCGATGGGGATAAAAGCAAATCGCCGGCAGTTCATGTTTTGGGCCAAACATGTCGTAAAATTGACCTGAACACAGTTATACAGCAGCTTGCCTGCCTGGAGGACCAGCTCGCCTCAAGTGGTGTGCTGAGCGGCACCAGATGTTGCCGAGCGAGGTACCTGGATCATGGCACATGTATTCTGCTCTGATTGGACCTATGCTTGGCTAACTTTGACCACTCTTCAAGGTAGCTCGGCTCGAGCGGCGTGCTGAGCGGGTTCCTTTTCAGCTGAGCGGTCCATCTGGCCCATTTTACACGTGTCCTGATCCTTCTAGTCATCAACTCAGCTCACTTTAGCATCATCCTTGTGCAGCTTGGCTCGAGCAGGTAGTCGAGCCGAGGCCGAGTTGCCCGATTCTGCTTCTGTCGACGTTTCCCTGCCTTTTTTGTATTGTACCCTGCTTCAGAACTCAATTCCAAGTGAAATAAAACCACAAAATACCATCAAGTGCTAAGAAAAATAAAAAAATCATCCTAGAGAACTATAAATTGACTAAACTAACACTAGGACCAACAAACGACAAACAAAACTAAACACGAAACTTGGAAAATCGCAAAAAATCAAACCCTCAACACCAACGAATAAATCAAAAATATTAAGAATCCACAAAAAATCGACCCTCCAAGCAACAACACAATGCAAAAATTCTATTTCAATGCTGCAAGACAAGGTATGTACGTTACCCCCCCAAACTTAGATCAAACGAAGTGAGAAACTAAGTTTACAAAGAAGTATATACCGAAGTCAAGCAACACCTAATAAAATTCATACACCAACACAGACATATAAAAACAATAAAACAGGATGGACAACCCCCAACAAGCGCTCATGTTTAACGTCGGAGAGTCACGACGGGATACTTCTTTTTGACTACAAGATCGGAGGACAGTCCTCTCGTATTCTTACCTTCAAGTACTTCTTTCCTCTCTTATTCTCAACTCCAATCATCTCACCTTTCTTTGTCACTGCAACAGTATCATTTGACTTCCTTTCCTCCCATGACTGGCTTAATTACTTCTTGTCAATCATCCACTCAATTGTAGACTCAATCTGTGTAGCAAAACAAGGATCAAACAAGTTAGAATTTTCAAGACCAATATTAGAATAAAAATCCAGAGGTATGTTCAGAGGTTTCAAATATGGATCATCAATCTTTCCTGTAACCAAAAGATTATCAAACATTACACTAGAGTTAGTAGTAGGAAAAGTAAGAGGTACGCTTGTTCCTGCGATCTCCTCTACCACTTCAATGCTTTGGCTCTCATGCTTCTCTTCCTTAGAAGCAGGCTTTATCTCCTCTTCAACAGTGGACTTCTTATTCCGATTCACCAAGTCAGCAGTGGTCTTTCTTCTCTTTTCATCCCTAGTATCACTCAATGCAAGTAAATTCTAAAGATAACCAATACATGCATCGTTAGATAAACCCTCAAACTCTGCATCAGACAAGGCAAAATCCTCTTCCACGAACTTCTCAACTATATCCATAGACTTGCATTGCTGCTGATCTGTAGGCCACTGCATCTCCTTATTCAAAGAGAAGACGATCTCCTTATCATTGGCCCTCAACCTCAATTCTCCTTTGAACACATCAATCAGAGCTCTTCCAGTTGCAAGGAATGGACGCTCTAAGATCAGAGGCGCACCATCATTGTCATCCTCCATATCTAGAACAAGAAAGTCCACAGGAAAAGTTAAATTCGACATCTTCACTAGCACATCTTCAATAACTCCTTCAGGGTATGTCAACGACCGATCTGTTAACTGTAGGGCAACAGACGTAGGTTTCAACTCCCCCAAACCAAGCTTCTTGAACACTGATAAAGATATCAAATTTATACTGGCTCCTAAATCACACAGTACTCTCTTAGATGGTCCTTTTCCAATTTCACAGGGAATGATGAAGCTCCCTGGATCCTTTAATTTTTCTGGAAGCTTCTTCTGAATAATGGAGCTGCAGTTCTTCGTCAAATTTATTGTCTCCACACTGATTAGCTTTCTCTTTCTGGAGATGAGTTCCTTGATGAACCTTGTGTAATATGGCATCTCTTCTAATGCATCTGAGAAAGGAATATTGACTTGACATCCCTCATAACATCAGCGAACTTCTGGAACTTTTCATCAAGGCTCTTCGACAAGAATCTCTGAGGGAAAGGTATTGGTCCCTTTGTTATCGGAAGTCCCAAACTGAATCTGAACTTGGTTTCAATTTTGGTTAAATTGATTTAGAGCAAGTGTACTCTATCGTGTGTAGCACGTAAGCGACCAAGTGCAAAATTTATATAATATCGAACCTAAGGGCGAAAGTGGGTAGCTGTATTTGAGAAGTGCTTCACTCTAGTAGGACGAATCAATAAGGAGGGTTGATTATACTATAAACTAACAACTAGGAAAGCAATTAAAGATAAAACATGTACAAATGTGATGGAAGATGGATGAAGGTAAAGCAATCTAAGAAGTATGCAAGACAAGCAACACTCATGGAAAAGGCTCATGTAGACTCACACATACACATGCATTGATGGTTTTCATGTTATGATATTAAGGGCACTCAAAGAGCGTCTCCAATCCTCACTCTTCCTATAGGTATTTACGGATATTAATATACCAATATAGAGATATTATCACGAAGAATTTTCTCTAGTAGGCAGGGACGTTTTCCTAGTGTTCCCTTTCTAAGGTCAAATGAGTCTTGGTTTGGGTCCCCTCATTATATCAAATACTTTCACAAGTAATTATCAATAATGTCCTATCATGAGATTCTAAGCACATGAAAGTTATGGCCAAACTCTTCACATACTAATATAGTCACCTCATGCAATCAATGATTCAATTAAACTACTAAGCATAATATTGGAATGACCATCCTAACATTATAAATAGGGAATTTAATCACACAAATCATACATAAAATGAGAATAAGCATTCATGATAGAAAATATTCATAACAATTATTTCATCAAACATGTGGTGTGCAAAATCTACATAATCCCTAACCAATCATATTGCTAGCCTCACATGAGGACTAGCCACTACAAATCATAATAAAATCAATATAATCCATGACATGCTCCATTTGAGCCAAATAATGAAGAAAATAACAAAATAAAGGTAAATTGGCTCCCCTTTTACAGTGAACTTTCTCCTCCTTGATCATGCTATAATCTTCAACCAATGATGATTTCCTCTTCTTAGATTGGTGGATTGATGGAAAAATGGATGGATTTGAGAAAATCAAGTGGATTGGATGGGTGAAGTGAAGAATGGAAGAGATGGAGATGAATGTGTGTGATTTAGGTGTCTAGTGTGTGTGAAAACTGATCCAAAATGATTCCTCCCGAATTTTGTGGTCAAAACATGTATTTATACCCCCATGGAAGCTTCTAAAATAAGTGGATATCATAAAACTGCCTTTTGCACCTACACGGGTCGTGTAGGTGCACACGGGGCGTGTAGGGGCATCGCGTGCAGCACAGTCTCACTGTTTCGCGCATAACTTTCACATCCGATCTCCGATTTGAATAATTCTTGCGCTCACGCGATCCTCTCTTCAGTGGCTTTCCAACTATATATCATATGTCTAGTTTTGAGCTTCACACAAATACAGAAAAATTATGCAAGTTGAACATGCGTTTTTCAGCATTTTGCTTTGGCTCGTTCTCCCTCGTTTCAACTCCGAATTGAGCTCCGTTTTTTTTCACATTTTTTTTATCATGTCTAGAATCCATTTTCACCTAAAAATTACACAAATTACACCAAAATACCAATTCTCTAAGTATTCACAAATATAACACAATTTAAGGCACTTAATCATGAAAATCACACATTTATCATTTCAAACCACACATCTCAATATCTTCATATAACACCACCAAATAATATACAAAATGAATAAAAACATACAAAAACACATAATAGATACACTAAAATTTAGGTGAAAATGACACCGATCAGTCTCTCCGGAATACCACCTCCGTTTCTCTCAGTTTCTTAGCTTTCTGCCATTTTTATCAGCGATTTCCAGATCAGATTGACTCTGTACAGAATATGGACACGCTGGAAAACCTTGAGGGCTGCTCGGATGGCAGCTCGGCTCGAGCGGGGGTAGAATGGTACCAAGTGGTGGTCGAGCCGAACCAGAGGACTCGTCTGAATCGGCCTGCACCCAACTCGGCTGCAACTCGACTACTTCAGGACCCAGCTCAGCTCGAGCTAGCAGCCGAGCTACGGCCGAGCGGTCTTGCTCCACCCCTGTTTTGTCCTGCTTCAGTTCTATTACGTCCTGCATCAGTTCTGGACCTTTATACTGCTTCTCGGATCTCAAAGTGATCGCATGGCACTCCTTCGGGTTAATTTCTATATCTGACGAAATTTTTCTCTTCTGAATCTGTTGTTGTTGTTGATTTACCATAGTTGAGATCTGACCCATAGAATATGTAAAACTCTGCAACTGCTTATTGACTTCTTCATGCTGCTTTGTCATATTCGAATCCATGAGAACAATGCAGTTATTGATCTTGTTTATGTCAGCATCATTTTTTTTCATGTATCTTGCTAATACTTCATCAATACTGGTCTTTCCTTCTTCAGTTTTAGCACCATGATTAAAATTAGGAGGGTATGGAACTGCATTATTCGGATTTGAATATGCAAAGTTCTCATGTCTTGGTTGGTTCTACCAATTCCCCTCTTGGTAGTTCCTAGAGTTAGAATTGCCTTGAGGGTTTCGACCCATGACCCAGTTTGCATCCTCAACCTCTTGAAGGTTCATCACCACATCATCACTTGTAGGCCCTCAGTTGCCTCCCCCACTATTACCTGATATCAAAGTAACCAGGTGTTTGTTCATCTGTTCCAACTGAGAGACAACTTCATCATTCCTATCAGCTTCAGAAAACTTTTCTTCGACCTTGCTATTTTTCCAAGTATGTAAGTCCCTCGAATCCTTTTAGATGGAAAATCTCTAGAGTTCATAGAGATATCATCGAACAACTTCTCTACTACATTTGATGTTTTTCCAAATATCGTTCCTCCAGCAGATGCATCGACTAGCACTCTTGATTCATTGTCGAGGCCATTGTAGAAGACACTGATGAGCTGAGACTTTTTGAATCCATGCTGTGGGAATCTTCTCAACGCTTTAATAAACCTTTCCCAAGCCTCTCGAAACGATTCATCTCTCATCTGCTTGAACTGATTAATTTCTTACTTCAGTGCAAGAACCTTACCCGGTGGCATAAATCGATCCACAAACAACTGCTGCAACTTAGTCCAGTTAGAACAACTGTCTCCCTTCAATTTATCATACCACTCCCTTGCCTTATCAACCAATTGATTGGTCGGATTGTATTCGGGATGACCAATTAAAGAATTTATCGAACCACAGGGAGGAAGGCACTAGAGTTTAAGCGATCTCAAGTTTATCATGATTTTATAAGAACGACGGAATAGGAGGATAGATGCAAATAAATGCAATTAAACTAATGCAAGAAATAAAGATAAAATGAGTGCAAAGATAAATGGGTTCCAAGTGATGCAAGGATGAGATTAGCAACAATCATGGCATAGATAACAAAGTAATCATGCAATTAATTATATTCTATCATGGACAAGGCATAAGAGCGATCACTAATTCCACCTAAACTCTCTACCAAGATGTATAGGATGTTGGCCGTCAATAAGGCTCCCAAACGCACATAGGATCAAGACAAAATGAACACCTCCCACTAGGTACTAATTACTCTACGAGTTCCCTAACAAGGTACTAAATCATAGGCAATATTCCCTTTTAAGGTACTATGAATTCACTAATGGCTTGGGTCTCCTCATCTAATCAACTAATCTCACGATTAAGCTAATCAAATGTTCTATCAAAGGGTTCTAAATCTAGAAGGATAGACCTATCTCATTCCAAATTAATACACATGAAGTGTATGATGAAATGATTCAATGAACTATCCTAAACATGTAATTGACTTACCAATCTAATCACATGCCTATGACAATTAATCAAACAAATCAATCATATACATCAAGCAATTAACAATCAATGATAGAAATAACACAAATCCCATTCAAGATTAAAATCAATTTGCATAAAAACTAAATTATCCAACACCAATCATGGAGCTAATCTCACAAAGGAGATTAGCCTCTCATAGTCACAAGAAATTCAACATAGACATTAAAATCCTTACAAACCATGATCAACTATAAAGAAAGTCACAAAATTAGAATTAGATTCCCCCTTTGAAGGTCTTTAATGGAGATCTTCTTCTTCTTCTTGTGATCTCACTCTCCCTTGCTTCCTTGATCACTTGGATGGAGGATTTGATGGAGGAGATCAAGTGTAGATGGATGGATGGATGAAGAATGGATGAAGATGATGGTGTAAAATGAAGAAAATGGTATGTGATGTGTGTGTCCCAAGTGAAGCCCTAATCCTCTCAAAACTTGGAGACAAAGCAGCCAAAATGGGAATAAAAATAGATTTTCTGGACAGGTGGCTATTTTCACAAAAATTCGACCGAATTTTCATGAGCATGGTCGAATTTTTGTGTCAGTGTGCTCAGCCTCCGTTGCTCTGTGTCGCCCCTATTTTTCCTAAAAATTCACAAAAATTCGACCGAATTTTTTTGCAAGGGTCGAATTTTTGTGACAGCTTCGCGTTGCTTCACTGTTTCGTGCATAACTTCCACATCCGATCTCCGATTTGAGTAATTTTTATGCTCACACGATCTTCTCTTTCTTATCTTTATATCCATATAAAGAACTTACAAAAATTCCAACATTTGAAGGTGTTACAAGTCATGCAAAGTGGCACACTATTCTAATCATAACTTTCTCGTTTGGACACCGAATTGAGCTCTGTTTTTTCCTACATCTTCCTCTTCACTTCTAGAATCCATTTATGCCTGAAAATTACATAAAATAAAACAAAAGTACCAATTTTCTAAATATTTACTAATATCGCGCAATTTAAGACACTTAATCATGAAATCACACATTTATCATTTCAAAGCATAAATCTCCATATGAACATAAATCACCACCAAAAGACATACAAGAATAATAAAAATAAAAGAAAATACAAAATAAAAAGATACTAAAATCTAGGTGAAAATGACACCAATCAATCCCCCAAACTAAAAGTGTTGCTCGTCCTCGAGCAACAGAAATGAAAAAACGAGAGGGGGGAATTTTCACCTAGAGAAAAACCTAACGAACATAAGTAATAACACATCGATAGCAATAAGAACCACAACTTATGCTAAGTCATCCTACACCATTAAACTTATAACATGCAAAAAATATTAACAAGTTCAATCACAAGAGAATAAAGTGTAATATAGTCCCTTTTTGGTCCAAGCCTCACATCGGATAACAATTTCACTCAACACTCTATAATTTAGGTAAAACAACACTTATCAACCGATTGGCTTGACTCACTATAAGCTTGCTCGTGGACTATATTCACAATCCTCTAAAGTTTCAATCAATGATCAAAAAGATCTTTAATTAGGGATGTAATGATAGGCTCTTTGGTAGGGTAGGAAGAATATGGTTAATAGTGACTAATCACGTGTAAGTAATCGAAGAGGTAGCTACTTTCTTCAACTTCTTCACTTTTCTTTCTTCCTTTCTTATCTTTGCAAATCTCAAGCACTATTCATCATCTTTCTCCTTTGTATTAAGCTCTTTATGATGCATGCTTTCTTCTTTTGACTTTTGTTTGCCTTGAGCATCTTGATGTTGCTTTGCTCATTCTCGAGTTTTAAGGTTGCATGTGCATTCTTGTTTTTTCTCTTTTCATCCTTTTTCTTGCTTGTTTACCATTTTCTTTTCTTCTTTTTCTATTTTATCAATCCTTTCTAGCCATCATCTCCTCAATTACTAACACAAAAGGGTAAATATATAAGGCTCATGTGGGTAATCAAGGATTGTAATGTGCTAAATTCACAAGAAATTAGCTTATAGGCTCAAAGTGGTTGACTAGGGATGATATACAAGGTAAGGAAATATATGGCAATGACTTCACATAACAAGGATGGCCTTAAATCATGTCATTAATCTCCACTAATCGGGCTCGTTCCTATAGTCCTTGAGAAAGTTCTAGCTTATCTAACACAACCAATCCACTCATACAAAAAAAAATTTTACCATGTATGCACGGTTGAGGCTCAAATGCTCACAAGCTTATGCTCGGACCTTAAAAAACTTATTACACCACATTCATCTCAAAATTGAACAAGTTAAGCAAAACATGTCACAATTTGAAAGTGTAGAGATTCTTAATCATAATTTGTTATCACTTATCACAACAACATGTCATTACTCACAATCAAAAACGACTCACAACATCCCAAAAACAAACCACCAAACATCCCAAGACAAAAATAAAAATACACACAAAACATATAAGAAAAACACACCAAACAAGAAACAAAAAAAAATATAACATGCAAAAACAACAATCACCACCATCAATAGAAAATGAAGTACACATTCATATCATCCATAATCAATTAAGCTCACAATCATCCCATCCTTGATTGAAAATAAAATCCTAGATTACGAAAGTAAACCTCCCACAAACATAACACATGAAGTAGCATGCTAATCACATCAATCCAAATCAAAATCTAATCATGTCAAGCAATTAAAGGTGATAAGGTGTAGAGTACTCCCTCAATAGACATTTGATAGTGGAAAACGTTAGCTCCAAGCTCCATTCATGCTTCCAATACCCTTCATTCATGCTCAAAAACTCACCAAATATCATTAGCTCAACAATTTCATTAAAAATATAGATTATATGCACTTCAACACAACCAATCATGCCAAAATCATACCCAAAGTCATGAGAAAATTTTTAAAATTGACCCAATTTTACAAGAATCATACTCAAGTGGTGAGTCAAACCACACACTCTCCCCCCAAACTTAAATCGAAATAAGAATTGAGAATTAAGTTTGCAAAAAGTGGTGGAACTTACCCTTGTAGTCTCCATCAATGATCTTCTTGTAGAGAAGCATATGCATCACAATTCTCAAGGTATGTCCACCACGCACTAGCACCCCCCAAACTTAACTCAAGATAAGAGTCGAGAATTAAGTTTGCAACAAGTGGTGCGACATTCCTACTTAAATTCATAAAGCAGTTCTCCTTTCTTCAATATGTATTTTCTCATAAGCACAATCCTCCTACAAGGCCAAAATGCAAGAAAATATCAAATCCACAATCCTTATTGAAAGCACTAAATAAAGCAATAAAGATAATGATGGGTTGCCTCCCATCTAGCGCTAAGTTTAACGTCTTCAAGCCGGACGATATTATCAAGCTCATGGCGGTCTAGAATAGTCCTTAGACACTATCATAGGTTTCTTCTTGAAGTAGTGCCTTGTGCTCTCCCGCTCAACCACAAGAACGTGTCCTTTCTTGTTGAATAATTCAAGCAATTGTTCTCTAAAGGCGTTCTTCACAAGGAATGGCCCTTTCCACTTGTTCCACTTTTTCCATGGGGCTTTATATGCGTTTTGAACTTCAACCACATTCCCTGGTAAGAATTCGGGCATTGACAAGTGTTGGTGCCCTCTTGCAATCCTTTTCCTACAATTTTCAACAAATAAATTTTTATCAATAAAATCATAGAAGTTCTTAAAAGAATTTGAAATTTCAATAGAATGAGAAGGTTTTGGCTTGTGGGGAGTAGAATCCATGATCTTAGTTTCTGGAGGCTTCTTTTCTTCCATAAGGGCATGAATCTCTTCTTGGTTTCGATGCTTTACTTTCTCAACCATCACTTCAAGAGACTCAACAAATCTTTCAAATTCCCCCTTCAACTATTCTTTCAACTCTTTGACTTTCACCCACTTAGGAACTCTTTCTCTCTTCTCCTTCATAACCTCATCAACCCCCAAACTATCCTCTTTCGGATCTTTAATGGCCATGCATAGATTCCTTGTTCTGGAGGTAGAAGGCTTGTTGTTCTCTTCTTGAAGTTTTTCCATGTGGACACAACTTGATTAACTTGGTGCTCAATGGAATCCAATCTAGCACCGTATGCTACGATTTTATTTGTCACCATTTCACACCAATTTCCCATTTGATCCTTCCATGCTTCATTAGACTTCCTCTCCTCCTCCATACGATTCATCTTATTTTCCAAACGTTCCATCTTCTTTTCAAACAACATTTCTCTACGCTTCTCTTTATAATCGTGTTGGGCAGAATAAGAGGTGTTGGAGTCTTGAAAATCTCCCCATAGTTGTGGTTGATTTCCTTCTTTATTTCTAGAAAAATTTTCTTGAAAAACATCTTCCACACCTTGAGGGTATGCTTGATGATGCATTTGATGAGGAACTCCAAAATCTCCATAACCTTGTTGTTGGAATTGTATATCTTGTACTCCGTAATCCGGTTGCAAGTTTGGTTCACAATTCGGCATTTGAAATCCTTGAAAATTTTCTTGTGTATTCATAGTGGGATAAGCACTTCTATTCACCATATCTCTAAGAATATCCATGAAGCTCATATTTTTGGGTTTGTTCTCCTTCTTCTTCCTTCTCAAGGTATACACCTACGAGAGAAAGAAAAAATTGAACAAAATTTTCTAAAGCAAAATAAAATGCAAAAATAAAAATAAATGTCCTTATTAAGACCACTCTAAACAATCCTTCGTTAAACTACTAGCGACCGTTACCTCCCCGGCAGCGGCGCCATTTGATTGGTCGGATTATAGTCGGGATGACCAATTAAAGAATTTATCAAACCACAGGAAGGAAGGCAATAAAGTTTAAGCGATCTCAAGTTTATCGTGATTTTATAAGAACGACGGAATAGGAGGATAGACGCAAATAAATGCAATTAAACTAATGCAAGAAATAAAGATAAAATGAGTGCAAAGATAAATGGGTTCCAAGTGATGCAAGGATGAGATTAACAACAATCATGGCATAGATAACAAAATAATCATGCAATTAATTATATTCTATCATGGACAAGGTATAGGAGCGATCACTAATTCCACCTAAACTCTCTACCAAGATGTATAGGATGTTGGCCCTCAATAAGGCTCCCAAACGCACATAGGATCAAGACCAAAGTGAATACCTCCCACTAGGTACTAATTACTCTACGAGTTCCCTAACAAGGTATTAAATCATAGGCAGTATTCCCTTTTAAGGTACTATGAATTCACTAATAGCTTGGGTCTCCTCATCTAATCAACTAATCTCACGATTAAGCTAATCAAATGTTCTATCAAAGGGTTCTAAATCTAGAAGGATAGACCTATCTCATTCTAAATTAATGCACATGAAGTGTATGATGAAATGATTCAATGAACTATCATAAACATGTAATTGATTTACCAATCTAATCACATGCCTATGACAATTAATCACACAAATCAATCATATACATCAAGCAATTAACAATCAATGATAGAAATAACACAAATCCCATTCAAGATTAAAATTAATTTGTATAAAAACTAAATTATCCAACACCAATCATGGAGCTAATCTCACAAAGGAGATTAACCTCTCATAGTCACAAGAAATTCAACATAGACATTAAAATCCTTACAAACCATGATCAACTATAAAGAAAGTCACAAAATTAGAATTAGATTCCCCCTTTGAAGGTCTTCAATGGAGATCTTCTTCTTCTTGTGATCTCACTCTCCCTTACTTCCTTGATCACTTGGATGGTGGATTTGATGGAGGAGATCAAGTGTAGATGGATGGATGGATGAAGAATGGATGAAGATGATGGTGTAAAATGGAGAAAATGGTGTGTGATGTGTGTGTCCCAAGTGAAGCCCTAATCCTCTCAAAACTTGGAGACAAAGCAGCCAAAATGGGAATAAAAACTGATTTTCTGGACAGGTGGCTATTCTCACAAAAATTCGACCGAATTTTCATGAGCATGGTCGAATTTTTGTGTCAGTGTGCTCAGCCTCCGTTGCTCTTTGTCGCCCCTGTTTTTCCTAAAAATTCACAAAAAATTCGACCGAATTTTTTTGCAAGGGTCGAATTTTTGTGACAGCTTCGCGCAGCTTCACTGTTTCATGCATAACTTCCACATCCGATCTCTGATTTGAGTGATTTTTACGCTCACGCGATCCTCTATTTCTTTGCTTTATATCCATATAAAGAACTTATAAAAATTCCAACATTTGAAGGTGTTACAAGTCATGCAAAGTGGCACACCATTCTAATCATAACTTTCTCGTTTGGACTCCGAATTGAGCTCTGCTTTTTCTACATCTTCCTCTTCACTTCTAGAATCCATTTATGCCTGAAAATTACATAAAATAAACCAAAGTACCAATTCTCTAAATATTTACCAATGCCGCGCAATTTAAGGAACTTAATCATTAAAATCACACATTTATCATTTCAAAGCATAAATCTCAATATGAACATAAATCACCACCAAAAGACATACAAGAATAATAAAAATAAAAGAAAATACATAATAAAAAGACACTAAAATCTAGGTGAAAATGACACCAATCACCAATGAAAACTGAAAAGGCCTCATCTTCCATATATCATTAGTAACATGTTCTTAGTCGCATTTTTAGCAAAATGTTTAAGAGTAAGAGACTCTATCATTGTTGTAAACGCATGACCAAGTACAAAATTTATAATAATGTCGTCCCAAGGGAAAGTAAACTGAGGTTTGTATCCGGATTTTCCATTGATTTATGCTTTGTAAGGATGATAGTTTGAAGGTTTTGTTATTTAAAACTATTACTTACGATTCTACTCAATTAACTAGAATTAAGACTAACAAAGTAAACGATCAAAAAACAAGCAAATGATGAATGGAATGGATGTAGAATTCACTTGAGAAGAGAGCAAGGCTAATCATACTTATGGTTAAGACTTGATCTAGATATGCAAAACTCTTAATGGTAATTTTCATTAACTTGTGGATTAAAAGCAATCACTATTTTACCCCTAATCCCTATGGCCAAGGCAACTAGGTTCTCGACCCTTTTACAAGTCTAAATCTCGTAAGATTGATCTTAATCTCAATTCCCTTAAGGTACTATGATCATAAGTTGGTTCTTTTCACTCAATTTATTAAGTGTCCCTCTATGAATGTTCCGAGCCTAAGGAGGGTATGACTTACCTCCCCTTATATTAACATGCATGCACATTTCAATATATGATTCAATTAAACATCCACTCACAACATTGGAATGGCCATCCTAATACTATGAATAGAGAATTTAATCACACAAACATTGAAATGAAACATGATTGATTTATCATAAAAGAAAGTCCACAAATCAATTCAAATCACTACTCAAGTTCTACATATCTCACTCTTCACCTCAACCATTCATATGATTAGCCCTACTATAGGACTAGCCACTAAACATGATGTTTAATTCAATACAAATCAAGCTTTGCTCCATTTGAGCCAAAATAAGAAGAAAATCAACAAATGAAAAGTAGATTGGCTTCCCTTGCATGGAGAAACCTTCATCCTCTTCAATATATCAACTCCTCCACTCTTTGATGCTTCACTCTTCTCAAATGAATGATGGATGGATTAGATGATGGATTTATGGATTGAATGTGGAGATCAAATGGAAATTGGATGGATCTAATGGATAGAGATGAATTATGGATCTAGTGTGTGAGGAGATGTGGTGTGGAGTGTGTGTAACTGCTATCAATCTGATCTTCCCTCCTCAATTTTGCACAAGTCATCCTTTTATATCACTAATGGACCTTCTAGAAGCTTCTGGAACTTTCTCAAAACTGCACAGGTTTTTGCACCTACACGGCCCGTGTAGGGTACACCTACTTCGGCATATTGTGCGTGCTTCCGGACACGGCTCGAGCTACAGTATACGGCCTTGATAATGGTCGTGTAGCATTTTCTGATATAAGTACACGGCTTCTTCTTACAGGGCCATGTTCCGCACACGAGGCGTGCAGCAACACGCGGCCCGTGCACCAGCACACGGCCATCCTCCTGGGCGAGCAGCGATTTTTGATGACAATACACGGCCACTTGTTATAGGGCCGTGTTCCGCACACAGCCCGTGTACAAGCAGGCCCTTTTCTTCCATCTCCGTTTCGCTCCCGACTCCGTTTTTATCCATTTCTTGACCTGTTTTACACATATTTAAGCTCATTTACACAATTCTATCAATTCATACTACATTTCTCAAAACAACAATAACACCACTAAAAATCACACAAATACGGATAAAAACATCCGAAAATCCACAAATAAAGACATTAAAATCTAGGTGAAAATGACTACGATCAACCCCCCAAACTTAAAGTATTGTTCGTCCTCGAACAATGAAAAATGATAAACAAGAGGAGTAATTTTCACCTAGAAAAAACCTAACGAACATAAACCACAACACATCACAAGTAATAAGGACTACAAAATCACATTAAGTATCCCTACATCATCAAACTTATAACATGAAAGATTAACAAGTTCAATCTTAAGAATGACAAAAGAGTAATCAAATCCCTTTCAATCCAAGCCTCTCATAGGATATCAAATTCACTCAACACTCTGTAGAGTAGGGTTTTTAACATCACTCATCAACCGGTTAGAACCGACTCACCATAGGCTTGCTCATGGACTATATTCACAAGTCACCCTAGTTTCAATAAGTGATCAAAAAGGTCTTTATCTTAGGATGTAATGTTTAGGCTCTTTGGTAGGGTAGGAAACTTTGGATAATAGTGACTATTCAAGTGTAGATAATCGAAGAGATGATTCTTTTCTCCAACTTCTTCACTTTCAAACTTTCTCCCTTTGTCAATAATTCAAAAGCACTAATTATCAACATACAATGGATTCCTTGAGCTTCTTTAGAATGACATACTTCTTTTCTTTGACTTTTGTATTCCTTGAGCATATTTTATGATTTTGCTCCTTTTTCACTTTTGTTGAAGTTGCACTTGCTTTATCTTGAGCTCTTTCATCCTTTTTCTTGATTCACCCTTTCTTCCATTTACTTACACCCTTTTCATCTTCCCTTGTAAACCATCATCATCCTCAATTACCCACACATAGGTTATATATAAGGCTCAAATGGATTATCAAGGCTTGTATTGTGCTCAAATCACAAAGAAAAGGCTTATAGGCTCAAAGTGGTTCACTAGGGATAATGTTTTTGGTAAGGAGTTTTATGGCTATGACTTCATTTAACAAGGATGGCCTAAGATCATTTCACAAATTTCCACCATTCGGGCTTCGTTCCTATAGTCCATGAGCAAGTTCTAGTTTGTCTAAGTTCAACCGGTTTCTCATCAAGAATGAACCATGGAGGCACGGTTGAGGCTCAAGTCTCACAAGCTTTTTCTTGGACCAAAAGAAACCTAACTACCCTTCATACTTCTCAAAATTGAACAAATTATATAATTCATGTCACAATTTCAACAAGTAGAAACCATTAATATGCTTGCCATCACTCATCACAAACAATGCATTATAGCTCATATTCAAAAACACTCAACTCTTTCCAAAAACATACCACCAAACACTCCCTACAAAAATAAAACAACATGACAAACACCACACAATAATCAAAGAATCACCAAACAACACAACAACATATAACATGCATGAACAAAATCATCCATCTCAAAGTATCAAACACATCAATTCACATCCATAACAATTAAGATCAAAATCCCATCACATCCAAATAATGAAAATCAAACCAAAATAACAAAAAAAAATCGCATAAAACTAAAATAAAATCCCAAAATAAATGAAACCTCCCAAAAACAAACAATTAAAGTACAATCCAATCTACCAAATCAAATCAAATTCAAGAATTCTTCAAAAAGTTTAATCATAGCTAAGATGAATGAATGGAAGTGCCTAGCACTCAAAGTACTCCCTTCATGACTCTGGAGGTGGAGGTGGATGATAAGCATTCCATGGAATGTATGCTCGAGGAGATCCGGGGAACTGGAAGTTGAACATCATAGTCATCATCTCCTCCATGTTTTTGGAGTGCACCCATGATCGCTCCTCGTAATACTCATTCCGACGTGATCAGTGTGAAATTCACCTAGATTTTAAGTGGATTTTTGTGGCTTTAATTCAATAATTGAGCATGATTTTAATGAAAATGCTATTAATTGCTTGATTATTTGGAGAAAGGTATTTTGGTTTATTTTTACAGAAAAATGGGTGATTTTGATAAAAATGGATTCTACAAGTGAAGAGAAAGATGTGGGAGAAAACGGAGCTCGATTTGGAGTTGAAACAAGCAAGAACGGGCCAAATGAAAATTTGTTATAAATCTCATTTTTGGTCTCATGAGCTAAATTATCCCACATTGATTACGTACCACAAATTCCTCTCACTCTACCACTACATGAATCCACTTGTCCCACATTGGAAACTCACTCAAATTTCTCTCATCCTTACTACTATAAATACCATCTTCCATGAAAGCCACCGTTGAACAATTCTCCACCCATTTAAATTCAATTAAATTGAATCATTCCAAGATTCAATAGTTGAGAGGGCTTTTAAGTAAGACCTCCATAGTTGAGATCTCTCCCCCTTTCGGGGCGAGGGATCCGTAGTTTTAAATGTTTTTTTAGATTAGGATTTTAATTGTTTTCCAAGAAGGTGGGAACACCAAGGAAAGGATGAGCTTGGTGGATGTAAAAACTTCATTCGGTGAAATCTAATCCTACTTATTATCTTTTTATTTTCTTTTTTTTGGATGTTTAAGTGATGCTTGAATTATGGATTAATTTGTGATATTATTTAATTGTGTTCCCGGCTTTGATTAGTTTCATTTATGGATGCTTAATTATTTAATCTATATGTTTGATTTGTGTGGTTAATTATCTAGTGCATGTGGTTAGAACGAGAGTTCAATTATGTGTCTTAGGAATTAATTGAATTGTTTCATCATGTGGGTTATGTGGATTAATGTGGGAAGAGTTGGAGACGACCTCTCATGTTTAGAACTACATAAGTGGACACTAGAGAGGTTAGATCGAGAGGTCAATTAATCTAGTGAAGGAAACCCAACTTTAGTGAATTCATAGTACCTAGAAAGGGAATATTACCTATGATTTAGTACCTTTTAGGGAACTCGTATGTGTAATTAGTACCTATTGGGAGGTGTTCGCTATGGTATCGATCTTATGTGCTATTTTGGGGTCTTTGTAAGGGTCTACATCCTCTTCATCTCGATAGAGAGTTTAGGTGAAATTTGTGATCGCTCTTACTATGATAGCTTAAATTGGGAGGCAATTAGATGTGTTACATGATTGATTCATTTGAAGTGCATCATGAAAACTTCATTTGCATTGAAAATTCCAAAAATATTGTAATTAGTTTCTTTTTATGTTTTTTATCTCTCCCTTATCGGTCATCCCTAACTAATACAAGACTATAACTTGAAGGCCATAAATCCTAAATTCTCTTGGGTTCGATAAATTATTTAATTGGTCATCCCGACTATTAACGACCAATCAAATGGCGCCGTTACCGGGGAATTTAGTTATATTTGTGACTTCGGGTTTTGTTAAGTGTTAGGATAGGGACATTTTTTTTATTTGATTTTTTTTATTTTATGGTTGTGTTTGTAGGGACGAAGCGTGGAGCCATGGTTATGGCCTTGAAGAGCAAAGTAGTAGTGCAAAATGAGATAACAAACATCTTCCCAACTTAAATTAGACTTTGTTTAATTTAAGTTTGGGGGGATGTTGCTTTCGTTACTTGAATTTTTCTATGGTTTGAATCATAAAATTTGCATTTTTAAACTCCTACTTGAGCATATTGCACCGGCGCACGTTTACTCTTTTCTTTGGCACATATTTTCTCCTTTTTTTGTTGTTTTCGTTTTTTTTGTGCTTTTCTTGCTTTATTTTGTTTTCAATAAGGATAAAATCTTTCTTGGCTCTCTTGTGCTTCCATTGTGATGAATTTTGAGGCTATGATGTTTGGTTGAAACTTGTGACTTGATGGATTTTTATTTGTGTACTTGTTGAGCTATGGTTTATGCTTGTTTTGTGTTTTCTTTTACTACTACAAGCCCGTGAGCTTTTTGAGCCTTTAAATCGTAATATTAAACAGTTTGTCCTTTCTTGTGTGTGCATCATTCTTATGTGTGCATTCTAGAACTTGTCATTGTGTCTTCTTGAAGCTACATGTGTGTGAAGATTGTTGGAAATGATTTAAGGTCACCTTTGTTTTGACAAGTTACTTAGCCAAATTAATCCTACCAAATGAAATTATATCGTAGTTTGCCCCTTTGAGCTTATTATCCTTATTTCTTTGACAACCTACAAATTTAGCCATTTTTATCCATATTTTATATCCTAATCACCTTTGTCAATTAGTAGAGGATTAATGGGGATGAAGTGGTTGAATTGAGCTTACAAGAGAGTTTGGAAAGAGAAAAATGGTGAAAGTGCTAGAAAAGAGGGAGAAAAGATGGAAAAAAATGGAGATTGTGTGAAAAGAAAAATTGAATGAAACTTGTATAAAAGAAGCATAAAGGAGCTCGACTAGAAAAATGGAAAGAGAGTCCTTTGGGAAAAGAGAGAAGAAACTCAATATGGAAAGAAGTAAAAAAAAAAGGTTTGTTAGTGTGTCGGATGGAAGATTACATTTTTCTTGAGGTGAAAAGAGAAAAAGAGAGGATGAGAGTTGAAGTGATCAATCAACTTAAATTCTCTACTAATCTTGAGCTTACTTTTCCTAAATTTTCCTACCCAAGACCAAAGAGCCTACATTACAACCCCATTAAAGACCTTTTTGATTCAATGATTAATACATACAAGTGGTAGAAAGTTTAGACCTTTGGTAAGCATATGGTAATGACATGCATTTGAATTGATTTTAGAGAGTATACACTTCTCCGATACACCCCTTGAGTGTGAGAGTGAAAAGCAAAATTTAGAGAGGAGTAGTGGAAGTTACACTTGCTTGCGTATTTTCTAAACTTAATTTGTATGCATTTAAATTGATATCTTGTTGCTTGTTTTGATTGAATTGAAATGGCTTTGAAATGATTCAATCTTGTTGATATCCTGATTCAATTCTAGGTGAATTCCCCTCCTCGTTCTTTCTTTTCTTTCGTTGCTCGGGGACGAGCAACACTTTAAGTTTGGGGGTTTGATCGGTGTGAAATTCACCTAGTTTTTAAGTGGATTTTTGTGGCTTTAATTCAATAATTGAGCATGATTTTAATAAAAATGCTATTAATTGCTTGATTATTTGGAGAAAGGTATTTTTGTTTATTTTTGTAGAAAAATGGGTGATTTTGATAAAAATGGATTCTACAAGTGAAGAGAAAGATGTGGGAGAAAACGAAGCTCGATTTGGAGTTGAAACGAGTAAGAACGGGTCAAAGGAAAATTTGTTATAAATCTCATTTTTGGTCCCATGAGCTAAATTATCTCATATTGATTACTTACCACAAATTCCTCTCACTCTACACTACATGAACCAACTTGTCCCACATTGGAAACTCACTCAAATTTCTCTCATCCTTACTACTATAAATATCATCTTCCATGAAAGCCACCGTTGAACAATTCTCCACCCATTTAAATTCAATTAAATTAAATCGTTCCAAGATTCAATAGTTGAGAGGGCTTTTAAGTAAAACCTCCATAGTTGAGATCTCTCCATCTTTCGGGGCGAGGGATCCGTAGTTTTAAATGTTTTTTTAGATTAGAATTTTAATTGCTTTCCAATAAGTTGGGAACACCAAGGAAAGGATGAGGCTTGGTGGATGTAAAAACTTCATTCGGTGAAAAATCTAATCCTACTTATTATCTTTTTATTTTCTTTGTTTTGGATGTTTAAGTGATGCTTGAATTATGGATTAATTTATGATATTATTTAATTGTGTTCCCGGCTTTGATTAGTTTTATTTATGGATGCTTAATTGCTTAATCTATATGGTTGATTTGTGTGGTTAATTATCTAGTGCATGTGGTTAGAACGAGAGTTCAATTATGTGTCTTACGAATTAATTGAATTATTTCATCATGTGGGTTATGTGGATTAATGTGGGAAGAGTTGGAGACGACCTCTCATGTTTAGAACTACATAAGTGGACACTAGAGAGGTTAGATCGAGAGGTCATTTAATCTAGTGAGGGGAACCCAACCTTAGTGAATTCACAGTACCTAAAAAGGGAATATTACCTATGATTTAGTACCTTTTAGGTAACTCGTATGTGTAATTAGTACCTATTGGGAGGTGTTCGCTATGGTATCGATCCTATGTGCTATTTTGGGGTCTTTGTAAGGGCCTACATCCTCTTCATCTCGAGAGAGAGTTTAGGTGGAATTTGTGATCGCTCTTACTATGATAGCTTAAATTGGGAGGCAATTAGATATGTTACATGATTGATTCATTTGAAGTGCATCATGAAAACTTCATTTGCATTGAAAATTCAAAAAATATTGTAATTAGTTTCTTTTTATGTTTTTTATCTCTCCCTTATCGGTCGTCCCTAACTAATACGAGACTATAACTTGAAGGCCATAAATCCTAAATTTCATTGGGTTCGATAAATTCTTTAATTGGTCATCCCGACTATTAACGACCAATTAAATGTCATTTGATTGGTCTGATTGTAGTCGGGATGACCAATTAAAGAATTTATCGAACCCAATGGAGGTAGGTACTAGAGCTTAAGCGATCTCAAGTTTATCGTAATTTTATAAGGACGATCGGAAAGGAGGATAAGATACAAATGAATGCAATTAAACTAATGCAAGGAATAAATGATTAAATGAATGTAAGATAAATGGGTTACAAATGATGCAAGGATGAGATTAGCAACAATCATGGTATAGATAACAAAGTAATCATGCAATTGATTATAATCTATCATGGACATGGTATAGGAGCAATCACTAATTCCACCTAAACTCTCTACCAAGAAGTATATGATGTAGGCCCTCAATAAGGCTCCCAAAAGTACAAAGGATAGAGACCATAGCGAACACCTCCCAATAGGTACTAATTACTCTACGAGTTCCCTAATTAGGTACTAAATCATAAGCAATATTCCCTTTTAAGGTACTATGAATTCACTAATGTCTTTGGCCTCCTCATCTAATCAACTAATCTCTCGATTAAACTAATCAAATGTTCTATCAAAGGATTCCAAATTTAGAAGGATAGACCTATCTAATTCTAAATTAATGCATATGAAGTATATGATGAAATGATTCAATGAACTATCCTAAACATGCAATTGATTTACCAATCTAATCACATGCCTATGACAATTAATCACACAAATCAATCATATACATCAAGCAATTAACAATCAATGGTAGAAATAACACAAAGCCCATTCAAGATTAAAATCAATTTGCATAAAAACTAAATTATCCAACACCAATCATGGAGCTAATCTCACAAAGGATATTAGCCTCTCTTAGTCACAAGAAATTCAACATAGACATTAAAATCCTTACAAACCATGATCAACTATAAAGAAAGTCACAAAATTAGAATTAGATTCCCCCTTTGAAGGTCTTCAATGGAGATCTTCTTCTTCTTCTTGTGATCTCACTCTCCCTTGCTTCCTTGATCACTTGGATGGTGGATTTTAATGGAGGAGATCAAGTGTAGATGGATGGATAAAGAATGGATGAAGATGATGGTGTAAAATGGAGAAAATGGTGTGTGATGTGTGTGTCCTAAGTGAAGCCCTAATCCTCTCAAAACTTGGAGAAAAAGCAGCCAAAAAGGGAATTAAAACTGATTTTTTGCACATGTGGCGGTTTCACAAAAATTCGACCGAATATTTGTGAGTGTTGTCGAATTTTTCTGCAAATCAGCAGAAAAATTCGACCGAATTTTCATGAGCATGGTCGAATTTTTATGTCAGTGTGCTCAGCCTCCGTTGCTCTGTTTCGCCCCTGTTTTTCCTAAAAATTCACAAAAATTCAATCGAATTTTTGTGCAAGGGTCGAATTTTTGTGACAGCTTCGCGCGCTTCACTTTTTTGCTCGTTCTCCCTCGTTTTAACTCCGAATTGTGATCCGTTTTTTTCTATATCTTTCTCTTCACTTCTGGACGATATTGTCAAGCTCATGGTGGTCTAGAATAGTCCTTCAAGAAGAAACCTATGACAGTGCCTAAGGACTATTCTAGACCACCATGAGCTTGACAATATCGTCCGGCTTGAAGACGTTAAACTTAGAGCTAGATGGGAGACAAACCATCATTATCTTTATTGCTTTATTTAGTGCTTTCAATAAGAATTGTGGATTTGATATTGTTTTGTTGTTTTTGGCATGTAGGTTGATTGTGCTCGTGAGGAAGATACGTATTGAAGATACGAGAAGTGCTTGATTTGAAGTGTGTAGGTACGTCACACCACTTTTTGTAAACTTAACTCGAAACTCTTATTTCAATTTAAGTTTGGGGGGATATGGCGTGGTGTGACACACTTTTTCTTGAAGCCATATACTTTTCTTATTTTTGGGCCAATTTTAAAATTTTTCTCATGAGTACGGGTTTGATTTTGGTATGATTGGTTGTGTTGAAGTGCATGTGAATCCATATTTTTAATGAAATGGTTGAGCTAATTATTTTGTTGAGCGTGTATGAAGGATATTGGACGTATGAATTGAGCTCGGAGCTAACACCTTTTACTACAAAATGCCTATTGAGGGAGTTCACTCTACACTCATCACTTCTATGTGCTTAGCATAATTTGATTTGGATTTGAATTGATGTGATTAGCATGTTACTTCGTTGTTATGTTTTTGGGATGTTTACTTTTTGTAATTTAGGATTTCCTTTTCAATCAAGGTTGGGATGTTTGTGAGCCTAATTGATCATGGATGATATGAATGTGTGCTTCATTGTCTAATTATGGATGGTGTTGGTTTTGCATGATATGTGTTTTTTTATTTCTTGTTTGTTGAGTCTTTATTTTATATTTTGTGTGTTTTCTTATTCTTGTTTAGGGAGTGTTTTGGTGGTTTATTTAGGGAGGTCGTGAGTCATTTTTGAATGTGAGTAATGACATGTTGTTGTGATAAGTGATAACAAATTATGATTAAGAATCTCTACACTTTCAAATTGTGACATGTTTTGCTTAACTTGTTCAATTTTGAGATGAATGTGGTGTAATAAGTTTCTTAAGGTCCAAGCATAAGCTTGTGAGCATTTGAGCCTCAACCGTGCATACATGGTAATTTTTTTCATGAGTGGATCGGTTGTGATAGATAAGCTAGAACTTGCTCAAAGACTATAGGAACGAGCCCGATTAGTGGAGATTAATGATATGATTTAAGGTCATCCTTGTTATTTATAGTCATTGCCATATATTTCCTTACCTTAAACATTATCCCTAGTAAACCACTTTGAGCCTAGAAGCCTATTTCTTATGAATTTAGCACATTACAAGCCTTGATTACCCACATGAGCCTTATATATACCCGTTGGGTGAGTAATTGAGGAGATGGTGGCTAGAAATGATTGATTGAATGACAAAAGAAGAAAAGAAAATGGTAAACAAGCAAGAAAAATGATGAAAAGAGCAAAAACAAAAATGCACATGCAACCTTAAAACAAGAGAAGGAGCAAAGCAACATCAAGATGCTTAAAGCAAATAAAAGTCAAAAGAAGGAAGCATGCATCATAAGAAGCTCAATTCAAAGGATAAAGATGATGAATAGTGCTTGTGACCAACAAAGATAAAAAAGGAAGAAAGAAAAAAGTGGAGGGAATGGAAGAAAGTAGCTACCTCTTCGATTACTTACACTTGATTAGTCACTATTATCCATACTCTTCCTACCATAACAAAGAGCCTATCATCACATCCTTAATGAAAAGTCCTTTTTTGATCATTAATTAAAACTTTGGTGGTTTGTGAATATAGCCCGCGAGCAAGCTTATAACGAGTTGAGCCAATCGATTGATGAGGTTGATTTACCTTACTTCATAGAGTGTTGAGTGAAATTGATATCCTATATGAGGCTTGGACCAAAAAGGAACTATATTACAATTTATTCTCTTGTGATTGAACTTGTTAATATTTTTTGCATGTTATAAGTTTAATGTTGTAGGATGACTTAGCATAAGTTGTGGTTCTTATTGCTATCGATGTGTTATTGCTTATGTTCGTTAGGTTTTTCTCTAGGTGAAAATTCCCCCTCTCGTTTTCTCATTTTCGTTGCTCGAGGACGAGCAACACTTTAAGTTTGGGGGTTTGATCGGTGTCCTTTTCACCTAGATTTTAGTGTTTTTTATGATGTTTTTCTTATGTGTTTTTATTCATTTTGTATACCATTTGGTGGTGTTATATAAAGATATGGAGATTTATGCTTTGAAATGATAAATGTGTGATTTTCATGATTAAGTACCTTAAATTGCGCGACATTGGTAAATATTTAGAGAATTGATACTTTGGTTTATTTTGTGTAATTTTCAGGCATAAATGGATTCTAGAAGTGAAGAGGAAGATATAGAAAAAAACGGATCTCAATTCGGAGTTAAAACGAGGGAGAACGAGCCAAAAAAGTGAAGCGCGCGAAGCTGTCACAAAAATTCGACCCTTGCACAAAAATTCGATCGAATTTTTGTGAATTTTTAGGAAAAACAGGGGCGAAACAGAGCAACGGAGGCTGAGCACACTGACATAAAAATTCGACCATGCTCATGAAAATTCGATCGAATTTTTCTGCTGATTTGCAGAAAAATTCGACAACACTCACAAATATTCGGTCGAATTTTTGTGAAACCGCCACATGTGCAAAAAATCAGTTTTAATTCCCTTTTTGGCTGCTTTTTCTCCAAGTTTTGAGAGGATTAGGGCTTCACTTAGGACACACACATCACACACCATTTTCTCCATTTTACACCATCATCTTCATCCATTCTTTATCCATCCATCTACACTTGATCTCCTCCATCAAATCCACCATCCAAGTGATCAAGGAAGCAAGGGAGAGTGAGATCAAAAGAAGAAGAAGAAGATCTCCATTGAAGACCTTCAAATGGGGAATCTAATTCTAATTTTGTGACTTTCTTTATAGTTGATCATGGTTTGTAAGGATTTTAATGTCTATGTTGAATTTCTTGTGACTAAGAGAGGCTAATCTCCTTTGTGAGATTAGCTCCATGATTGGTGTTGGATAATTTAGTTTTTATACAAATTGATTTTAATCTTGAATGGACTTTGTGTTATTTCTATCATTGATTGTTAATTGCTTGATGTATATGATTGATTTGTGTGATTAATTGTCATAGGCATGTGATTAGATTGGTAAATCAATTGCATGTTTAGGATAGTTCATTGAATCATTTCATCATATACTTCATATGCATTAATTTAGAATTAGATAGGTCTATCCTTTTAAATTTGGAACCCTTTGATAGAACATTTGATTAGTTTAATCGAGAGATTAGTTGATTAGATGAGGAGGCCAAAGACATTAGTGAATTCATAGTACCTTAAAAGGGAATATTGCTTATGATTTAGTACCTAATTAGGGAACTCGTAGAGTAATTAGTACCTATTGGGAGGTGTTCGCTATGGTCTCTATCCTTTGTACTTTTGGGAGCCTTATTGAGGGCCTACATCATATACTTCTTGGTAGAGAGTTTAGGTGGAATTAGTGATTGCTCCTATACCATGTTCATGATAGATTATAATCAATTGCATGATTACTTTGTTATCTATGCCATGATTGTTGCTAATCTCATCCTTGCATCATTTGGAACCCATTTATCTTACATTCATTTAATCATTTATTCCTTGCATTAGTTTAATTGCATTCATTTGTATCTTATCCTCCTTTCCTATCGTCCTTATAAAATCACGATATACTTGAGATCGCTTAAGCTCTAGTACCTACCTCCATTGGGTTCGATAAATTCTTTAATTGGTCATTCCGACTACAATCAGACCAATCAAATGACATTTAATTGGTCGTTAATAGTCGGGATGACCAATTAAAGAATTTATCGAAACCAATGAAATTTAGGATTTATGGCCTTCAAGTTATAGTCTCGTATTAGTTAGGGATGACCGATAAGGGAGAGATAAAAAACATAAAAAGAAACTAATTACAATATTTTTTGAATTTTCAATGCAAATGAAGTTTTCATGATGCACTTCAAATGAATCAATCATGTAACATATCTAATTGCCTCCCAATTTAAGCTATCATAGTAAGAGCGATCACAAATTCCACCTAAACTCTCTCTCGAGATGAAGAGGATGTAGGCCCTTACAAAGACCCCAAAATAGCACATAGGATCGATACCATAGTGAACACCTCCCAATAGGTACTAATTACACATACGAGGGCTCTCTATCGGGATGGTTGTAGTGTGGTTTGGTATTAGCTTGTCTTGGCTATAGAATCACATTAGTGCACTTGTGTGTATTGAGTAGGACCGCTTGAGATCGTTCGACTTATACTGACTTATAGGAGAACTTGATCTCAGTTATTATGGATGTTCGTGCTCTTAATCCCTATACAATAACCTCGACACGTAAGGCAGTATACATTTCTTTGATTCATCAATGGGTGAGATTTACATGTATTAAATCAACAAACTCGATGAGTTGGGAAGTAGTGTTGTTTCTATGGTGTGCTGTTGATTGTAGAAGGAATCCATGTTCGACATAGGTTGATGATGTCCCCTTGAGGAGCTCATAAGATTTATCATGTAAATCTTGCAAGTGGATTAATTCCGGCATGATAATAAGGTTGAGTGGTACTACTCTCGGATGAGATATTAATTAATGGAGTTGTCAGTAACTTAATTAATTAATAGACATTGTATATCTTAAACATGGGGAGACTGTCGGGCTAAGAAGGAGCTCAAAACATAATTTTGGAATTGGATGAGTAGTGCAGTAATAATATTTTAGTGGACTATATTATTATTATTGGATTTAATTATAAGCTTTGGGCTAAGCTTGGTTAATTAAATCCAATTGAGGCCCATCCAATTTCTCCTCCTGATCCATGTTGTAGCCCAATATATAAGTCTTCTCAGCTTCCTGGAACCCTAACTGAGCGCCACTTTTGACGTGTTGAGAGGGTAGGAGCAGATTTAGTGGATTTTGGAGATTGTTGCCCACACAACACCATAATTGACTTTGAGTCATACAGCAGAAGATCAGAGGTGTTTCACTACTATTAATCCTCTACATCAACCCTGAAGAAAGGTAAACTTTAATTATCGCTTCCGCTGTTATTGTTTACTTGTATTCCTAACGAATCAAACTGAACCAAACGATCCAAAAGCCAACAAATGGTATCAGAGCGTTGGTTTCGTGGTAAAATGTGAACCGTAAGATTGGGTTAATATGATTATATGATTATGTGATATGATCTGGATGTAATCGAATTTTCTTTTATGCTTCTAGTGATTCTATTATCGCATGATAGAACGCATGTTATTAGGGTTTGTATAACTTTGCTTTATCTAAAAAACCCTACATGAATTATCTGCTATATGTGATCGCTTTGATTAAATCTTACTGGACACGATACACACACGGCTGCACCTTGAGAAACTGAACTGCGGTCGTAAAGAAAGAAAGGCGTGATTGCTGGGTATTGGATGACTCACGGTGGGGTCTGGTGGGAGCGATTGCAAGCAGCGAGAAAGTGGAAGAAAGGCATGTAATCTTTCTTATCATACACGCTGGATCGCACACACTCATGGCCTGATGGCTGAACGTGATGGTTGCCATGTACGACGGACAAGAAAGAAAGAAAGCATGGCGTCATCATGTGGCGGTTACTCCACGGCGAGTTCATGACAGAGACGACAAGTGCTGCTGGTTGATCACCACATTACCGCTAGTCGTGGTTGTAGGAGGCAGCAAGGGTTCAGGCGACCGCGACAGGATGCTGGAGGCGTGGGTGCGGGTAGAATCATCGCTGATTGCTATGGCACGACATGCGGCTTCATCTCTGG
The DNA here is from genome assembly GCA_023678885.1 of Pogostemon cablin. Lineage (NCBI taxonomy): Eukaryota > Viridiplantae > Streptophyta > Magnoliopsida > Lamiales > Lamiaceae > Pogostemon > Pogostemon cablin. The sequence continues at coordinate 1,346,712 of CM042997.1, forward strand.
GAATCGGGAGTTGGCGCTGCTGACTGGATTTCAGGCGAGTCCCTGGTGTTCCAGGTGTGTCCCATGGATTTTCCGATCGAGTCCACGATGATTACGGGCGAGACCAAAGGAGGTTTCGGTCGGGCCTGTTATTTTTCGGAGCGGGTCTGGTTGGGCTATTCTGCCGATCAAGTCCTGCTCATTCCGGGATGGGTCTGAAGGGCTTCTGGTCGGAGTTCAAGGCGGATTCAGGGCGAGTCTTTCCGCCGCCAGGAATGGTCTGCAATCTCCTCTGATGCAGCGGTATTAATGGCATTCTCAACAGCTAGGCTTGAACGGCTGAGCAGGATGATAATGTTGTGGCTGGTGGCTCAGCGACTGTATCTCAGGCGGCCGGAAAGGATGGATGCTGGCGGGAATTCGCTGGTGCATTCCTGGCAGCCGGCGAACTCTATTTGGCAAAAGCTCCTGTGCGCCCGGGGACACGGAAAGATGCTCCGTGTCCCCATGTGAACACAACCCTCCCCTCCAATCCTATTTAAACCTATGTATTGCTAGGAGTTTAAATTGTAAAGGGGCATGAAAATTGTAAAGGCGCACGGAATGTGCTCCGTGCGCCCGGGTGCACAGGAGCCTCACTCCTCTATTTAGGGCAGGGTTGGATTGAATTCTATTCCTGGCTAATGTGGGCTGGTTTTATGGGCTTGGTGCACTTAATTTCTTAACTTTGTTTTTGGGCTGAGTAGATGGGCAGTGGACAATGGGCTTGATTTATTAATTAGTCTGCTGCTCATTTTTGTGCTTATTTGATGTTTTGGGCCCATTTACTTGACCAATCCATTTATGCACCTTTTTATAAATATATAATTGATTTAATTATTTTTATTTGACAATTAATTGTTATATATATGGCATGTTCTATGTGATTTAATTTTTAAATTAATTGAAATAGAAGCATGCTAAAATGTATATTTTATTTCTAAATATTATATGCATGTTAAAAACTCTCGGTGTTAAATAAATAAGTGGGAGAGAGGATTGGTAATTAATTCCCGTGGCCTCCATTATTGGTTTGTTAGCGATGTGAATAAACTTGTGCGTCGGTATTAGATCCTTCCTCCCCATCGGATGATTTTATTCATGGATTGCTGGAACAGACTTCATTAAATAATTATGTTTGTAATGTGATGCATATGAACTTGCGCGTTGGCATAGACCTTCCTCCTTATCGGATGAGTTTATATGCGGTTCACTGGTACAAACTTATAATTGATGACTGTAGGAAGTTATCTGAGTGTGTGTGTACTTCTCTATCTGTAAGGCACATAAGCTTGCGCAATGGACTTGGGGTCAAATAATGTTGTACACTTAGGTGCAAATAATATGTATCCTCCCCATCGGAGTCACTGCTATTATTTGCATGGCTAAAGAGGAACCGACTATTAATTATTTTGTCATGAGGTTAGGTTGACAAATGAAATTAATGGATAAAACCTTCTCTTGTAAATGTTCGGGTTTGTAAACGTCCACACTATCGTGGCTTGCAGACTCACGGTGCTTGAGATATCGGTGAATTTATATTTTATATTGTTTTGAGGGAATCAATATAAATGGATAAATTCGAAGATTTGATCGGTATATTTATTTGTGATTCTCTGAATTTCAAATGGTTTTATCTCACTTATTGTTTACTGAAAGTAATTATATTTACTGGTCCAAAATTAGTTGATTAGAAAATAATCTTGGTTTTGAATTTTACGGCTTAAGAAAATACATGTGTGTTCTCACAAAGGACGTCTCATGATGCCTATTAAAGTCCCTAGTGAAGAGATGAGAGGTTCATAAAAATATGATGGTCTCATGTAACTCTTCGGATACTTGAGTAATTTAAAAGGTGGTAGGTCATGATAGAATTTAATGAATGAATTGGAAATACATGGAATAGAAGTTGAAGGGGAAATCTAAGTCAATTTTATTCTCCATAATTGTCTAAATGTTTTGAGTAAGTTCCACCTAAATGTATATGGTGGGAAACTTCTGACAAAACATATGGCAAAGGAAAGTCATTTTCATCATAATGTGAACAAGTTTAATATCTTATTCACTAGTTGTTTAAACATGATTAGTGATGGCATCTACTGACACGAAGTGTCTAGATACTAGAATCACTAAATGTTTATCACTAAGTAAGGATAAGATTGTTATGACATGGATAAAACTACGAATGTAGTGGCTATTGCAGTGGGAGTTGTTTATTTATCTAATGATAGGAATAAACGATTGATTATGAGAAATTGTCTTTACGTACGTTTTCATAGAAAGAATTTGATTTCGGTTTCTATGCATTAACGGATGGATACTTCATTTCATTTAAATGACATGGTCATAGTGATGAGGAATGGGGCTATAATCTGTTATAGTACGTTGGTAGATAATATGTATACTCTTAAATCATGTACATCCCACAGATGCAACAAATAGTAATTAATAATGCATCTTCTAATATTAGTAAGAGAAAGAAACCTTCGGAGATGAACTAAACATACATTTTGCGTCTAAGACTAGTTCATTTTACTTGAGTAGGATTTAAAAAGTTGATAGCCGATGGACCGTTAGGTTTATCTGAAGTGGAAACTATCAGACTTGCGAGCCTTGCTTGGAAGTAAAAATGATTAACTGCCTTTTCAAGGCTAAGGGGTATAGAGCCAAATATATATATACTGGAATTGGTTCATTCTGATTCAAGCGGACCTAATATTATCCAGGCGAGAGGTGGTTATGAATATTCGTCAATCGATGATTATTATTGAAATGGATATATTTATTTGATACACTGCATGTCTATGTTCTTTGATTAATTCAAGAATTGCAAGGCTGGTACAGTGAAACATCATGGAAAATATATCAAATCATTACGATTCAATCGTGATGGTGAATACTTCTTATGATAGTTAGGAGCTATTAATCAGAAGTTGAGATTAAATCTCAAGTTTTCTACACCGGGCATGCCCCAGCTGAATGGTGTGGTGGATAGAAGGTGTAAGACTCTTATGGTAATGATTAGATAGATGAAGAATTATTTGGAATAATTAAAATTCATTTTATGGATATACCCTAGATACAGTAATTTGTAAAATGTTTTTCTATTTGTGGAACATCCTAGAAAAATAGAGGGTGATTTATTTAGTCCAAAAGATCGAAGGGTGACTGTTAACACAAACACCGGATTTTTAGAAAAGGACTATGTAATAAATCACAAACCCATGTATAAGTTGTTCTAAAGGAAGTGAGAGGAAAACACTAAGTATTAGTACCAAGTGTACAAGAGGATATACTACAAGGTAAACTGCATCGTGTGTCACATCTGATACACAATTGCATGTAGTGCCTTGTCGTAGTGGGAGGGTTGTATGACAACCCGTAAAATATATGTTTTGGGAGAGTCGTAAGACTTGGTCCCTAGTAAACATGGTATTGTCCCACGGATACGATGCAGTACTACAAGATTAAAATACGGAGTCTTAGTAAGTTACAATGAATGTTAAAATAGAATCTACGGATTCTAAATTAAGTCTGGGAGCTTGTAGGACCACTAAATGGTGTAAAAGCCATTGCAAGTGGTCATAGGAAATAAAAGAGGATCATACGGTAAGGTGAAAACCTTGAAAGCAAAGCTTGTTGCGAAAAGGTGTACTCAGAAAGAAATGGTTCGATAATGAGGAAACATGTTCGCTAGTTGCTATGCTTATGTTGATCCGGATTCTTTTATTTATTGTTGCTCATATTGAATTATGAGGAACAACAAATATATGTCAATACAGCTTTCCTGATTGGAAGTCTTGAGAAAAATATCTATGTGAAGCAATCAAAGTGATTCATTGCAAAGGGCTAAGAGCATTGTGATAGTAAGCTTAAAAGTGTCCATCGATGGACTAAAGCAGGCTTCAAGATCATGAAACATCCGTTTTTATGAGGAAATCCAGGCATATGGATTTATTCAATGCATGGATGTGTCTTGTGTATTGTAAAGAGTGACAAAAACGTGGTGGTATTTCTTGTACTTTACGTAGATGATATATTGCTCATTGGAGACAATGAAAGAGTATTGTCGGGCGTATGGGTATGGTTGAGAAAGCGGTATGATATGAAGGACTTAAGAAAAGTAAAATATATCCTTTCGATCACGGTAATACGGATCACAAGAAAGGATGTTATGCTTATCTCAAGTTTCGTAAATTGATACAATCCATACTCGTTTAGCATGTAAATTTATCTATGTGAATGTGTCTTGAGACACAAAAAGAAGATAAAGGTGATGAAAACGGTTCCTTATGCTTCGGCGAATAAGGAAGCTTAATCTAAGGAATGCTATGCACGAAAATGGATAACTGTATTGCCAATGGCATAGACAGTGGGTATCAAAGGTAACCCGAAATAAGAATGTTGAACTGTGGTAACACATAATTTTGAAGTACCTGAAAAGGATTAGAAATTATATGTAGGCTAACCGGACAGATTCGCTGCTTCTTATGAGTTACATAGATTCGGATTTTTCAAATCAGATATGGACGGCAGTAAATCCACCTCAAAGGTTATGTGTTTAATATTAGGAAGTAGAGTCATAATGTGGAGGAGTGTTATATAGAAATATATTTCAGACTCCGGACTCCATCATGGAAAGATGATAAATTAGAGCCTATGAGGCAGCCAAAGTATCTATATGACTCTAGAAACTTCATGATGGACTTTGAAGTGTTTCTATGTTTGCCCAAGGTTATCACAATTTATATTGATGATATTGGTGCAGTTGCAAACTTGAAGGAATCACGAGTCCATAAGGCAATTAAACACATGGAGCGCGAGTACCACCTGTTACGAGAATCGTATGATGAGGAGAAGGTTGTTGTCGCCTAGATTGCATCGGATGATTGTTGGCAATTGGATCGTGCGGTTTAACGTGATCGTTAGGATAAACAGGCAAACAATCAGTGGAAGCAATAAAAACGTTTACCTGACTTCTGGGTCGATGTAGAGGATGAACAGCAGTGTAGAACACCTCTGATCTTCTACCGCATGTCCCAAAGTCAACTCTGGTGTTGGGTGGTCAACAATCCCCAGAGTTCTCTCATTCTGTTCTCTGTTTTCTCCCGTGTGTCAAAAGAGGCACAGACTTAGGTATAACAAGAACTGAGATGACTTATATACTTGGACTACAGCAGGGACCAGGAGGAGAAATTTGGCTGGGCCTCAATTGAATTTAATTAACCAAGCTTAGCCCAAAGCTTTTAATTAAATCCAATAATAATAATATAGTCCACTAAAATATTATTACTGCACTACCCGTCCAATCCCAAAATTATGTTCTGGGCTCCTTCTTATTATGAGCCCGATAGTCTCCCCATGTTTAAGATATACAATGTCCATTAATTAATTAAGTTACTGACAGCTCAAATTAATTAATATCTCATCCGAGAGTAGTACCACTCAACCTTATTATCATGCCGGAAATTAATCCACTTGCAAGATTTACATGATAAACCTTATGAGCTCCTCAAGGGGACATCATCAACCTATGACGGACATGGATTCCTTCTACAATCAACAGCACACCATAGATACAGCACTACTTCCCAACTCACCGAGTTTGTTGATTTAATACTTATAAATCTCACCCATTGATTAATCAAAGAAATACATACTGCCCTACGTGTCGAGGTTATTGTATAGGGATTAAGAGCACGAACTTCCATAATAACAGAGATCAAGTTCTTCTATAAGTCAGTATAAGTCGAACGATCTCAAGCGGTCCTGCTCAATACACACAAGTGCACTAATGTGATTCTATAGCCAAGACAAGCTAATACCAAACCACACTACAACTATACCGATAGAGAGTCCCCGTCTATCTCAGTTGTGAACATCTGTTTATACTTTATAAGGAAACCGATAATATGATCTTCTGCGTGTTGTCGCACAACATATTATCTACAGTATAAAGTAAATGGACTATTGCATCATGCATATAAAATAAATTATAAGATGCAATCATTTGATCATATGATTCTCATATCAAATATTGTTATAACATTGTTCATACTAAAGCTAGACTTTTAGTATACAATCCAACAATCTCCCACTTATACTAAAAGACTATGCTGTCATGTCTTCTGCCATACATCTGATTCCTACTCCCACTTATGCGACCATTGAAAGCTCTCGCCTTAAGGTCCTTGTAAATGGTTTACTAGGTCATCATCCGATGCAATCTAGGCGACAACAACCTTCCCCTCATCATACGATTTCTCGTAACAGGTGGTACTCGCGCTCCATGTGTTTAATTGCCTTATGGACTTGTGATTTCTTCAAGTTTGCAACTGCACCATTATCATCAATGTAAATTGTGATTAACTTGGGCAAACTTAGAAACACTTCAAAGTCCATCATGAAGTCTCTAGAGTCATATAGATACTTTGGCTGCCTCATAGGCTCCAATTTATCATCTTTCCATGATGGAGTCCGGAGTCTGAAATATATTTCTATATAACACTCCTCCACATTATGACTCTACTTCCTAAGATTAAACACATAACCTTTGAGGAGAATTTACTACCGTCCAATCTGATTAAAAAATCCAAATCTACGTAATCCACAAGAAGCAGTGAATCTGTCCAGTAAGTCCACATATAATTTCCAGTCCTTCTCAGGCACTTTATAAATGTCTTACCACAGTTCATCATTCTTGTTCCGGGTTACGTTGATACCCACTGTTCATGCATCCAGCAAAATAGATATCCAACATCGTTCATAGCATTCCTTAGATTAAGCTTCCTTATTCGCCGAAGCATAAGGAACCGCTTTCATCCTCTTTATCTTCTTCTTGTGTCTCAAAGACACATTCACTTAGATAAATTTACATGCTAAACGAGTATGGACGGTATCATTTATGAAACTTGAGATAAGCATAACATCCTTTCTTGTGATCCGTATTACCGTGATCAAAAGGATGTATTTTGCCTTTCTTAAGTCCTTCATCACTACCGCTTTATTAACCGTACCCATACACCCGATAATACTCTTTCATTGTCTCCAATGAGCAAGATACTATCTACGTATAGTACAAGAAATACCACCACGTTTCCGTCACTCTTTACAACACACAAGACTCATCCGCTCATTGATTTAAATCCATGCCACTGGATTACCTAATCAAAACAGATGCTTCACGATCTTAAAGCTTGCTTTAGTCCATCGCTGGACAATTTTAAGCTTACTATCAAAATGCTATTAGTACTTTGCAATGAATCACTCTGGTTGCTTCACATAGAAGTTTTCCTCAAGACTTCCAATCAGGAAAGCTGTCTTGACATCTATTTGCTGTTCCTCATAATTTAATATGAGCAGCAATAAATAAAAGAATCCGGATCAATTTAAGCATAGCTACTAGCGAACATGTGTCCTCATAATCGAACCATTTCTTTCTGAGTATATCTTTTCGCAACAAGCTTTGCTTCCAAGGGTTTTCACCTTCCCGTATGATCCTCTTTTATTTCCTATGACCACTTGCAATGGCTTTTACACCATTTTAGTGGTCCTTCAAGTTCCCAGACTTAATTTAGAATCCGTAGATTCTATTTCAACATTCATTGCAACTTACTAAGATTTCGCATTTTCATCTTGCAGTGCTGCATCGTATCCGTGGGACAATACCATGTTCACTAGGGATCAAGTCTTACGACTTTCCCAAAACATATATTTATGGGTTGTCATACAACCCTCCCACTACGACAAGGCACTACATGTAATTGTGTATCAGACGTGACACGCGTTGCAGTTTACCTTGTGGTATATCCTCTTGTACACTTGGTACTAATACTTTGTGTTTTCCTCTCACTACCTTTAGAACAATTTACACATGGGTTTGTAATTTATTACATAATCCTTTTCCAAAAATCTAGTTATTGAGTTAACAATTATCCTTCGATCTTTTGGACTAAATAAATCACCCTCCATTTTTCTAGGATATCCCATATACAGACAAACGTTTCACGAATTACTGTATCTAGGGCATATCCATAAAATGAATTTAATTATTCCAAATAATTCATCATCTATCTAATCATAACCATAAGAGCCTTATTCCTTCTATCCACCACACCATTCAGTTTGGGGCATACCCGGTGTAGCTAACTTGAGATTTAATCTCAACTTCTGATTATTAGCTCCTAACTATTCCAAGAGGTATTCGCCATCATGATTGAATCGTAATGACTTAATATATTTTCCATGACGCTTCACTGTACCAGCCTTGCAATTCTTGAATTAATCAAAGAACTTAGACATGCAGTGCATCATATAAATATATTGGTTTCCAGAATAATCTTTGAATATTCATAACCACCTCTCGCCTGGATAATATTAGGTTCGCTTGAATCAGAATGAACTAATTCCAACATATATATCTTTGGCTCTACACCCCACAGCCTTGAAAAGGCAGTTAATCATTTTTACTTCCAAGTAAGACTCGCAAGTCCGATAGTTTCCACTCAGATAAACCTTACGGTCTATCGGCTATCAACTTTTGAATCCTACCTAAGTAAAATGAACTAATCTTAGGTGCCAAATGTATGTTTTAGTTCTTCTCCGAAGGTTCCTTTCTCTTACTAATATTAGAAGATGCATTATTTAATTACTATTTATTACATCTGTGGGATGTGCATGATTCAAGAGTATACTTTTTATCCACCAACGTACTTTAACGGATTATAGCCTCATTCCTCATTACTATGACCATGTCATTTAAATGAAATGAAGTATCCATCCGTTAATGCATAGAAACCAAAATTAAATTCTTTCTATGAAACGTACAAAAAGACAATTTATCATAATCAATCGTTTATTCTTATCATGAGATAAATAAACAACTCCCACTGCAATAGCCACTACCTTTGTAGTTTTACCCATGTTATTAACAATCTTATCCTTACTCAGTGATAAACATTTAGTGATTCCAGTATCTACATACTTCGTGTCAGTAGATGCCATCACTAATCATGTTTAAACCATTAGTAAATAAGATATTAAACTTGTTCACATCATGATGAAAAATGGCTTTCTTTTGCCACATGTTTTGTTAGAAGTTTCCCACCATATACAACCTCTCGTATTTCAGGTAGGACTTGCTCAAAACATCCAGGCAAATTGTGAAGAATAAATTGATTTAGGTTTCCCTTTCAATTTCTATTCCAAGCTTTTCCAATTCATTCATCAAATTCTATCATGATCTTGCACCTTTTAAATTACTCAAGTATCCGAAGAGTTACATGAGACCATCATATTTCTATGAACCTCTCATCTCTTCACTAGAGACTTTAATAGGCTTCATGAGACGTCCTTTGTGAGAATACACATGTATTTTCTTAAGCAGTAATTTTAAAACCAAGATTCTTCTCTAATCAGCTAATTTGGACAAGTAAATATAATGTCTTTTAGTTAATAATTAGTGAAATAAAACCATTCAAAATTCAGAGAATCACAAATAAATATTCCGATCAAATCTTCGAATTTTATCCTTTTATATTGATTCCCTCAAAAACAATATAAAAATAAAATTCACCGACATCTCAAGCACCGTGAGTCTGCAAGCCACGTTAGTGTGGACGTTTACAAACCCGAACATTTACAAGAGAAGGTTTTACCCATTAATTTCATTTGTCAACCTAACTTTATGACAAAATAATTAATAGTCGGTTCCTCTTTAGCCATGCAAATAATAGCAGTGACTCCGTTGGGGAGGATATTAATTATTTACACCTAAGTGTACACCATTATTTGATCCCAAGTCCACTGCGCGAGCTTGTGTGCCTTACAGTTGGAGAAGTACACACGCGCTCGGATAGCTTCCTACAATCATCTATTATTAGTTTGTACTAGTGAACCGCACACAAACTCATCCGTTAGGGAGGAAGGCCAATGCCAACACGCAAGTTTGTGTGCCACATTAAAAATAATAATTATTTAATGAAGTCTGTACCAGTGATCCGTGAATAAACTCATCCGTTAGGGAGGAAGGCCTATTGCCAACACGCAAGTTTACTCACATCACTTACAAACCAATAATGGAAGCCGCGGGAATTAATTATCAATCCCCTCTCCCACTTAGTTATTTAACACCGAGGGTTTTAACATGCATATAATATTCCAAAATAAAATATACAACTTAGACATGCTTCTATTAACAGCAATTTAAATAAATAAATCACATAGAACATGCATGTCACATATACAACAATAATTGACAATTAAATCAATTAATCAGTTATATAACATTAATTAATTGTATAAATAGTGGATCAATTAATTTGGGCCTCAAGAGTAACAAATAAGCACAAAATGAGCAGCAGATTAAATAATTAATCAAGCCCATTATCCATGGCCCATAAACTTAGCCCAAAATCAAATTAAATCCACCAAGCCCAATAGCACAATTAGTCCATTAATATAATTAATTAATTATGCTTGGTCCATTACCCACAATTAATTAAAATAGGATTAGCCCAGCAGCCCATTAGCATTTAATTAAAATTGGGCCCATGACCACAGCCCAAAACCATTTAATTAAAATAAAAGGCCCAACTGTGACAGCCCAGTAGCAATAAAGGTCCAACAGCCCATATCCATTTTAATTAAAAATGGGCCCATTGGAACAACCCAAAACCAAATAAAAAATGAGCAGCCCAATAATTTATTACAGAATTGGGCCCAACAACACAACAAGCCCAAGACCCATCATGCTGCCCTATTTCTACTCTACAGCCGCCACAACCACACGCCGCAAGCAACCGGCGCAACTAGGTGTCACTGCCGCCGGCGCCGCCGCCCCAGAGTCCATCGGAATCGCGCCATCAGGGCACCACGACCGGAATACCACAAACATCAGACGCCGCCCAGAACCAGCAGACCCAATACTCCCGGTAGCCACCGCCGACAGCCAACCATAGCCGCATCAGCCGCCCCGTGTTCGCTTGCTGCAAACACATCGCCAGCCATTACCGGCGCGACGTGCCTCAGCGGCTCAGCCCAATGGAGTCTCGCCGCCAGCCTCCTGGAACGCGCCGCCAGCCGCCTGGAACCATCCGCCAGCCATCGCGAGAAAGCCCGCCGGAGCTGTGTCGTCAGCCACGTTCTCCTTCACCAGCCAGCGGCAACATGAAATCGACGGTGAAGCTTCCATCGGCGCCGATCATTCACCAGTCATAACACACACCGCAACCAGAGCCCAGCCACCGTGGCCTTCCATACGCAGCGCCGCCAGGAGAATCCACGCCACTGACCAGTCTCTGCCGCGCTCGCCTTCCATCACGCCAGGAAGACACCCGACAGGATCCGGCCGATGCCACCAGCGATCCACAGTCTGCACTGGTCAGCCGCGCGCCACCATCAACGCCGCCAGATCTTCGTCGTTCTGCCCTGATCCGCCTGGATCTGCGTCGAATCGCCCAGCCCTAGCTCACCCTGAATTAAGCATCGTCGCCAACACACCAGCAAGTGGCGACAGTTACAGTCCAGCCGAGAAACCATCGACGCTGCCTACTCCAGCCCAGTCCAGCCGAAGCGGTCATCTGAATCCTTGCCGTCCATTACTCACCATCCGTTGTCAACCGTTTGGTCCAGTTTTTCATTGGTTGTCGCCATTGATCAACGTGTGATACGGCGTGAATGGTTAGCATTAGGATTGTGTATCAATTGATGATGGATTTGGATTATGTGTTTATCCAGTATTATCATTCAAAGTAATCACACACAATTACAAGAATAATTGACACATATCATATCCCAAACACACAGTATCCAGTTTTGAAAAGGAACAAACGAATGGCTCATCAAGCATGTGATTAAAACCAGATTAAATTAATTAATCAAATAATCACAAAAACCCAATCTTACGTCTCACGTTTCACTACAAAACCAAGGCTTTGATACCAATTTTTGGCAATTGGATCGTGCGGTTCAACGTGATCGTTAGGATAAACAGGCAAACAATCAGCGGAAGCAATAAAAATGTTTACCTGACTTCTGGGTCAATGTAGAGGATGAACAGCAGTGTAGAACACCTCTGATCTTCTACCGTATGTCCCAAAGTCAACTCTGGTGTTGGGTGGTCAACAATCCCCAGAGTTCTCCCATTCTGTTCTCTGTTTTCTCCCGTGTGTCAAAAGAGGCACAGACTTAGGTATAACAAGAACTGAGATGACTTATATACTTGGGCTACAGCAGGGACCAGGAGGAGAAATTGGGATGGGCCTCAATTGAATTTAATTAACCAAGCTTAGCCCAAAGCTTTTAATTAAATCCAATAATAATAATATAGTCCACTAAAATATTATTACTGCACTACCCGTCCAATCCCAAAATTATGTTCTGGGCTCCTTCTTATTATGAGCCCGATAGTCTCCCCATGTTTAAGATATACAATGTCCATTAATTAATTAAGTTACTGACAACTCAAATTAATTAATATCTCATCCGAGAGTAGTACCACTCAACCTTATTATCATGCCGGAAATTAATCCACTTGCAAGATTTACATGATAAACCTTATGAGCTCCTCAAGGGGACATCATCAACCTATGACGGACATGGATTCCTTCTACAATCAACAGCACACCATAGATACAGCACTACTTCCCAACTCACCGAGTTTGTTGATTTAATACTTATAAATCTCACCCATTGATGAATCAAAGAAATACATACTGCCCTACGTGTCGAGGTTATTGTATAGGGATTAAGAGCACGAACTTCCATAATAACAGAGATCAAGTTCTTCTATAAGTCAGTATAAGTCGAACGATCTCAAGCGGTCCTGCTCAATACACACAAGTGCACTAATGTGATTCTATAGCCAAGACAAGCTAATACCAAACCACACTACAACCATACCGATAGAGAGTACCCGTCTATCTCAGTTGTGAACATCTGTTTATACTTTATAAGGAAACCGATAATATGATCTTCCGCGTGTTGTCGCACAACATATTATCTACAGTATAAAGTAAATGGACTATTGCATCATGCATATAAAATAAATTATAAGATGCAATCATTTGATCATATGATTCTCATTTCAAATATTGTTATAACATTGTTCATACTAAAGCTAGACTTTTAGTATACAATCCAACAATGATAACCTAGTAAATCTATTTACAAGGACCTTAAAGTGAGAGCTTTTGACGGTCGTGTAGTGGGAGTGGGAATCAGATGTATGGCGGAAGACATGACAGCATAGTCTTTTAGTATAAGTGGGAGATTGTTAGATTGTATACTAAAAGTCTAGCTTTAGTATGAACAGTGTTATAACAATTTATTTGAAATGAGAATCATATGATCAAATGATTGCATCTTATAATTTATTTATATGCACGATGCAATAGTCCACTTACTTTATACTGTAGATAATATGTTGTGCGACAACACGCGAAAGATCATATTATCGGTTTCCTTATAAAGTATAAACAGATGCTCACAACCGAGATAGACGGGGACTCTCTATCGGGATGGTTGTAGTGTGGTTTAGTATTAGCTTGTATTAAATCAACAAACTCGGTGAGTTGGGAAGTAGTACTGTTTCTATGGTGTGTTGTTGATTGTAGAAGGAATCCATGTCCGACATAGGTTGATGATGTCCCCTTGAGGAGCTCATAAGGTTTATCATGTAAATCTTGCAAGTGGATTAATTCCGGCATGATAATAAGGTTGAGTGGTACTACTCTCGGATGAGATATTAATTAATGGAGTTGTCAGTAACTTAATTAATTAATGGATATTGTATATCTTAAACATGGGGAGACTGTTGGTCTCATAATAAGAAGGAGCCCAAAACATAATTTTGGGATTGGATAGGTAGTGCAGTAATAATATTTTAGTGGATTATATTATTATTATTGGATTTAATTATAAGCTTTGGGCTAAGCTTGATTAATTAAATCTAATTGAGGCCAAATCTAATTTCTCCTCCTGGTCTCTGTTGTAGCCCAATATATAAGTCTTCTCAACTTCCTGGAACTCTAACTGAGTGCCACTTTTGATTTGTTGAGAGGGTAGGAGCAGATTGAGTAGATTCTGGAGATTGTTGCCCACACAACACCAGAATTGACTTTGGGTCATATAGCAAAAGATCAGAGGTGTTTCACTACTGTTCATCCTCTACATCAACCCTGAAGAAAGGTAAACTTTAATTATCGCTTCCGTTGTTATTGTTTACTTGTATTCCTAACGGATCACGCCAACACTTAGGATACCTCATAGCCTCACTCAATGAAAATATCACCTCTTCTTCATTCACTCTCAAAGTGAGCTCCCCCTTCTCCACATCAATCAATGCTTTTCCCGTGGCAAGGAATGGACGACCTAGTATTAATGGAACATTCGAATCTTCATCCATATCTAGTACTACAAAATCAACGGGAAATACAAACTTGCCAACTTTGATCAAAACATCCTCCACAATTCCCTTTGGATATTTCAATGACCGATCGGCTAATTAAAGTGTAACCGATGTCGGTTTGACCTCACCAATGCTCAACTTCTTGAAAATTGACAAAGGCATCAAGTTAATACTAGCCCCCAAATCACATAAGGCTTTGTAGTTTTCATGCTCTCCCATCTCACATGGAATTGTAAAACTTCCCGGATCTTTCAATTTATTGGGAAGTTTCTTTTGCAAAATAGCACTATATTCCTCCATCAAGTTCACCGTTTCAAACTCTCCCAATCTTTTTTTCTTAGACAAAATATCTTTCAAAAACTTGGAGTAGTTGGGCATTTGAAGTGAAGCCTCCGCAAAAGGAATGTTCACATGAATCTTCTTCAATATTTCAACAAACTTGACAAATTTCTCATCTAATCCCTTTTTCAAGTATCTTTGTGGAAACGGAATTGCAATAGGTAACTTCAGAATTCCCCATTCATCCCTTTCAAATTTCTCTTCTCTCTTTACGTTTTGCTTCTCTACATCTTTCCCACTTCTTTGGAGACTTCACATTTTCTTCTTCAAGTATAAGGGTACGTTCATCTTTTTCATCAATTTCAACTTCTTTCACTTTCCCTTCTTCATCCACTCTTTCCATAGGCTCAACTTCATATTCTACCTACTCTACTTCCGTTGGCATAGAAAGCCCTTCGTATTTTGTTCCACTAGAAGTTCAATAGCCTTACATTGCTCTTTTGGATTAGTAATGGTTGTAGATGAAAATTTTCCTTGACGATGAACATTCCCCTTTTCACTTGCCATTTGACTAATGTGAGTCTCAATCGCTTTAAATCTCCGACCATTCACTTCTCTTTCTTGCCTTCTTTCTTCTTTCTCTAGCAACCTCTCATCCCTTTCATGCTTCATGAGCTCAAACATTTTTCCCATTTGATCCTCCATCGTAGGCTTCCCTTCACCATTTGTAGCTTTCTCTCACGGATTAATTTCCGGTGGAAGAGTAAGAGCATTCCCTTGATTCCCATATGACAAATTCTCATACCTACGAGGTTGGTTAAAATTTCCTTGAAAGTTACCTTACCCACATCCTCCTTGCCTTTGTAGATATCCTCCTTCATGATTCCCAAAGTTACCACCATAATTTCCTTGGAAATTCCTTACATGCATGAAGGCAAATTCCTCAAGCGTCATCTCCGGTGAATACCATGTATCTTGAATTTCAAAATTAGAGGACATACCTTGTTGAGGCATGGATGTAGGCATTTGACAACTTTGAGAAGATTGACCACCCATATTAGGCATAGTCATACCTTGTTGAGGACTTGCAAGCACTTGTTGATTCACCACTGGTGTAGAATTTAGAGACATTTGCATGTTAGCATTCATCCTCTTTAATATCTCTGTGATCGCCTTATCGGTCATATCTTCCTTAGGCACTTCCACCTTTTTCACTTGTTGCAAGCACACTTCTTGATTAGCCTTAACTTGTAGTCGGGTTGACCAATTCAAGAATTTATCGAACCACAGAGAGGTCGATGCTAGCACTTAAGCGAGATCACGTTTATCACAATTTTATAGAAACGAATCATAGATGGATGGTTGATTAAACAAGTAATTAAATGAAGACCAATGAAAGTAGACAAGCAATTATCAATTGACAAGATTAAAATGATGAATGAGTGGTTTTCCAAATTGAGTAGAAGTGAGATTAACAACACTAATGAAGTGGTAACTTATGGACTCATGCATTAAACTCATATGTATCAAGGGTTAAGACTAAGGGCCAACACATATACCACCTAAACTTCCTCTCGAAATGAATAGGATGTAGATCATTTGCACAATCTCAAAATAGCTCAAAGGTTGGTTCTCAATTAAACTATTCCAACTAGGTACTAAGTTCAATTAAATAATCCCTTCATATAATTAATTGACTTCTCAATCTAACTAATCACATGTTCTATCAAAGGGTTCTAAATAATAAAGGACTTCTCAATCACTTTACAATTTATAATGCACATGAGGTGTTTGATGAAATGATTCACTTGACTATCCTAAGCACATAATTGATTTCTCAATCTAATCATATAATTAGAACAATCAAACACACAAAACATCATAGATCTCAAGATATATAAGCACCAATGATAGAAAATCAAATATCCCCATCAACATATGAATTTAATTACATAGATCCACAAATTAACCAACAACCTTCATGTTGCTAATCTCACAAGGGAGATTAGCCTACAATCTTCATAAGATCCATAACATAGACATTAGAATTCTTACAAATCATGGTAAACTAAAGGATTAACACAAAATTGGAATGAAAACTCCCTTGGAAATGGATCCAATTGAATCTCCCTTCTTCCTTTGGTGATCACCCAATCTTCCTTGCTTCTTCACTTGATTTGGATGGAAGAAATTATGGAGAAATGATGTAGATCTAGAAATGGATGAATGGGATGAAAAATATGGTGTAAAATCAAAGGAAAGGTGTGTGAGGTGTGTGGGAACAGTAGAAAATCGGATCTCCTTCTGAAATGTTGAATGGATTGGTATTTATACCCCATGGAGATCTTCTAGAAGAATTAGAAAAAATATCCTGTTCTGGTACCGACACGAGTCGTGCTGCGTGGCACGAGTCGTGTCGTGTCAAGGTTACTTGGTCAACAATACTCAAAACGGCACACGAGTCGTGCTGCGTCGCACGGCCAAAGGGTGGCCGTGTTGAATGTATAGACGTCGCCACACGGCCGCCGCTTACAGGCCCGTGTCTGGTACACGGGTCGTGTGATGCAACACTCCGCAACACGGCCAAGTGGTGGTCGTGTTGGATAAATAGATGTCACCGCACGACCATTCTGGATAGGCCCGTGTCTGGTACACGGGCCGTGTGCTGCAACACGAGTCGTGTTGCCAGCACGGCCAGCCGTGTTCTTGCACTTTTGTTTCTTCTTCCTTGTTTGATCTCCCATTTTTATTTTTACTCCATTTTCACCTGTTATACATATATTTAAGATCATTCTCACACATTCCCATGAAAACACATAACACCACCAAAATACACGAAAATACGAATAAAACAATACGAAAATACACATAAAAAGGCACTAAAATCTAGGTGAAAATAACGACAATCACACCCCCAAACTTAAAGCATTGTTCGTCCCCGAACAATGAAAATGATAAACCGAGGGAGAAGTTTTCACCTAGTAAAAAGACTAAACGAACACAAGTAATAACACATCATTAGCAACAAGAATTACAAATCATGCTAAGCTATCCTACAACATTAGATTTATGATATGAGAAATTAACAAGTTCAATCAAAAGAAAATAATGAGCAATATAGTCCCTTTTAGTCTAAACCCCACATAAGTTTATCAATGTCACTCGACACTCTTTAAATAAGGTAAATCAACACTCCTCAATCAATTGGTTCGAATCACCATACACTTGCTCGCAGACTCTATTCACAAACCACCAAAATTTTAATCAATGATCAAAAAGGTCTTTAATTAAGGATGTAATGATGGGCTCTTTGGTAGGGTAGGAAGAATATAGGTAAAAGTGACTAAACGAGTGTAAGTAATCGAAGAGGTAGCTACTTTCTTCCATCCCTTCACATTCTTTTTCTTCCTTTCTTTTCTTTATTGATCACAAGCACTAATCATCACTTTCTTGGATTTCTTGAGCTTCTTATAGATTCATGCCTCTTTTCTTTGATTCTTAAGTACTTGAGCATATTATTGTTGCTTTGCTCCTTTTCTTGTTTTGAAGTTGCATGTCCATTCTTTCTTGTGCTCTTTTCATCCTTTTTCTTACTTATTTACCATTTCCTCTTTCTCTTTTGTTATCTCATCACACCTTTCTAGCCACCATCTTCTTTATTACTCACACAAAAGGTATATATCTTAGGCTCATATGGATAATTAAAGCTTGTAATGTGCTATCTTCACAATAAATAGGCTTATAGGCTCAAAGTGGTTGACTAGGGATGATTTTAAAGGTAAGGAAATATTTGGCAATGGCTATATATGACAAGGATGGCCTTAGATCATTTCATCGATCTCCACTAATTGGATTCATTCCTAAAGTCTTTGAGCAAGTATTTAGTTTATCAAAACTCAACCGATCCACTCATGAAAAGATATACCATGTATACATGGTCGAGGCTCAAATTCTCACAAGTTTATGCTCGACTTAAAAGGACTTATTACAACATATTCATCTTTTAATTGAATTAGTTAAATAAAACATATCACAATTCGAAAGTGTAGAATTCCTTAATCATAATTCGACCTCACTTATCACCATAATGCATCATCACTCATATTTAAAACGACTCACAACCTCCCAAACAAACCACCAAATCAAACCTAAACACGAAATATAAAAACAACTACACACAAACACAAATAAACCAAAGAAAACACAAAGACAAAACTAAAAGAAAAGACACAAATAAAAATCACCCCATCCATGATCAATACTCATCAAAAATCATCTCAATCCTTAATTGAAAGAAAAGTACGAAATTAAACATCCCAAAACAAAACAATAAGAAGTCTCAAATCCAACACAAATTAAACCAACTAAAATAGATGAACTAATGAAGTGTCGAGCACCAAAAGTACTCCCTTAGTTATCCGGAGGAGGAGGGGGTTGATTTTGCCATGATCCCCAAGGGGTATAAGCACGAGGTGTGGTAGGGAACTGGAAATTAAACATCCTCGTGATCATCTCCTCCATGTTGTTCGAGCGTGATCGCGTTTTCTCTTCATAGTACTCCCTACGACGCTGCCCCTCATGGATCTCCCTTATCATCGCACCCTGTCTCTGCTGCTCCTTTCGGAACTCTCTCATCTCATCTCCAAGTGCCTGCTGCGTCTGCCTGATCTCCCTGATTTTGTTCTCCAGAAAATTCCATCTTGCAGTCCCTTCTCTTGGTCCATCTCCTTCCTCTTGTTCTTCTTCTTCTTGTTCAAATGCTGGAGGCTCTGGTGCATGCTCTTCAAATTCCACCTGATGAGGTTGCTCTTCCTCTCCTACATCCATGTCCACTGGCTCAGCTCTCAGATTCCTTAGCTCAGGATTCTCATCTACTCTCATCTGCTGGAGTACTGCTTCCACTCCATCTCTATTCTCTCTGTAGAAGGCTCTCACAACTGCTGAGTGGTTAGGACTCACCATTGCTAGATTCTGGTGCTTTCTTTGTCCTCGCAGTGTGGTGAGCTCAGGAGCAGGTAGAGAAAATGGAGCTCCCTTATCTTGCTTCAAGCAATACATGTTCCCTATGAATGATAGAAACTCCATCCTTATGAGTTGATTATAAGTGAGCCCTTCACTAACCATCGAGTGTTGCATCCCTCTGAGGTTGATGCCTAACCCTTGAGCAATCATTGTCACCATTCCTCAAATCATAATCCCTCTAGTGTTCTCTCTCTTCGCCACTCTCTCAACATGCTGAATGAAGTGAGCTGCAATGTTCACTGTGAACTCCTTGAACATATTGTACATGATGTACAACTGCTTCTCACCAACAGCTCCACTCTCAAACCGACCCAGAATAGTATTGGATACTATCTTCTCAAGGTATCTCATGACTGGGTTCCTTATAGCTGTCCCTTTTGACGAACTTGGAATGTACTCTGGAGGCTCAGTCCCATCCTCAACCAATTTTCTCCACCAATTCTGTTGATTGAAACCCCCTTATGGTAAGAAGTTCTGATGACCTCTCATGATTGGGCACCCAAAGAATCTATTTAGCTCGTTCACAGGTATCTTCTCCCACATCTCATTGTTCAACTGAAATGTGATAGCAATAGGAAACTTGTTCCTATCTCTATGAACCTCCAAGGTGCTCATGAACTCGGCTGTAAGATGGAGATAAGTGGGAGGTCTCTTATCGAAAAACTCTTCCATTTCCACTCGACGGAATAGAGTCCTCAGATCACCTTCTATTCCAAGACCCTCCATGGTTGCTTGATCCTGGAATCGAGTTGCCCTAATCTTTAGGATTATGTACTCCCACCTCAATGCATACTTCTCCCATTCCATGAACTCTACTCCGAAATTCTCAGGGTGTTGGTCCTTCATTAGCAGTTTGGCATCAAGATTGGATAGTTCCATTTCTGACTCAATAAAAATGAAATCCTCATTGCGTTTCCTCACTCTTCTTTCAGCCATCTACAATTTCAAACATAATTCAAATTAGTTTCAATTCAACTCAAAGCAAAATGTCTCATATTAATTAGAATTATCACTAGTTATTCAACTAAGTGTTAATTCTAGCACATATTCAAGCACAATAAACAATGTGTTTCAAAGACTAACGTTTTGATCCAACCAACTTAGCACAAAGTTATTCCAAAATTTTCATTCAATCAATCACTTTCAACATCCTAATCCTCTCATTCTTTCATAACATTTCACTTCTTCAATGGGCCAACTCAATTCAATAATGCTTCATGCAAAAACTTTGAATTCCAATTTGAAGTTTCATTTAAGCATTTCATCAAACACTTGGCATGCACATATTTCACATTTCAATTCAACAAGTCTTAACTATGCCTTCATGCTCAAATCCTCAACACCTAAACTAATTCACATCAATACAATCATCATAGAAGCATTATTAATCAATTTGAACATCACATGCCCTAAATTAATCATCCTAAAACAATTATCCCCAAATTCTTCCTTTATGAACCCTAATTCTTCCCAAAATTCAATCAATCCAACAATTAAATATGCAAATTCATGTTTCACAATCCTAGACATGCTTCATACATACCATCATTCAAAACCCATACATGAATTTCGAAATTTATACCTCGAATTGAAAATTAGGGCACAATAGTACATACCTTGAATTTTCTTGAATAAAATGAAGGGGATTGTTGTTTAAACTTTGAAATTCACCTTTTAATCTCACAATCTTACCACTCTTTGATGTTTGGATGACAATTTGTGGAGTTTCGAATGAATTATCATGATGGGAATGAGTTATAACACGAGTGGTCGTGTCCAGAAATCTGTCTTTTAAAATGCTGCTTCAGACCCGACACGGGTCGTGTCACGCAACACGGCCATAAGGTGCCCGTGTTGCGTGATCTGATGCTCCTGCACGGCCATCCTGGACAGGCCCGTGTTGGCAACACGGCTCGAGTCTCAGCGCTTGGACACGACCCGTGTCACGCAACACGACCAAAATCTGCCCGTGTTGGGCAAACTGATGTCGCCGCACGGCCAAAGCTTACAGGGCCGTGTCGGCGACACGAGTCGTGTCACTGCTCCCCTGAATTTTCCAATTTTTCATCTTCAACTCTTGTCTTTCCCTGTTTCAATGCTTCCAATACTCCCTATTCATGCTCACAACTCATAAACATCATTAACTCAACCTTAATATCAAAAACAAAAGGATTATCAACTTCAACACCACCAAAACGAACCAAAACTAAATCGAACTCATGAGAAATTTTCAAATTTGGCTCAAAAACACAAGAATGCATGTCAATATAGAATATAACATATCGTATCACATCATATCCCCCCAAACTTGAATTGAAACAAGAGTTTCAAAGAAAGTTTGCAAAAAGTGGTACGATATACCGTTCACATCAATGACGCACTCTTTGAATCTTCAATAAATCTTCTCCTCATAAGCACAATCCACCTACAAGACCAAAATAAAGCAAAACAAGAAAAAGAAATATTTACAAACCTAAACTACTAAAAGGATACGAGCCTTCAAGAGGTGAAAGTGTCAACATATACCAACTCCCTTTGAGAGGGAGAATGGTAATGTTTCACTCTATGACCATTTACTACAAAGGCATTTCCATCCGCTCCTTCAAGTTTAATCGATCCATCATCTCTTGCTTCGATCACCAAGTACGGTCCGGTCCATTTCGAACGAAGTTTTCCGGGAAATAATTTAAGCCTTGAATTAAACAATAGAACTTTATCCCCCGGAATAAACTCCTTCGTTTTGATCCTTTCATCATGCCATCTTTTAAGCTTTTCCTTCAAAATTCTTGAACTTGAGTAAGCTTCATCCCTAAACTCTTCTAATTCAATCAATTGGAGGCACCTTTTCTTCCCGGATTCCTTTTCATCAAAATTCAACTTCCGAAGGGCCCATAATGCTTTGTGTTCCAACTCCACGGGTAAATGGCAAGCCTTCCCATAAACAAGTTTATAAGGAGAAAATCCAAGAGCGGTCTTGTAAGCCGTTCGATAAGCCCATAAAGCATCATCTAACTTAGAAAACCAATCTTTTCGATTCCCATTGACCGTCTTTTGAAGAACAAGCTTCACTTGTCTATTGGACACTTCCGCCAAGCCATTTGTTTGAGGATAGTAAGGTGTTGACACCTTGTGCTTCACTCCATAGCCTATCAAAAGCTTCTCAATGATCTTGTTGATGAAATGAGTCCCTTGATCGCTAATGATCGCCTTTGGTACTCCAAACCTTGCAAAAATGTTCTTCTTCAAGAAAGCCTTGACAACTAGAGCATCATTCGTTCTTGTAGGAATTGCTTCTACCCATTTAGACACATAGTCTACCGCAAGCAAAATGTAAAGAAAACCATTGGAAGGCGGAAATGGTCCCATGAAGTCCATCCCCCAAACATCAAACACTTCAACTTCAAAGATATTCCTCATAGGCATCTCATCTCTTTGTCCAATACTTCCAATTCTTTGGCATCTATCACACCCCTTGACGTATTCTTTGCAATCCTTGAACAATGTTGGCCAAAACATTCCCGACTGTAAGATCTTAGCTCCCGTCTTTTGAAACCCAAAGTGTCCTCCACATGGTAAACTATGTCACATCTCCATGACACTTACTTTTTCTTCCTCCGGAATACACCTCCTTATGATACCATCCGGACAATTCTTAAACAACAAAGGATCATCCCACAAATATTCTTTAACATCATGGTAGAACTTTTTCCTTTTTGACTCGGTGAGATGGTCCGGCTTGATACCGCACGCTAAGTAGTTTACCAAATCCGCGTACCACGGTCTTCCGGTCTCACACAAAGTGTAAATCCGGTGAAAATCCACTTGAAGTATCTCTTCATCCGGAAACATATCATTTATGAGCTCCATGGTTCCTTTTTCATCAACATTCTCCAATCGTGACAAGTGGTCGGCTATGACATTTTCTACTCCCTTCTTATCACGTATCTCCACATCAAACTCCTGCAACAAAAGCACCCAACGAATTAGTCTTGGTTTAGCATTCTTTTTACTCATCAAATACATAATGGCAGCATGATCCGTGTAGACAATGGTTTTCGTGCCAACTAAGTATGGACGAAATTTTTCAAAAGCATAGACTACGGAAAGAAACTCCTTTTCCGTTGTGGTGTAATTCTTTTGATTGGCATTGAACGTCTTTGATGCATAATAGATAGCTCAAAATTTCTTCTCTTGCACTTGTCCAAGCACTACTCCCAAGGCACTATCACTTGCATCACAATGGAGTTCAAAAGGCTTGCTCCAATCGGGAGAGACAAGGATTGGTGAAGAAATCAAAGCTTCCTTTAACACCCTAAAAGCATGAAGACATTCATCATTAAATTCAAATGGAACATCTTTTTCAAACAATTTACACAAAGGTTTGGCTATATTAGAAAAATTCTTTATAAAACGTCGATAGAATCCGGCGTGACCAAGAAACGATCTAACCCCTTTTTCATTTTTAGGAGGGGGAAGATGTTCAATGGCTACAACCTTCGCTCTATCAACTCTCAAACCTTTTTCTGAGATATGATGACCAAGTACGATACCCTCTTGAACCATAAAGTGACATTTTTCCCAATTCAAGACTAGGTTCGTATCTTGACATCGCTGCAAGACCATGGACAAATTAGTTAAGCATTTATCAAATGAAGATCCAAACACGGAAAAATCATCCATAAAAACTTCCATCACATTTTCAATCAATCCTCCAAAAATAGCCATCATACAACGTTGAAAGGTGGCGGGTGCATTGCATAATCCAAAAGGCAATTTATAGAAAGCGAATGTGCCATACGGACAAGTAAAAGTTGTTTTCTCTTGATCCTCGGGGGCTATCATGATTTGGTTGTACCCCGAGTAACCATCTAGAAAACAATAATACTTGTATCCCGCCAACCTATCAAGCATTTGATCAATAAAAGGCAAAGGAAAATGATCCTTATGAGTATTATCATTTAACTTTCTATAGTCACAACAAACTCTCCACCCCGTTTTCACCCTTGTTGCAAGTTCTTCATCAAATTCCGTTTTAACAATGGTTAACCCTCCTTTCTTAGCCACAACATGCAAAGGACTTACATGAGGACTATCACTAATGGCATAAACAATTTTAGCATCCAACCATTTTAAAACTTCCTTCCTAACAACTTCTTGCATAATAGAATTCAAACGCCTTTGAGGTTGTATACATGATTTATTCTCATCAATCAACCTAATGTGATGCATGCAAATGGTAGGACTTATTCCTTTTAATCATCAAGACTCCACCCTATAGCACTTTTATGACTTCGAAGTACTCTCAACAATTTATCAAGTTCTAGAGGGGAAAGGGATGATGATACAATTACCGGAAATGTCTTCTTGTCCCCCAAATACGCATACCTCAGGTGATCGGGTAGAGGCTTCAATTCTTCCTTTCCCTTATCAACCTTTGACTCTTCATTCTCAACCTCTAATGGAAGATATTCCCTCTTTCCATAGTATGCCAACTTTGCTTCATCCTCTTGCATTTCCCTACAAGCATTCAATTCATGTAAACAATCATTAATATCTTCATCTTCTAAACAATGAAAAGAATGGTTAGAGTTTAACGATAAAGTAAGAGAATGGCTTATGCTCATTTCAAAAGGATCTTTAGCTAAGATGAATGGTAGGTTCTCTTCAACAACTTCATCAATCATGTCGATCCTTCTACATTCTTCCTTCTCATTTGGATACCTCATAGCACTCTTCAAAGAGAACACGACCTCCTCCTCATTTACTCTCAACTTCAACTCCCCTTTTTGTACATCAATTAAAGCTCTTCCCGTGGCTAAAAATGGACGCCCCAATATCAATGGAACATTTGCATCCTCGTCCATATCAAGCACTACAAAATCAATCGGGAATATAAACTTTCCAACTTTGACTAACACATCCTCCACTATTCCTCTAGGGTAAGTTAAAGACCTATCCGCTAGTTGCAATGTAACGATGTAGGTTTCACTTTCCCTATACCAAGTTTCTTGAAAATAGACATAGGCATCAAGTTGATACTTGCCCCAAGATCACAAAGAGCTTTATGAACCTCACTCTTGCCCATTTCACATGTAATAACAAAACTTCCCGGATCTTTGAGCTTTGGAGGCAACTTCCTTTGAATTATTGCACTACACTCCTCCGTCAAGTTGATTGTCTCATTCTCTATCAAGTTCCTTTTCCTTGACATGATGTCCTTCAAAAACTTCGCATAGTGAGGCATTTGTTTCAAAGCATCCGCAAAGGGTATATTAATGTGGATTTTCTTGAAAATTTCCAAAAACTTTGCAAACTTTTCATCCAAGCCCTTCTTCAAAAATCGATGTGGAAAAGGAATAGGTACTTGTGTTTTTGGAATTCCCCAACTATCCCTTTCCACTTCAATTTCCTCCCCCTTCTTTTTCATTGCCTTAGTTCTTTCCCATTTCTTTTCAACAACCTTGTTATCAATCAATTCCGGTTCCTCATTCATTTTAGCCTCAACTTCACTTTCAACTTCTAATTCTTCTTCAACCAAGTTTTTCTCCATCTCCTTCTCTTCCACCTTATCATCTTCCATTGGCATAGACGGTCCATCATAATTTGTTCCACTCCTCAAGGTAATTGCCTTGCATTGTTCCTTTGGATTTACAATGGTGGTGGAAGGAAATTTCCCTTTCTCATTAGCACTCATTGAGCTCGCCATTTGACCAAATGAATACTCCAAGGCTTTGAGTCTTCTATCACTATTTTCCTCAATGGCTTTGAATCGTCTTTCATTAATTTCCTCAAAAGCCTTGAATCTTCTTTCATTAACTTCCTCTTGAGTTTTGTTGGAAGCAATCAACTTTTCAAGAAGTTCTTCGGTAGTCGCCTTCCCTTCATTATTTGGCGCTTTAGCTCCCGGATGATACCCCGGAGGATAAGCAACCACATTACTTGGGTTTGCATAAGAAAAATTATCTTGCCTCCTTGATTGTTGTTGTGGGTGTGAGCTTCCACTACTTTGACCATTTAAACCTCCTTGCCTTGGTGGATAACTTCCTTGATTTTGGTTGAAACTACCTTGGAAATTATTTTGGTAATTCCCTTGGTAGTTTCTTCCTTGCATGTACGACACATCCTCAACACGTGGCATAGAGTTGGCCCATTGTTCACCATTCACAACATTCGGAGGTAGCACACCTTGCTCGACTTGTAGCCCCTCAACCATATTCGCTCCTTGATTGTTCACACTTTGATTCAAGCTCATTTGTTTAACGACTTCCACCACTATCTTTTCCATGCTTGGCATACTTGGTTCAACACTTACACTCTTCACACTAAACTGTTGCCCTTTATCATAGCTCTCAAACCCATAGCTTCCACTAACCCTCTCTGATGGCCATTGGTAGACATTTGTAGCAATTTTATCAAAAATTCGAATAGCCCTTTCCGGAGTTACTCCAAGTACGGATCCACCTGCCGAAGCATCAACAAGCACTCTTTGCCCATTCACAAGTCCTTGATAGAAAAATCCAACTTGTTGATTCTCCGGGAAACCATGTTGTGGACACTTGCGTAGCATTTCCTTGAACCTTTCCCACGCTTCATAAAAGCTTTCTTGAGGCAATTGCTTGAATTGAGTAATCAAGCTTTTCATTTGAAATGTCTTGGAAGGTGGGAAGTACTTGTTCAAAAACATTTGTGCTAGCTCGTCCCATGTGTTGCACGTACCGGGAGTAAGAGTGGAGAGCCATGTTCGAGCTCTATCCCTCAAAGAAAACGGAAACAACCTCATCTTGATACAATCTTCACTCACCCCATTCATCTTCACTGTGTTGGCAATCTCCACAAATTGAGCTAGATGAGCATTAGGATCTTCATTCGGAGCTCCACCAAATTGTTGCTCTCTCACCAATGAAATCAAGCCCATTTTAAATTCAAAGTTGTTGGCATGAATTGGTGGTCCCATCATTTGTGGAATTGCCCTTGGCATGAAGAAATCCCGTATCACCCTTTGATCATTTTGAATTCCATGTTGCACCGGAGGTGGTGGTACATATGCTTGTTGTGGAGGAGCATAAGCTTGTTGAAAACCTTGTTGAATCATAGCTTGTTGCACCATTTGTTGAATTAAAGCTTGATTGTTAAACTCCCCAAATTGTTGATAAGCTTGTTGAGGAAGATTGGCATTGGCTTGATCTTGCAAATTTTGCATTCCGCCTCCATCATTCCTAACATTGCCTCGTTCATCTTGATTGTTTTCCATTTGATCACTCTTTTTGGTATTGTTCTCCTTTCTTCTTCTTCGAAAAGTGTGTTAAATTTCTAAGTCAATAGGTTCAACTTGTTCCCCTTTTGATCTTGTTCAAAATAAAAGAAGTTAGAACAAGATTTTCAAAGCAAAATACAAATAATAAATACAAGAAAAAAAATATCTCTAGTAAGATCGCTCTAAACCTTCCTTCTTTAAGCTACTAGCAATCGTTACCTCCCAGGCAACGGCGCCATTTGATTAGCCTTAACTTGTAGTCGGGTTGACCAATTCAAGAATTTATCGAACCACAGGGAGGTCGATGCTAGCACTTAAGTGAGATCACGTTTATCACGATTTTATAGAAACGAATCATAGATGGATGATTGATTAAACAAGTAATTAAATGAAGACCAATGAAAGTAGACAAGCAATTATCAATTGACAAGATTAAAATGATGAATGAGTGGTTTTCCAAATTGAGTAGAAGTGAGATTAACAACACTAATGAAGTGGTAACTTATGGACTCATGCATTAAACTCATATGTATCAAGGGTTAAGACTAAGGGCCAACACATATACCACCTAAACTTCCTCTCGAAATGAATAGGATATAGATCATTTGCACAATCTCAAAATAGCTCAAAAGTTGGTTCTCAATTAAACTATTCCAACTAGGTACTAAGTTCAATTAAATAATCCCTTCATATAATTAATTGACTTCTCAATCTAACTAATCACATGTTCTATCAAAGGGTTCTAAATAATAAAGGACTTCTCAATCACTTTACAATTTATAATGCACATGAGGTGTTTGATGAAATGATTCACTTGACTATCCTAAGCACATAATTGATTTCTCAATCTAATCATATAATTAGAACAATCAAACACACAAAACATCATAGATCTCAAGATATATAAGCACCAATGATAGAAAATCAAATATCCCCATCAACATATGAATTTAATTACATAGATCCACAAATTAACCAACAACCTTCATGTTGCTAATCTCACAAGGGAGATTAGCCTACAATCTTCATAAGATCCATAACATAGACATTAGAATTCTTACAAATCATGGTAAACTAAAGGATTAACACAAAATTGGAATGAAAACTCCCTTGGAAATGGATCCAATTGAATCTCCCTTCTTCCTTTGGTGATCACTCAATCTTCCTTGCTTCTTCACTTGATTTGGATGGAAGAAATTATGGAGAAATGATGTAGATCTAGAAATGGATGAATGGGATGAAAAATATGGTGTAAAATCAAAGGAAAGGTGTGTGAGGTGTGTGGGAACAGTAGAAAATCGGATCTCCTTCTGAAATGTTGAATGGATTGGTATTTATACCCCATGGAGATCTTCTAGAAGAATTAGAAAAAAATATCCTGTTATGGTGCCGACACGAGTCGTGCTGCGTGGCACGAGTCGTGTCGTGTCAAGGTTACTTGGTCAACAATACTCAAAACGGCACACGAGTCGTGCTGCATCGCACGGCCAAAGGGTGGCTATGTTGAATGTATAGACGTCGCCGTACGGCCCCGCTTATAGGCCCGTGTCTGGTACACGGGTCATGTGATGCAACACGGGTCGAGCTCCGCAACACGGCCAAGTGGTGGTCGTGTTGGATAAATAGATGTCGCCGCACGACCATTCTGGACAGGCCCGTGTCTGGTACACGGGCCGTGTGCTGCAACACGAGTCGTGTTGC
The DNA here is from genome assembly GCA_023678885.1 of Pogostemon cablin. Taxonomy (NCBI): domain Eukaryota; kingdom Viridiplantae; phylum Streptophyta; class Magnoliopsida; order Lamiales; family Lamiaceae; genus Pogostemon; species Pogostemon cablin. The sequence continues at coordinate 1,376,393 of CM042997.1, forward strand.
CAGCACGGCCAGCCGTGTTCTTGCACTTTTGTTTCTTCTTCCTTGTTTGATCTCTCGTTTTCATTTTTACTCCATTTTCACCTGTTATACATATATTTAAGATCATTCTCACACATTCCCATGAAAACACATAACACCACCAAAATACACGAAAATACGGATAAAACAATACGAAAAATACACACAAAAAGGCACTAAAATCTAGGTGAAAATAACGACAATCACTTCTTCCATCTTAGCAATTCTCTCCCTTTCATACATCCCCGATGCACGATCCATAGGCCATTGACCCCTATTCAAAACTACTTCCTCACATATAGTCATTGCTCTCTCTAGAGTTTGCCCCAAAATCGAACCTCCCGCCGAAGCATCAATAAGCATCCTCTCACTTCCATGTAATCTGGCATAGAAAAATCCTATTTGTTGCTCTTTGGGGAATCCGTGTTGTGGACACTTCCTTAGCATCTCGTTGAATTGGTCTTATGCTTCACTAAATGTCTCAAGTGGCAATTGCTTGAATTGAAAATTTTGCCCTTTTAGATGCAACATCTTTGAAGATGGAAAATACTTGCTCAAGAACCTTTGTGCCAACTCTCTCTATGTGGTGTAGGATCCCGGTGGTATAGTATGATACCAAGCATTAGCTCTATCTCTTAATGAAAACAAGAAAAGCTTCATTTTAACAACGTCCTCACTTACCCCATTTATCTTTATCGTGTTGGCTAACTCCGTAAATTGGGCTAAGTAAGCATTTGGATCCTCCATAGCACCACCACCAAATTGATTTGCTTGCACCATGTTGATCAATCCCATCTTGATCTCAAAATTATTCACATTCAATGGCGGGCCCATTCCATAATTCCCATATTGCGGTTGGAAATTATCACGGACATTCATTCCCACTCCATTGTTTCCATTTCCACGAGGTTGATTTTGCACCACCGGAGGATTATTCCTTACTTCTTGTTGTGCCATCAAGTTTTAATAATAGCTTGCATTTGTTAGTTTTGCAAGTGTATTTGTAGAGCATACGCTTGTGGCATAAATTCCGGATTATTATAACCTTCTCTAACATTATCAACTCCATGAAAATTCCTTATATTGCCTTCTTCATCAACCATGTTTGCATTATCCCTTACTTCTTACATATTCTCTTCTGTAGTCTCTAACACTCCTCTTCTTTGTCTTCTTAAGGTAGCTTCCAATTACAAGTTCAAAGGTTCAATAGATTGAGACCTAGAACGAGTTCGCATGTACCTACAAGAATTTTCCAATTAGCTCTCCAAGTAACCAAGACAAGTAAACAAGTACCAAATAAAAGAAATATCATTATCAAAACTAATCAACTTCAAACTCGTTACAACCAAAAGTTTAACATTTCCCCGGCAAGCGGCGCCATGTTCTTAGTCGCATTTTTAGTAAAATGTTTAAGAGTAAGACACTCTATCGTTGTTGTAAACGTGTGACCAAGTACAAAATTTATAATAATGTCATCCCAAGAGAAAATAAACTGAGGCTTGTATCCAGATTTTCCATTGATTTATGCTTTGTAAGGATGATAGTTTGAAGGTTTTGTTATTTAAAACTATTACTTATGATTCTACTTAATTAACTAGAATTAAGACTAACAAAGTAAACGATCAAACAACAAGCAAATGATGAATGGAATTGATGTAGAATTCACTTGAGAAGAGAGCAAGGCTAATCATACTTATGGTTAAAACTTGAGCTAGATATGCAAAACTCTTGATGGTAATTTTCATTAACTTGTGGATTAAAAGCAATCACAATCTTACCCCTAATCCCTATGGCCAAGGCAACTAGGTTCTCGACCCTTTTACAAGTCTAAATCTCCTAAGATTGATCTTAATCTCAATTCCCTTAAGGTACTATGATCATAAGTTGGTTCTTTTCACTCAATTTCTTAATTGTCCCTCTATGAATGTTCCAAGCCTAAGGAGGGTATGTCTTACCTCCCCTTATATTAACATGCATGCACATTTCAATATATGATTCAATTAAACATCCACTCACAACATTGGAATGGTCATCCTAATACTATGAATAGAGAATTTAATCACACAAACATTGAAATGAAACGTGATTGATATATCATAAAAGAAAGTCCACAAATCAATTCAAATCACTACTTAAGTTCTACATATCTCACTCTTTACCTCAACCATTCATATGATTACCTCTACTATAGGACTAGCCACTAAACATGATGTTTAATTTAATACAAATCAAGCTTTGCTCCATTTGAGCCAAAATAAGAAGAAAATCAACAAATGAAAATTAGATTGGCTTCCCTTGCATGGAGAAACATTCCTCCTCTTCAATTTATCAACTCCTCCACTCTTTGATGCTTCACTCTTCTCAAATGAATGATGGATGGATTAGATGATGGATTTATGGATTGAATGTGAAGATCAAATGGAAATTGGATGGATCTAATGGATAGAGATGGATTATGGATCTAGTGTGTGAGGAAATGTGGTGTGGAGTGTGTGTAACTGCTATCAATCTGATCTTCCCTCCTCAATTTCGCACAAGTCATTCTTTTATATCACTAATGGACCTTCTAGAAGTTTCCGGAACTTTCTCAAAACTGCACAGGTTTTTGCACCTACACGGCCCGTGTAGCAGCACACGGCCCATGTAGGGCACACCTACTTCGGCGTATTATGTGTGCTTCCGGACACGGCTCGAGCTACAGTACACGGCCTTAGTAATGGCCGTGTAGTATTTTCTAATGTAAGTATACGGCTTCTTCTTACAGGGCCGTGTTCAGCACACGGGGCATGCAGCAACACACGGCCCGTGAACAGCACACGGCCATCCTCCTGGGCGAGTAGCGATTTTTTATGACAATACACGGCCACTTGTTATAGGGCCGTGTTCCGCACACGGCCCGTGTACAAACAGACCCTTTTCTTCCTTCTCTGTTTCGCTCCCGACTCCGTTTTTATCCATTTCTTGACATGTTTTACACAAATTTAAGCTCATTTACACAATTCTATCAATTCATACCACATTTCTCAAAACAACAATAACACCACTAAAAATCACATAAATACGGATAAAAACATCCAAAAATTCACAAATAAAGACACTAAAATTTAGGTGAAAATGACTACGATCATAACATCCGCAGCTTTCACCGTATCCATATAGCTGTTGAAATGTTTAAGATGGTTGATAGGCTTATTCTGCGCGTTCCAATTTTATCCCCAAGTGTAGGGATGTCAATCGTAGCAGCAAGTACCCAAGTTAAATTATCGATCCCACTGAGATAGCTAATTATTTATTTAATCTAGATTACTATTTAATAAGAATTAAGTAGCCGATTTTCCAAGAGTTTTGTAATTAATTATCTAAATAACGGAATAATAAATTACTGAATTAATTAAAAGCAATAGAAAAATAAGACAAGTTTTAATCAAGCGATAACGAACAGTTCTAAGGTATCAGGTTTTGACCAATTAATTCGAGTCACTAGACCTTCAATTGTTCATTCATGCAGTCTCAATGAAAATATACCACGTAACCCTGTTAACCCACCGAATATGATCCGATTCTAAGCTAACAGTATATTCTGGTTTGAATCCTAAGGTGCGCAAATATTACCAAGCCTTATTCCTAGATACTAATCAAAGCAAATAACAATACCTCCGAATGGTAAGTTCGACTAACAAGATATTCTCCGGAATTACTACAAGGTTCTATTCACTTCCTACTTAACTGTTTAATTGCATTGTTCCACTAAACTAATCAAGTATTTGATTTACCAGTTCATGGAATTAAAGTATTTATAGCGGAACTATTTCAATCCCTAACAGATAGACATTACCTATCATGAACGCACACAAGCTAACACAATAATTCAAGCATTATAGCGGATGTCATAAAAATATTATGAAGATATTACGAAGCATATAAGCAAGTCTGAATAAATTAAGTAAAATCAAAAGATCAACTGCATAAATCTCAATCTATGGTCTAGGTTCCCAAATCAATTCAATCAATCCATCAAACCCTAGAACTGTATAGGAAATTAGCTCATGAGGTCACAAACAACACTCATGGCTAAGCAATTCATAACTAAAATCAAGATAAAAGGAAAAGAAAGATTAGAAACACGAAACTCTAGCGTAAGCGTAGTTGGGCGTTCCTTCTCCATCTCTCCGATCGTCCGATCTCCCTTGATTTGCACTTAGAACCACTTGAAGATGGATGGAGAATGAAAATCAGATGTAAATTTGATATGAAAGTGTTGGTGGAGTGAATTGATGATGGGTGATGGATGGGTTCTATCCAATTCTGTGTTGATCTCCCCTATTATGTCTTGGACTGATGCAGGGCTGTTTTTTGATGATTTTTTTACTCCAAAACATGATCTGAAGATATAAATACAATGCTGCATCGAACAGGCCTCGTCTAGGCCCTATTTTGGGCCACTCGACACCCTGCTCGGCTCGAGCTGGGTCTTGATGCAACCGAGCAGCATCCGAGCGGCTTCAAATGACTTGCCATGTCAGCGGGGACCCTTATAGACTCCACTCGGCACCCGGCTCGAGCCGAGTTGTGCCTGGAAGTTGCGACCTGCATATGGGTGAAACAGAGACGTCGTGTAGGCTCCGTGGGACCCCAACTCGGCTAAAAACTCACACGAGCTGGGTACAGCTCTAGCCGAGTGGAAAAGACTGTACTGCGCGATCTCACCATTTCGAGCATAACTTCCTCATACGAACTCCAATTTGAGTGATTTTTTAGCCAAAACGATCCTCTCTTCCGTGTCTTTCCAACTATATATCACATGATCAATTTGGATTTCTACACAAATATAAAAAAATTATGCAATGTGGACGTGTATTTTTCAGAATTCCTTCACACTTTCACACTTCATTCCAACTTTGAACTTTTCATTATGTTTTACCCTTTAAAACTCAACAAAACACCTTAGTAGCATCCTGATTATGTAAGATATGAAAACTACACCATTCTACAAAAAATCATGTCCACAATCTATAAAAAACAGTGTAATGTGAGACTTAAAACACGTGAAATTGCACTCTCAACAAACCCCCAAACTTACCTGTTGCTCGTCCCGAGGCAACGACATAGAAAACTAATAGAGTAATTGAGAGGAAATTTCACAGCAGACAACATCCAAGAAAATATAACAATTAAAAAATCATACTTCAAATACTAAGATAACCATCCATCTAAGAACATACAATTCAAATCAACTACTTCACTTTTTCGGAATGCTCATCCACCCATTCTCAAGGGTAGTATTTACGCTCATCGCTCAAGTGCGAGATATACACTTTAGGGTAAGGTGTTTACACTCATAATCAATTCAAACACACGCGTAACCATAAGCTTGGCAATCATCTCAACTCTCTACTAAAGGAATAATTTCGACAATAGGATCATAAAGGTCTTGCATTGGGATGTACCGTTGGCTCTTTGGTAAAGGTATAGAATATATGGATAAAGTGACTAGTTCACTAGTAGAGAATCAAAGAAGACTTGCAGCTTTTCAACAAACAGCTTCACTTTCTTCTTTCTTCTTCAATGCTCTTCACTCTTCTTGCAACTTGAATTCTTCCTTCACTTTCAAGCTAACTTCCTTACTTCAAATTTTTTTTTCTTTCTTTTCTCAAATAAGGGTACCAGTTTCAGGCACTATCCTTTTTCATGGGGTACCAGTCTCAGGCACTACCCTGTCATGCAATTTTTAACTACTCTCATCAATTATTTTCATCACTTCCAACTTATTTCTCCTTTCGTTTCTTCTTCATATGACTCCAACTTGATTCCTTCAACTCTCTACTAGGTAGGAATTTATAAGGCTAGCAAAGGGATCAATTGGCTAATCACGTAGACTTCCAAAAAATAAGGTTTTTAGGCTCAAAAGGGCTAACTACGGATAATTTCAATAGGTAGGATAATAATTTGGCTAGTGACTAATAAATACAAAGATGGCCTAAGATCATCTCCTATTATCTAATCAAACACGTAGCTTCAAGCAAGATGTAAAGCCAAGTTCTAGAATACGTGTGCATGAACGACACTCATAAGAATAAACTAAATCATGCAATTTTTCATGATTTCAAAAGGCTCAAATCTCACATGGCTATATGAATGAATGAGCAATCCTAATAAAGCTACATAGCTAATTTTTCATGCATATAACTAAATTTCAAGCATCTCAATATCAAAGCACAATCTCAAACTGCTTCTCAAACACAATCACACATATAATCAAGTGCTAAGAAAAATCAGAAAATCATCCTAGAGAATCAAAAATCAAATATACCGACACTAGGATTAACACAAAATAAATAAACACAAACAAAAACAACACGAAACCAGGAAAATCTCAAAAAATCGAACCCTCAACATCATTAAATAAATTGAAAATATTAAAAATCCATAAAAAATCGACTCTCCAAGCATACACAATGCAGAAAATTTACTTCGGCACTGCAAGACAAGGTATGTACACAATCCTTCCCCCCCAAACTTAGATCAAACAAGGTGAGAGGCTAAGTTTGCAAACAAGTATATACCATAGTCGAGCAGCACCTAATAAAATTCCTACACCACACAAACAGATAAAAGCAATTAAAACGGAAGGGACAGCCCCCAACAAGCGTTCATGTTTAATATCGGAGAGTCACGACGGAATACCTCTTTTTGAACTATAAGATCGGAGGGAAGTCTTCTCGCACACTACAAAAAACTCTTGGATTAGCGACGGAAATTTCCGTCGGTAATACTTGAAAATTCAGTCGGTAAAGAGGTTACCGATGGATTACCGACGGAAATCGATCTGTCGATAAAACCATGGTCGGTAATTTATTACCGACAGAAATTATATTCCGTCAGTAATTATCGACGGATTATAGACGTCGGTAAATAGAATTTTTCGTCGGTAGTCATTCAAATCAAATTCGTCGGTGCTGCAAATTAGCGACGGATTTTTCAGTCATGAATGTACCGACGAAAATTTTCGTCGCAAATTAAAAAAAGCGAAATCATATGAAAGTTAGTTTACTGACGGAAATCCGTCGGCAATTACCGACGGAAAAAATTCGTCACAAAATTTGCGACGGTAATTTCCGTCGGTAATATTAGTTTTTCAAATTACATATTTCAGTCACCGACAAAAATTTCCGTCGCAAATCTATAATTTTCGTCGCAAATTTATGTATATAGTTGAGTTTTATATTTTAAAATTAATATTAATACCTGTTAAAAAATATAAAATTCTAATTAATTAAATCTTCAAAACACAACCCAATATAAGATTTAAATTTAACAATCTCCACAAGTTGAAATAGATTATCCAAATTCAACACAAAATATCAAATTCTACCCAATCCTTAAAACATCTAATACAATAAACATGATCACAAGTCTCCCAAATCAGCATCAACCTCGTCATCAACATCAATATCGTCATCAGCATCAGCATCAATATCAACATCATTATGACTGACACCAGTTATAGATCCACCACCATAAGGAGAAGCCATTGTAATTCCACCTCGCATCATTTCTATAAATTGTTGCATTTGTGCTTGAAGCACTAAAATTTCTGCTTGCATCTCAGTACGAACCTCCAATATTTTTTCATCTAACTGTCTCTTGCACTCTGATTTTGAACAGACACCTTGAGTAACACTGGATTGGCTGCTTGAACTTCCTTCTCCTAAATTACCAATGCCGAAGATGCGACCTTTTTTGGTGTAACAATTTGACGGAAGATATCTCCCATATTAATCTCAGGAGCATCAGGCATTTGACTCAGTTCATCTTTCTTTTGTTCGATTGCAGTCTGTGAATTTACATGGTTAATAATGAATTATTAATCAAATATTATAGATTTATCATTTTACTTAAAATCATAAATACTTTAAAAACACAAAATATTATACTTACAGCAACATTTTTAGCTACTATATAGGCGTACTTTCCATTTTCATCCGGAGGGTGGAAGTTTAAAAAGATGTCGTCATACTCATTGGCTTCCTTTTTATGCTTTTTGGCCTTATTAACAAAGAAAACAAATTAAACATATTTGTATGCCAACACAATCTACAAAAAATTAAACATATATTTCATACTGGTATTTCTTGCCATCAATTTTAGCCAAATCATTAAAAAGATTAATTAACACAATAGATATTCATAAAAGATAAGTGAATAAGAGATAGAAACTCACAAACTTTTCAGCAAATTCACAAGCACCTACTGAACCTCCTTTGTGGCAAGAAATACCAGTACCCTCTCCTGCCGGCTCGCTTCGACGATTTTTCTTATTCTGTTCAGCCTTTGCTATCTCTTTTGGATCTTGCCAATGAGCAATAAAGCTAGCCCAAGTCTCATCAGTCATATATTCTGGTTTTTCATCCTTTTCTTCCCATATTTTCTTCCAGTCGTGGACAATGTCACCATAACGATGAGCACATAAAAAGTCCCATTTGTTCGGAAACTAGTGCATCGATGTCTTCGCTCCACATGCATTTTTTCTACATAAATTAAATAAAAGATTAATATCATATCAAAATAGAACTCTAAACTTTTTAATGCATACCTTAAACTCCTCAAAATATATACGTTTGGTCTCCGCAGATATCTTCTTCCAACGAGTTGCTCCTTTTTTAACTCGACCTAAAACTATCTCTCTAAACATGTGGGATAGTTTATGACCAGGCTGTAAACTACAAATTAAGTAAATCATGGTTACACAACAAAATTTATAATTACACCCACTATAAGAATTATAAGGAAATAATTACCTTCCCTTACTGATCTCTACTTCTTGCTTTTTAGTCGTAGTTTGAGAATTCTGTACAGCAGATGATGCTGAGGTTGATGACACGGCTAGCATATAACTCTATTTTTTTAATAATAAATAAATATGTAGTAAATCTCTATTGCAAATTTGGAATTACAAAATTAAATATAGTATTTACTATATACCTTTATGAAGTAAGCCACCACTTGCTTTCCTTGACCGTGGGGAACGTATCCGTGCAACTATTATATCGTGAAATTTCTACAATTATAATTGAAAAGACAATTATACTTTAAGAATCCCGTGAACCTTGAACCTAGGGTTAAGATATCATGGACCATTGGTATAATATTACATGAATTATAATATTTGTACTCTTCTCGTCCACCTCAAATATATCTATTTTGTACACTTTTTTTTTGTAAAGAAAGACCCACAAACCAGTATATTGGATGATCAATCACTCTGCAAAAATAATGTATCGGAACTATTACTTTTACAATAAAACTGTGGTGTAATAAATAAATAAAATTATATATCACTTGTTACATTAGCTATTATTGTCTTTTCATCTATGCACTATCACTGTCATTGTGTTTAACATAAATAACTTAAACATGAAAGATGTCACATATTAAGTAATCATTACCACCTATAAGATATATCATGAATGTAATTATTAAATAATAATATCAATAATAAAATACCAAAATAGATGATTCTATCCCAATAGAAAGAACAGATAAATCGTGAAGTAAAGTAAACGAACAAAGAAAGGCAGGATGCCATCATATAGAGAGAATTTTGAAGTATGCAAAATTACTTTTAGACACATCACTATCACTTTTACAGCAAAGCATTATCACATTTTAACCAAATATCACATTTACAAAAAACTCATGAAAGTAGTATCACATTTACAACAAAGCATTATACTCATTTCTAAATAAAAAGATTTGTCACCTTTCATTCAACATAGGATCATCTCTTTCCTCAACAAAACTGAAATAGTAAATGACAATTATCACCAGAAAACATACGAGCAGCAAATCATTTATCAGTAGAAAACAAACAGCTCTAATGCTGCTCATTTGTTTTGAGATTTTTGGGTCCATTTTCTCGTTTGCTCAGGATCTTTTGATTGTTGGATAGACTCTTATATTTGAAATGTTCATTTTTATTATTTTTTTTAAGAATGACATTTATTTGCGAACTTCTCTATGGATTTCATCATGTTGATATTATTAATAGCATTATGCAAGAAACCAGCTTATATAGTTTTTTCTCTAGTGACCAAGTAACTTATCGACATTTCCAAATCACATTCCTTTGCTGATAAATTGTCATGCAGGACAGATTAGTATAGTGGTGAAATTTAACATGTGTTCATTGTATAACTTAGATGTATGAAGCAGAGATCTATATAACTTCTTCTTGTCCTAACAAAAAGCAACACATAAAATCCAGAAGTAGAGTAAAACGAAAAAAAAGGAAAAGTATGGGGAATTTTGGAGTTTTAGAAAAAATGCTGAGATATGCAAAACTACTTTTGGACACACTACAATCACTTTTACAGCAAAAGGCATTATCACCATTTCAACCAAACTATTATCACATTTACTAACAATCATGAAAAGTAGTATCACATTTGCAGAAAGCCTATTATCACATTTACATCAAAAGCAATATCACCATTTATATCTTGACAAAAAGAAAACCTAAAATCATGAAATGTAGAACACGAATAGAGGAAACGTGTGGGAAATTTTGGAGTTTTAAAGAGAATGCTGAAATAAGCAAACTACTTTTGGACACATCACAAACACTTTTACAGCAAAGCATAATCACAAATTCTACCAAGTATTATTGCATTTACTAAAACTCATAAGTAATATCACATTTATAGCAAATCATTATCACATTTACAGCAAAATCATTATCACCATTTCTAAATAAAAATGTTAAATCACCTTTCATTCGCCATAGGATCACTCTCTTCCTCAACAATACTGAAATAAAATTCATTAGAATAGCATTAGTAATAGTAAATGTTTAAAAAGAGTGAAAATTTTTAAATATATATCACAAATATTGTAAAAGAATCATATCACCTTTCACTAATGACAGGATTAGCCTTTTACTCAGCAAGCTTGAAAATCTTCAATTCATGAAAAGGAAAAGGAACAAAAACTTACAATCTATCAGATATATAAACATATATAGAGATAGAATCGACATTTTCCGATTTAAAACAACAAAGAAGAGATTATGATCCTCCGACATTAGAAATCGAAGTGAGAGTGGACTATCATCGTGTGAATATAATAAGAGTAAAAGAGTGCAACCATAAAAAAAACACTGTGAATCTAAAAGAAATTGAAAGAAAACGAAGAAGAAAGAACTCTTACCTTGAGAATCGGAAGCAATCGACGCAGAAACAAGAACGAGGGTTTCTTCGGCCTTTCTTCGAGTAGCGATGATTCCTAAAGTGAAAATGAGAAACTGATCCTTGGGCTGTTCTTTTTCCTTAAGGCTGGGCCTGTTTGGATATTAAAAATTAAAAATATGATATTTGAATTGAATGGGCCGCAGCCCTGATCCAATGCTAAAATGGGTTAAAATGAGATCCGTCTCACGTAAGGCGATCCGTGAGACGATCTCGTACAAGTTTTTACCTTTTAATAAATGAATAACATTTTATATTCAATTTTTTCTAATTAAAAAATAATAAAAAATTCCCTAACAAAGTGTGTAAATTTTCCAAACCATACCAACTTAAATAAATTAGCGACGTCGTCGTCGAAGGTGCGGCAGAGGGTGGCGAACTCGCGTCGGGTACTCAACGGAGACGACGATGCTGGAAAACTTAGAGACGCCGTCGTTGCAGAACTTGTGGCGCTGAAGAGAGATGCAGATGGTTAGGGCTTCGTCTAATGAGAGTTATAGTCAGTCAAATAAAGGTTAAAGTTATTTTTTAAAAATAAAATTAGCGACGGATTTAGCGACGGAATATTTCCGTCAGTAACTTAAAGACAAAAATTATTTTTCTTTTAATATAAATTTTATATATTTACCGACGGAATAAATCCGTCGGTAAATTAAAGACTAAAATTTAATTTTTTAAAAAATAATTTAATATATTTACCGACGGAATGATCCGTCGGTGAATTAAAGACAAATTATTTAAAAAAAATTACAATCACCGACGGATAAATCCGTCGGTAAATTAAAAAACTAAAATTAATTTTCTTTAAATAAAAATTTATATATTTACCAACGGAATAAATCCGTCGGTAATCTTTTGGGATTTATTCCCTCCAAAATACCGACGGAATTAGCGACAGACACAAAATCTGTCGCTAATTCCGTCGGTAATCCGTCGCAAAAATTGTCGAAAATTTTTATTGATGATTTTTTAAAAATAAATCCTATTAAATCAATAAACCGTCGGTATTTCGTCGGTAATTACCGACGAATATTTTCCGTCGGTAAATCCGTCGGTATTCTGGCAGTTTCTTGTAGTGGCATTCTCACTTTCAAGTACTTCCATCCTCTCTTGTTCGCACCAACCACCTCACATTTCCTTGTCACTGAAATAAGAACCTTTGAATTCCTTTCCTCCCATGACTGTCTTAATTCCTTCTTGCCAATCCTCCACTCAATTGAAGAGTCAACCTTTCTACCAAAACGAGGATTAAACCAATTAGAATTGTCAATACCAATATAATAATAGAAATCAGGAGGTAAGTTTGGAGGCTTTAGATATGGATCATGACGTCATCCTGCAACCAAAAGATTATCAAGCAACTCGACAGAATCAGTAGTAGGAAAAGTAAGAGATACGCTTGTTTCTACGATCTCGTCTACCACTTCAATTCTTTTGCTCTTTTGCTTCTCTACCTTGGCAGCAGGTTTCATCACCTCCTCAATGGTGGCCTTCTTAGTGCGATTCACCATTTCAGCAGTGGTCCTCCTTCTCTGTTCATCCGTAGCATCACTCAATGCAAGTAATTTCTCAAGATAATCAATACATGCATCATTAGATAAACCCTCAAATTCTGTGTCAGATAAGGCGAAGTCTTCTACTACTTCCACAGACTCGCATTGCAGCTGATCTGCAGACAACTGCATCTCCTTATTCAAAGAGAAGATGATTAAATAGTTCTCAAAATAATTAAATATCCTAATTAAATTAGCAATAAGAGAAAAATATACAATTAAACTGTCCCCGGCACAACGGCGCTATAAACTTGATAGGCTTATTCTGCGCGTTCCAATTTTATCCCCAAGTGTAGGGATGTCAATCGTAGCAGCAAGTACCCAAGTTAAATTATCGATCCCACTAAGACAGCTAATTATTTATTTAATCTAGATTACTATTCAATAAGAATTAAGTAGCCTGTTTTCTAAGAGTTTTGTAATTAATTATCTAAATAACGGAATAATAAATTACTGAATTAATTAAAAGCAATAGAAAAATAAGACAAGTTTTAATCAAGAGATAATGAACAGTTCTAAGGTATCAGGATTTGACCAATTAATTCGGGTCACTAGACCTTCAATTATTCATTCATGTAGTCTCAATGAAAATACACCACGTAACCCTGTTAACCCACCGAATATGATCCAATTCTAAGCTAACAGTATATTCTGTTTTGAATCCTAAGGTGCGCAAATATTACCAAGCCTTATTCCTAGTTACTAATCAAAGTAAACAACAATACCTCCGGATGGTAAGTTCGACTAACAAGATATTCTCTGGAATTACTACAAGGTTCTATTCACTTCCTACATAACTGTTTAATTGCATTGTTCAACTAAACTAATCAAGTATTTGATTTATCAGTTCATGAAATTAAAATGTTTATAGCGGAACTACTTCAATCCCTAACAAATAGAAATTACCTATCATGAATGCACATAAGCTAAAACAATAATTCAAGCATTATATCGGATGTCATGAAAATATTATGAAGACGTTACGAAGCATATAAGCAAGTCTGAATAAATTAAGTAAAATCAAAAGATCAACTGCATAAAATCTCAATATATGGTCTAGGTTCCCAAATCAATTCAATCAATCCATCAAACCCTAGAACTGTATAGGAAATTAGCTCATGAGGTCACAAACAACACTCATGATTAAGCAATGCATAACTAAAATCAAAATAAAAGGAAAGGAAAGATTAGAAACATGAAACCCTAGCGTAAGCGTAGTTGGGCGTTCCTTCTCCGTCTCTCCGATCGTCCGATCTCCCTTGATTAGCACTTGGAACCACTTGAAGATGGATGGAGGATGAAAATCAGATGTAAATCTGATATGAAAGTGTTGGTGGAGTGAATTGATGATGGGTGATGGATGGGTTCTCTCCAATTCTGTGTTGATCTTCCCTATTATGTCTTGGACTAATGCAGGGATGTTTTTTGATGATTTTTTTGCTCCAAAACATGATCTGAAGGTATAAATAAAATGTTGCATCGAACAGGCCTCGTCTGGGCCCTATTTTGGGCCGCTCGGCTCGAGTTGGGTCTTATGGACTCCACTCGGCACCCGGCTCGAGCCGAGCTGTGCCTGGAAGTTATGAGCTGCATATGGGTGAAACGGAGACGTCGTGTATGCTCCGTGGGACCCCAACTCGGTTGAAAACTCGCACGAGCTGAGTACAGCTCGAGCCGAGCGGCAAAGAGTACTACACTGCTGATTAGTCGTAATATAGTGGGCACGACCAATTAAAGAAATTATCGAACCACAGGGAGGAAGGTACTAGAGTTTAAGCGATCTCAAGTTTATCGTGATTTTATAAGGACGACGGAAGAGAGGATATGAAGCAAATAAACGCAATTACACTAATGAAAGAAATAAAGATAAAATGAATGCAAAGATAAAAGGGTTCCAAATGATGCAAGGATGAGATTAACAACAATCATGGCATAGATAATTAAGTAATCATGCAATTAATTCTAATCTCTCATGGAAAAGGTATAGAAGCGATCACTAATTCCACCTAAACTCTCTCTCGAGATGGATAGGATGTAGGCCCTCAACAAGGCTCCCAAAAGCACATAGGATCGAGACCATAGCAAACACCTCCCACTAGGTACTAATCACTCTATGAGTTCCCTAATTAGGTACTAAATCATAGGCAATATTCCCTTTTAAGGTACTATGAATTTACTAATGGCTTGGTTCTCCTCACCTAATCAACCAATCTCTCGATTAAGCTAATCATATGTTCTATCAAAGGGTTCTAAATCTAGAAGGATATCTCTATCTCATTCTAAATTAATGCAAATGAAGTGTATGATGAAATGATTCAATGAACTATTCTAAACACATAATTGATTTCTCAATCTAATCACATGTCCATGACAATTAATCACACAAATCATCATATACATCAAGCAATCAACAATCAATGATATAAATAACATAAAGCCCATTCAAGATTAAAATCAATTTGCATAAAAACTAAATTATCCAATACCAATCATGGAGCTAATCTCACAAAGGAGATTAGTCTCTCATAGTTACAAGAAATTCAACATAGACATTAAAATCCTTACAAACCATGATCAATCTATAAAGAAATGCACAAAAATTAGAATTAGATTCCCCCTTTGAAGTGCTTCAATGGAGATCTCCTTCTTCTTCTTCTTGTGATCTCACTCTCCCTTGCTTCCTTGATCACTTGGATGGTGGATTTGATGGAGGGGATCAAGTGTAGATGGGTGGATGAAGAATGATGGTGTAAAATGGAGAGAATTGTATGTGATGTGTGTGTGGAAGGGTGGAATTTTCGGATCTTCTCCCTCAATTGTTGAATAAATGGGTATTTATACCCCTTGGGAAGCTTCTAGAAGTTTCTGGAAATTTCAGCAGTTTTGACACCTACACGGCTCGTGTGCTGTAACACGGCCCGAGTCGTGTCTAGGGCTTCTGGTCAACGGCGAGCTCTGGACAGCGCACGGCTCGTGCGCAGCACACGACTACAGGGGTGGCCATGTTGTATTTTCTGACATTGTCGCACGGCTTTCTGGATAGGCCTGTGTGTCTGTACTGGGCACGGGTCGTGTTCTGCACTCGGCTGGCCGTGTTTGTGCTGTTCGCTTCACTGTTTTGGCTCGTTCTTCCTCGTTTCAACTCCAAATTGAGATCCGCTTTTTCCTATGCCTTCCTTATCATATCTAGCATCAAATAAAAAGTGAAAATCTTAGGTTTAAGCTCATTCACACACATTTCCATAAAAACACAAAACACAACCAAATAGTACATAAAATATGGATAAAATAATATGAAAACACATATAAAAAGACACTAAAATCTAGGTGAAAATATCACTCATCACACGCGATCTCACCATTTCGAGTATAACTTTCTTATGCGGACTCTAATTTGAGTGATTTTTTAGCCAAAACGATCCCCTCTTCCGTGGCTTTCCAACCATATATCACATGATCAATTTGAATTTCTATACAAATACAGAAAAATTATGCAATGTGGACGTGTTTTTCAGCATTCCTTCACACTTTCACTCTTCATTCCAACTTTAAACTTTTGATCATATTTTACCCTTCAAAACTCAACAAAACACCTAGTAGCATCTTAATTATGTAAGATATGAAAATCACACCATTCTACACAAAATCATGGCCACATCTTATAAAAAACAGTGTAATGTGAGACTTAAAACACGTGAAATTACACTCTCAACAATGGTCGTAGGGCTCATCAAAAACGCCTTTGACGAAGGGGTTTTTCTCCACCATATTAATCAGGACTGGCCTTATGTCATTCGCTTCATCCGCTTGAATGGCTCCAACTACGTCTGATCCTCCTACATTGTTGGACTTGAATGTCTCCCGGATGACAATGTCATCCTCATAGGTTCTATCTCCCATATCTGCTGATTCTTATTCGGATTCTGATTCAGATTCAGCTTCTTTTGGGATAACCTGATTTTCTATCTGCTCTTTTTCTTTCTCCTCTACGACTGCTTTCGGATCCGGTGTCTCTGTTTTCTTTTTCGGAGGTGGTACCATAGCGCTTTAGGAGGTGCTTTGAGATTATTTGCTGTTCCTCTCCTTTTCCTTGCAGAAGCTTCAATTTCTGGATAAATTTGAGATCTTTCGCTCCCGTCTTTGACCTAGTGTGCATGCAATCTTCAAGAAAAATTCAAGGTAAAGACAATTAAATCTCAAAAAATATTCTAATTAAATTAGTAATGAAAGACAAATAAATAATTAAAATTATCCCCGGCAATGGCGCCATAAACTTGATATATTTTTTCTGCGCACTCCAATTTAATCCTCAAGTATAAGGATATCAATTGTAGCAGCAAGTACCCAAGTTAAATTATCGATCCCACTGAGATAATTAATTATTTATTTATTCTAGATTACTATTTAAGAAGAATTGAGTAACTAAATTTCCAAGAGTTTGTTGTGAATTAATAATCTAAATAACGAAATATTAAATAACTGAGTTAATTAAAAACAATAGAAATTAAGCAAGTTTTAATCAAGAGATAAACGACAGTTCTAAAGTATCAGGTATAGACCAATTAATTCGGGTTACTAGACCTTCAATTGTTCTTTCATGCAATTTCAATGAAAATACACCACATAACTCTATTATCCCACCGGATATGATCCGATTCTAAGCTAACAGCATATTCTGGTTTAACTCCTAAGGTGTGTGAATATTACCAAACCTCATTCCTAGATACTAATCAAAGCAAACAACAATACTTCTGGATGGTAAGTTCGACTAACAAGATATTTTCTGGAATTACTACAAGGTTCTATTCACTTCCTACTTAACTGTTTAATTGCATTGTTCCACTAAACTAAACAAGTATTTGATTTACCAGTTCATGGAATTAAAGTTTTTATTGCGGAACTACTTCAATCCCTAACAGATAGACAATATCAATCATGAACGCACACAAGCTAACATAATAATTCAAGCATTATAGCGGATGTCATAAAAATATTATGAAGACGTTACGAAGCAGAAAAGCAAGTCTTAGTAAAATAAGTAAAATCAAAATATCCACTACTTAAATTTCCAATCTTTGGTCTAGGTTCCCAAATCAATCAAGTCAAACCATCAAACCATAGAACTGTCTAAGAAAATTAGTCCATGAGGTTACAATCAACACTCATGGCTATGCAATTCATAACAAAAATCAAGATAAAAGGAAGGAAAAGATTAGAAACACGAAACCTTAGCGTAAGCGTAGTTGGGCGTTCCTTCTCCGTCTCTCCGATCGTCCGATCTCCCTCAATTAGCACTTGGAACCACTTGAAGATGGATGGAAGATGAGAAATCAGATGTGAATCTGATATGGAGTGTTTTTGGTGTGAGAAATCGATGGATTGTGGATGGGTTCTCTCCAATTTGTGTATTGATCTCCCTTTTTGTTTCTTGGACTGTTGTAGAGCTTTTTCGCGACCAACTCTGCTCCAAAACACGATCTGAAGGTATAAATACAGTGCTACATCGAACGGGCCTCGTCTGGGCCCGATTTTGGGCCGCTCGGCACCCAGCTCGGCTCGAGCTAGGTCTTGATGTAGCCGAGCGGCATCCGAGCGGCTTCAGATGACTTGCCACGTCAGCGGGGACCCTTATGGACGCCACTCGGTACCCGGCTCGAGCCGAGCTGTGCCTGGAAGTTGCCGAGCTGTATATGGGTGAAATGGAGACGTCGTATAGGCTCCGTGGGACCCCAACTCGGCTAAAAACTCGCATGAGCTGGGTACAGCTCGAGCCGAGCGGGCAGCCGAGCGATAGAGACTGTGCTACGCGATTTCACCGTTTCGAGCATAACTTCCTCTTACGGACTCTGATTTGAGTGATTTTTGCGCCAAAACGATCCTCTCTTCCGTGGCTTTCCAACCATATATCACATGATCAATTTAGATTTCTACATAAATACAGAAAAATTATGCAATTTGAACGTGTGTTTTTCATCATTCCTTCACACTTTCACTTTTCATTCCAACTTTGAATTTTTGATCATATTTTACCCTTCAAAACTTAACAAAAAACCTTAGTAGTATCTTAATTATATAAGATATGAAAACCACATCATTCTACACAAAATCATGGCCACATTCTATAAAAAACTGTGTAATGTGAGACCTAAAACACGTGAAATTACACTCTCAACATATATCTTCTTCCACTAAGAATTATATTCAATGAAATGATGCTATGAAATCACTGAAATCCCACCCACTAAACGATACAACATATTAGAGAAAGTGATGCACACATCCAATGAATGCAGTTTTTTTAAAAATGAATTACAAGTTAATCATCCATAATGGTGATAGCAGCAGATTTTAGGTGTTCCTGCAGTTTGTGTACCGTCTCCAGAAGCCGCGGGCATTTATAGATTTGCATCCGTTGGAGCTCCGGCATTCCACCTTTTCCTATCTTAACATCACGCAACAGGGGCATCCTTGTTAGGTGGACCACTTGTAGCCTAGGGAACCCCTCCTTGGGTACTTCCATCGAGTGCATAGTATTGCCGAGCGCATGATCCAGCTTTAGGAACGTCAACTGCGGTAGCTTTCCAAGTTCTTCCATCGGATCGTTGTCTTTGATCCGAGACTTGGAGAGCGTCAAATGAGTGATATTTTGAGGCAACTCGGGACACTGGTATATGCGACCTTCCAATTTAAGTTTGGTAAGAGAATTGGGAAATCGGAAGTCGTGGGAATTGTTTCCACCCAGTCTTAAGTGCAGCACTCGTATGTGACTCTCTGCCAATAATCCCCAGATCTCTTTCTCGCGAAGCCGAATACCGTCCATCTCCAAACTCACCATGTCTAATCCCACTTTCCGAAGACGATCACTGAACATTTTCATTGGAAGGACATCAGATGCTTGCATGTATTTCAACGTCTCTAGATTTTTCCAGCTGGATCTTTTCATAGAATCAGGAATCGCAAGACAACCACTATCAATGTACAAGTGACGCAAACTATCCATTTTCCAGGTAGCATCTGGAAATTCCACACTTTGACTGTCGGCTATATCAACAACTTCAAGATTTTTAAGAGCATCCAACCAGCTTGGAAGTACACCCACTTCCCTCAATCTCAGGTATCTTAACCCGATCAATTCACAAATTGTGGATGGCAACCTTGGCAATCGGCCACCTTCGATGTCAAGTATCCTAAGAAGTTCAAAACTCTTCCAATAAGAAGGAGTACCAAAATGAACACTAATGGGGTCGTTAACATGTATGAAAAGAGAGCGAAGACCCCTGTTTCGATTTGATGACTCTGACTCTGTCATCAATTGCGTGCGGACAACACAATGACGAGGTTTATGTGATGAGGATTTAGATGAAGATGATGAACTCCCATCATCCTCGCTAATTAGGTTCCGGAAACCTATTTCCTCCTTAGCTTTCCTTATGGATAGTTCACGGAGAAGATCATGAACATAACAGTACTTTGCCCGATCATCCATAGTCATCTCTCTCACTTGAATCAAGTTTCGCTTGATCAGCTCATCTAAATAACTTGCTGCTATCTCCTCCTCCGTCTCTTCTCCATCCTCCGGTACCTGAACAAAGCCGAGCGCAACCCATATATGCACCAGCCTCTTTGCTCGAATTACAGCGTCTTCTTTGAAGAAGCCAAGACACAGGAAGCAGGGTTTCAGCTGTGATGCCAAATTATGGTAGCTCACTTCCAACACTGCTGATATATTAGTGCCAATTTCACTTGTATCCAAATGATAGTTTTTTATTTTTTTCAACACTTTCTCCCATCCACTCCGGGAGTACCCTTCCTGATTTACCAACAATCCTCCTGCAATGGTGATGGCTAATGGTAAACCATGACACTTGTTCAAGATCTGTCTACCTACATCCTCCAACTCCGGCGGGCATCTAGTTATTCCGTCGACAAATGCAGTCTTCAACAACAATTCCCAGCTCTCGTCTGGGTTTAACAGCCTCATCTTATGAATATAGCCGTGATGTTCTCTGATAATCTGATTCCGGCTAGTAAACAACAATCTACTTGCTTTATCTGCGTTATTGATTTGAAGCTATTAGAATACTATAAACAGCAATGCATTAGTATGCCTTCAAAAATCAAGCCTAAATCATTGAAAAAGTCACTAAAAATCATTATTTAGCACCCAAGTTTTTATACCTTGTTCATCTGGAAAGGCAGTTTTAAGTGCTTCCAAATCCGTATCTTCCCACACATCATCTAAAACAATAAAGTAGCTCTGCCCTTCCAAGCGTTGGCGAAGCATTTCTTGCAGCATTTCCTGCCGCCTCATCTTCTCCTCCACGGACTCAACTTCCTTCAGCCTGTCCATGTGCTTGCGCTGCATTTCTTGGACCACTTCTTCGGCCCTCCTCGTATCACCCTTCAATTGGTCGGAATCCATGGAAAAGGGCAGCTGCTGCAATATCTGCTTTATAATGTCTTGCGCAGAAAACTCACTGGAAACCACCACCCACGCCCGATGCTCGAATCGAGCAGCTACGGCTGGGTGGTTGTATATTTTCCGGGCGAGGGTGGATTTTCCGATTCCACCCATGCCCACAACAGCAGCAAACGACAGCCCCTTCTTCTTCTCATCAAGAATCACCTTCTTCAGTAACACATCAACGTCTTCATTCAATCCCACCACGTCCTTGTCTTTTACATACCGAGCCGCCATACGACGTCGCCACTCGACCATTCCATGTTTCTTCGACTCCATCCTCACCTCCCCGAGGTTCCCAATCCCGTACCTCTCCCGCCTTCTCCCGATCTCGTCCAGCCTGCTTCGGATGGACTCGATTTCGTTCCCGACCCTGTTGAGGAGGGAGAGGTGGGCCGGAAAGCCGGCCCACTTCCTCATCAGGTCTCTCTTCCTCCTCCTCGGTGTCTCCACCTTCAGAGTGAAGGTCTCGATGACGTCTTCTGCGTCTTGAGCCACCTCTCGCACGTCCGATATCCAGCGGCGTATCCTCTCGTCGTGGCCTTGCTTCTCTGCTGCGTCTCGCAGGAAACACTTCATGCTTTCCAGCTCATCTTTCACCCATCGGACATTCTTCTCGACGCCCTTCAGGAAATTAACCTTGTGGATCAGGGCATCCCCCAACCTTTCCACTGCAAACGAGATCGCTGCATCTGCCATATCCCTCTCTCACTGGTGTACTGCAGCTGTTTACTTGTTCTGAGAATAAACTCCGTTGAAAAAGATGGGATTTTACTGGAGATCTTGGTGGTGGAACACAATTTTCTGATCAGATTTAACAGAACACACGGTTGCCAAAGTCAACGACGAATGGAAATGGTGAAATAGCAGGGGATTTTCATAAAAGATTTCAAAAAGAAAGAAGATGAAAAAAACAGACGATGGAGAGAGAAAAGAGTGGGGATGGCAGATGGTTTTGGCAAAGTCATCTGCAATGGCAATCACTTTTTTTTATGACAATAGATCAATCATCAAATTTGGACAATTTTGTTGCAATCATTGAACTTTCATTTTTATTTAATTTTATATCTTTCTTACTTTTCTCATATTTATTTATCTTGAGATCATATTCAATTTTATATCTTTCTTACTTTTCTCATATTTATTTATCTTGAGATCATATTCACACCTTAAAAGAACACATCACATCAGATCTTCTGCATCATTTTCGTGCATTATTTCGTATGTCACGCGTTAACTGATTGACTTGTAAGAGGGGAATTAAATTCAACCATTGTCCATAGGATTTAAAGATTAGGGTATAGTTTTCTTTCTCCTACGTGTCGTACATCCAACAATTTGAAACAGGAGATGATGTAAGCACAGAGAATCCAAGCTTTAAAAAGCACTGTAAAATTAAAGATTGACCTGTCGAAGCTTATGAGTTTTAAGGTGTGGAGTGAATTAGATGAATGCGTTGATCTTTGATAGTGTCTTGTCGGTACCTTATATTTCTTCCATCCCGGAGAAAGTGTAATATTTTTTTTTGACATGAAGATTAAAAAATATAATATTTTAGTATAAAGTGAAGTGAGAGAAATAATATTTAATATATAGTGGGCAGTTGTATTAGTGATGTGTGTGGGATCTATGAATATGTTAATATTTTTTGTGTAGGTCTCATATGCTATAAAAGGAATGTGATAATTTCTATAGGACAACCAAAAAAAAAAACGTAACAACTTTAGTGGGACATAGGGAGAATTAAATAAACTGCCTGATTGCTTCTATTACGACCGTCTTTAGTCATGTTGTATGTATCTTTATTATCATTTTTATTAGTAATAATAGTGATGAGTCAATATACGAGACATTTTACTAAAAAGTGGAAATGAGTACTTTTGGAGTTAAGTGAGTGTAACATTATTGAAAATAGTATTTTACAGTGAGAGATTATTTATTTTGAAACTTTTACTATTTTTGTTTTTGACCGTGAAGAAGATAGTAAGACAAATAAATGAAATAATGAAAAACTTATTGAAAATAGTGAGTATTTATTTTCTCTATACTCCAATATATATAGTTCAATATCAATAACAAAATTCCAAAAATTACACTATCTTTTTTTTTTACATTAAAATTACACTATATCTCATTAACTCCAAATATGTCTTAATGCTTTACAATTTTCTTAGTGCTACAAGTACAAATAATATTAAAGTTTGTAATGATGTTAAGAGCGAGGGACGAGAGACAGCCATCCACAGATGTAATAGTCATCTTTCTCACCAATCTGCACACAAAATAAATCATACTGTACTTTAATCATGTATTAGGAGTATATTATTTTAGGATAAATAATGCTTGGAAGAAATTAATATGCACCCTGCATAATACACACCCCATTTGCACTTAAAAGAACATCATTGATGTAGTAGGTTTGTTGTCATTTAAGTAATAAATACAATTATACTGTATAAGCGCTGGGTAGCCAACTCCATTATCTTTCCAATTATCGTGGATGTCAGATTCAAACTATTGAAAGAGCCATGGTCGTTTAAGATCTGGTCTAGAAACCTTGAAGTCACTTTGAAAGCTTTGATAATAAAAGTTTAAAAAATGTGAAGAAATACTCAGTCTTAATAAAATTACATAAAGACGAGTAGGCTCACCCTCCTTCTTCCCACATGATCTTAAAAAGCAGCACAATCCAATTCCAATTAGCAAAACAGCTAATCCCCCCACAGCAATGGCTACAAACTTCACTGATCTGTTCCCTAAGTCAACCCAAAAAAAACAAGGAGTTAATTTTATAATATATACCCGAGTGTACATATGTACACTCGGCTCATTGGACAATTGACACGTAGAGGACGCTTAAACACAAGTACAAGAGTTAGATTTATATATTCTTGCCCCTACGTGTCACTTACACAACTATAGCACATTATAAGACGATACATCAAACTAAGCGGCTCGAGTGTAAACATACTTAGGCTTATACAAGACTTTGACTTGTAAGACGTACAATTCAATCATACTATTAAATGACAACCTCATCTAAAAATTTAAACTTACAGAAATGAGTATCAATTAATACTTAATCAGTTCACTCTATGACATAGGTATAGGCATGTACCTTCATCCAAGAAGCTGCCAAAGCTGGGATTATAATAATCAAAGCTTATAAAGCAGCTATCCAAGTAGACCTCTCCAGAAACAGAATACCTGCATACATCCTCACTAGCAATCTCCACAGCATTGCTTACACATTCACCACACCCACACTTCCTCAAACTCCCACCACACTCTGCTAAAACATGAACAGATTCATACGTCGTTTCGCAAAATCCCTCTCCACTCACCACACAGTTCTCCAGAGCTGCAAACGCTGCATACTTCATCTCTTCAAATCTTTTCTTGATCTTCTGTGTGCTGCAATCTCTGTGCATGAGCTGATCAGGGCTCGTATTCGTCTCCATTTCGGCCCCATCTTCCTCTTGATAATGAGCATAGCATCCAGAAAGCTGGATTCTTGCTGGTATGTTTTCTGCACACAAATCTTTAGACAGAACATGGAGTTTTCTTACACAGCTTGTGCATTCATCTGAGGTTAAGTCGTTTCTGCACTGAAACAACCCGGAAATCGCAATCTTTTCGTCTCCAACTATGGTTTTGAAGGAGCTGGATCTTGATGATTGTGTGATGAATTGTTGGAAGAGATTGGAGAGTAATGGAGAGTGTGATGGATTTTGTGAGCTCTGATTTGAACAGTGAGTGTATATGAGCTTGTGGTTATTCAAGATTGTGGAGTAAACTGAAAGTGATGTGAAAACAAAACATAGGAACAAAATTTGGAGAGTACTAAGGTTTCTGCAAGAAGAATCCATGTGGGCTTGTGTTTAATCATCGCTTAATGGCTGATTAAATTCTGATTTGTTGCTTAAACCGTTGTCTTTAACTTTCTGTTGAGAAAGAGGTGGTGATTCCGTGATTGTAATAAAGATAGAGAATTATGTCTAGAATTTTTGTGAGTCAAAAAGGACATTTTTTTTTTTTTCAAACCTAACTTCATCTGTTTACTTGAAAATGATATGGTTATATGATGGTGGTTAGATTAATAAAAGCTTCTCAGTGATACTTGAATAGGTAGATATAACAATGGGAAAAAAAGAAATCTATTCATAACATAAAATATATGAAAAGCAATTACTTATATAGTTATATAAGAGTAACATGAAGATTGAATAGATCGCGTAATTAAACCCCGAAAACACCTCACCTTTACTCATAAAAATATTTTATGTTGTTTAAGAAAAAAAAATTTAATCAATTTTGTTGACTTTAAAGGTTATTGGTATTTTTAGGTAATAAAGAATGGGTATAAAGTAATTGTATGTATCGGAAATATTAGTAGTAAATTTGAAATTAAAGTAACTTTTGAAATTATTGGATAAAGTGATATTTTCTTTTTGGAATGTGAAGGTTATGAGATAAATAAATAAGAAAAGTGTGAAGGATTGTATACAATGGTTGAAGTACAACTCAACGGATGATAATTTAAAGGGTTAATTGCAAAATAAACCACGAACTTTACTCATATTGCAAATTAATCCCCACTTTTGAGAAATTGCAAAAAACCACAACATTTAAGTATTGTTGCAAAATGCACCCAATTCCTAATTAAAAGTATGTTTTTTTGGGATTTTTTTGCAACAATACTTAAAGGTGGTGGTTTTTTTTTTTTGCAATTTCTCAAAAGTGAGGATTAATTTGCAATAGAAGTAAAGTTCTTGATTTTTTTTTACAATTAACCCTAATTTAAATGAAGTATCTGCAACATAATTTTACTTCCACCATCTCATCGAAAGGTCCTCATTTTTACTATATTGGACGTCTCATTTAAAAGTCTTCATTTTCCCTTTTAGTAAAAGTACCCACATATAATCCACCACTCACTACTAATACAACTATTTACTATCCCTAAACTAATAATACTTCTTAAATTTTTTAATAATAATTAAAAATGGGGACTTATGGTGGGGTCGCAAGAGTAATATTTAGTAATATATTCTTAACTTTTAAAATTTTCAAAAAATAAATAATTTTCTTAATTTTTAAAAAAATATTATAACAAAGTAGGTTAGTGGTCTTGTTAATGGAACGTCAAAAAATATCCGAAATGACTTAAAATAGAATGTGTAAAAAATATTCGGGACAAAGGGAATAATAATAAAGAGTGAGTCTCTTGTGCGCCCGGGCACACAGATTTAGATCCGTGTCCCTTTGCAATTTCCGTGCCCCCTTACAATTTAAACTCTATAGCAATATATCTTTAAATAGAATAAGAAGGTGAAGTGTTGTATTCACATGGGACACGGACCGTATCCTCATAGGCATAGGAGCGTTTGCCAATGAACATAACTTTCATGAAACCGATTCTACTAAATTAATTTGGTGGAACTGCCCCTCACCCTTTGACTAGGCGCACTCCAAGTATATAATATGTTTTTATTTTCCTTTTTTTCTCGTATTATTTTTTAAATTTAATTTTAAGGATATAATTATGATTTCATTTTTATAATTTGGAATATATTTTTTTTAATAGTTTAGGACATATTTTACTTCTAAGATCTAATATTTATCATTATAAACTAGGGTTAATTCTAAGGATAAAATTTTAATTTTACTCTTATGATTTAGGATATATTTCAATCTTTAAGTTTAATTTTAGGGTATATATTTCAAACTTTATGTTTAGGGTTTAATTATAATTTTAATTCTCATAATTTTATTCCTGTGATTTATAATATAATTATAATTTCATCCCTAAATCTTAGGGTATATTTCATCTGTAAGTTCTTTAGGGTTTTAGGATATAATGATCTTTTAAATATAATAAAAAAATATTAATTAAAAAAGGACCCATATTAATTAAAAGAGAACCACATGTTATTATTAATTAAGAAGGGTAGGAACCTCACATTCTACCAAATAATTTGATAGAACACTCCTACCAAGGTGGTTCTCCATCTCAATAAATGAAAATTATGTGTATTTTAAATAAGAAAAAAATATTATGAGAGACCGTCTCACAAGATGGCTGTGTAAAATAAATAATAAGTGATAATATTTTTAATAAAAGGCAGTTTTGTGTGATACTATTTTATACTTTGGTAATTAATTATTACTTTTTTTAAAAAAAGTTATCATTTTTTTTATAAAACATTATCACTTTTCATTTATACAATACCATTATTACTTTTCATAAATTAACTTTTGTTATAAAGAGTATCAATTCTTATTCGTCTCACGAAAATCATTTCGTGAAACAGTCTTACTCAATTATTAGCTTTTAATAAAAAAAATATTGATACAAATAATAAGTGATAACATTTCTAATAGACAGAATCACGTCTAACCTCTAAGTCTATACGCTCAGATCCGACCCAACCTTTATGTATTGAATGTTATACCTATATAAAAATAGTACTCCATCTATAAAAATAGTACTCCATCTATCTCGTCCTAATAATTACGTTTACTTTTTGCACGTGGATTAATGAATATAGTATTTTAATGTGTATTGAAGTGAAAGAAATAATATTTTAATATAAAGTGGGTAGGTGTATTAGTGTGATATGTGGGCATATAGACAGAAATAATTAATTTGTGTGAGTCTCATATGCCAAAAAAGAAAATGAAACTATTAGGATGGGATGCCAAAAAAGAAAATATATAACTATTAGGATGGGAATGAGTGAGTATACTTTTGATTTAAAAAAAAAACGTAGTACTCTATATTTTGAACTATTACTTTCAATTAAAAGTTATATCTTTATTAATTTGAGGGTGATTTTGGAGTGCACCTGGTGTACCGGTGTACTCCTAGTTTGTAGATATTTCATCCGTTCAACCACAAGAGTTACATTTTACTAATTAGGGCGTCCCGCTACAAGAGTTACATTTTCTTATTTGGTAAGTGGGACCCACACAAAACAATTATTTTATGTTTATGAGGCCACAAGCAACACTAATACACATACCCACTATATATTAAAATATTATATCTCTTAATCCACTACACATTAAAATATAATATTTCTTAATCTCCGTGCAAACAGTAAATGTAACTTTTTTTATGGGACGGAGAGAGTATAAAGTTAGTGTAGTGGATAGTTTTAATTTTAAAAAAATTAATTATTTTATTTTATTTAACGGTAGAGATTAAATAAAAACTTAATTTAACGGTTAAAATCGTTTAGGTGCACCGATACATCAAATGTATTCGAATTTGACTCTTAATTTGAATATATTTATTTATATTAAAATAAAATACTCCCTCTGTCTCATAATAAATTTAACGCTTTCTGTTTTCGTCTGTCCCACAATAATTTGCACCACTAAAAAAGGAAATATCACATCAATTCCTAATCTCAAAAGTTCACCTTAATTACAAATTTACCACTCCTACCTAATACACACAACATACTTTATAATTACATAAAAGGTCTATATTACCCTCCAAAAATAAATAAAGTTGATCAAAAAATAATTTTTCGTAAACTTCGTATCTACATTAACGATGTACACTAACGACGGTGTATGCTATTCTGGATGGAGGAAGTATATATAAAAACTATTGAGCATATAACGAAATTCAATAAACACGCATTTACAAAAAAAAAAAAAAAAAACTAATAATCTCAACAAATGATTAAGCATATTGAGATTCTCCTTATTCCATCTGACCAATCAAATCACCGGATACAGAGCCAGGCTGGCATTGAGATGCTGAGGATTAAAACCCACATCCAATAGCAACATGGAGTAAAAACTTTTCTCTGAGACTACTGGTGTGCCGTTGCCACCCTCTTAATTTCTCTCTCTATTCGTATGCGTGTTGCAGGTGCGATTCTGTACGCCTGCTAAAACCCAATCCCATTCTCTTCTCTTCAAAATCGTTTTTACTGTCCTTCACTCTATTAAGGCCTTTCGCTGGAGATTTGTATAGGTTTTCGTTGAATTTCACGACTATTAAGGTACGTTTTCTCAGTTTCTCGCTTCCAGTTATTTTTTTCTTTTTTCGTTTGTGATTTTTCGTAGGTTTTACAGTGGCGAATGAGTTGTTTATGAGTAGGGTTTTACTCCTTTTCGTTTTTCAATTTTGTGCTTTCTTTTTCTCTATCCAGATCTTGATGAAAAGAATTTTTATATATTTTTAATTTTTTTTTCAGGAAAATCTCCCTTTCAGTTTCGCCGAGTTGTGTTTTTGCTTTATTCTTCTTCGCTTTGAATATTCTTTGAACTTAGATGTTAATGTTGTATTAACTGTTCACCCATGCATTCATTTATATGTGAATATTGCTTGATTCCCAAGTTTGCTCAATAATTAATTGACGTATATATTACTCTAGCATGTTTGTTTTATTTCAGTGAAACAGAGTGCTCTGTTCAACGTATTTAATTTCCGATTATCTTTCCCCAAAATATTTAGGGCAAGTTTTTTCTGGTGATCAACTCGGATAATTGCAAGCTAAGGAAGTAGGAAGTACAGAATAGATTTCTCTCAATCTAGACTTTGATTTGAGTTTGCATGTGGAATGAATGAAAAGATGATCTAGCGGGTGAACAGAGTCACTTAGTTTGCATTTGGATTGAAGGATTTAGGTTTAGATATGAACTCCACTTCTTATCTAGTTTTTATAATTTTCTCCCAGAATCCTGCCATAGTTTACCTTCTGTTTGGAATTCTTTAATGGATGATTTATTGGATTTCAAATTCTTCAATTAAAAGCAAGATTACAATGTTTTGTTAACAAGTATTCTCATCTCCTTCTCTTTCAATTTATTTGCTTGATTGCATCACCACTTTAATTTAGTGATCAAACTGTATCAAGGGATTAATTGTTAACTTTTGTGTTGAAGTGATAGTTGTAAATTCATTTAATCATTTGTGCTATAAATATTATTCATAATATTCTTATCCAGAATCTCATCAGCTTGGCCTTTCATGTAGAGTTTCCAACGTTTAAAATTAATAAGACGCATTAAATACCTTCTTTTTTTGTCTATTTGTGCAATGGTCTTTTGTTCTTTTCTGCCAAATTTAATTCTACATCAATGTTATCTTCTTGTTCTTTTATGTCTTGTAGGCAATACATAACTCTTGCAATAATGACTCACACTTGTTCTATTTCTGTCCCTTAGGTTAAGAAACATTAAATTTTGAGATGCTTCACTACTTGCAGTAGTGTGAAAGTCAATCACAATCTTTTGAAATCATCATCTGATTTTGATATGACTACGGTTTCGCGTAAACGACTTGCAAACGCATTCGCAGCTATGAAGCAATTAGGAATTGATCAAGAAACTGTAAGACCAATCCTTAAACGGCTGTTTAACCTGTACGACAGAAACTGGGAACTTATTGAGGAAGATAATTATCGTACCCTTGTTGATGCCATATTTGAGGAACAAGATGACAAGGTTTAAAATCTGATTTGTGTTGCAAATCTTTCTGCACTCTCTTACATCTTCTCTCTCTTGATTAATCTTTATATGAAATTAACATGTTCTTGCATAGTGCCCACTGCAATGAATCATTCTAGTATTACCAAATTGATATTGTTGATTTCTCTTACTGTTGTGTTGCTTCCAGCTGAAAGTTGAGAAGAATGGTGATGTAAGGGATATAGAAATCGAACCTCCTCCAAAGAGACAACAGAGAGGTGATTCTAATGAGTGGGTTATGCCTAATGGGGAAAAAGGAAAAGATATTGCTGATCTAGAAGAGGATGAAGTTCCTAAAAGTATGGCAAGGCTACCTCGACCAGACTCGGGAGGTGGAAAAACTGTGCCTTCTCATAATTGTGTGAGTGAATCACCAAGTGGGAGCAAAAGCAAGACTCCAATTAAAGTAAACTCATCTATTCATCCTACATCAAATGGACATTATGCCAATCAAGAGATTGATGATCATGTTGCAGTAGATCACAGACACAAAAATGCTATAGTACCATGGGAACAGCAGACTATTGATCTGGATGATGAGGCGATTGTTGTGAAAAACAATGATAGGAAACAGCAGTCTATTGGTCTGCATAATGGTGCTATTGTTACATCTAACAATGATAGGAAACAGCAGTCTATTGATCTGCATAATGGTGCTATTATTACATCTAACAATGATAGGAAAAGGGTGTTCCATAAGGCCAAAGACATAACAAAGGGCACAGAAAAAGTTGAGATCTCTCTTCTAGATGAGATAGGCTCTGAGGATCTGCCTGATTTTGTCTACTGCCCACATAATTTAACGTATGAAAGTGCTTATGTGCATGTGTCTTTAGCTCGGATTTCAGACGAGGACTGCTGTGCAGATTGTGTGGGGAACTGCCTTTCGGCCTCCATACCCTGTGCATGTGCTCGTGACACTGGAGGAGAATTTGCGTATACACCAGAAGGCCTGCTAAATCCAAAGCTTTTAAAAACTTGTATCAACCTGAAGAACTCAACAGATGTTAAGGACATGCTTTTCTGTCAGGTCTGCCCTTTGGAGAGGGCAAAGAATGCACGCAACCCTGGAAAATGCGAGGGGCACGTTTTAAGAAAGTTCATCAAAGAATGCTGGAGAAAATGTGGATGCGATATGATGTGTGGGAACCGAGTTGTTCAGCGAGGCATTTCAAGAAACTTACAGGTTAGTACTTTACTTTGACATTGCAAAAAAAATAAAATGATATGATTAAATTGGAGTAAAAGCTGTGGAGAATGTACTTACACATTTACCCCCAACTTCAATTTCCCTGATTGATTTTGAATATGTTTTTTTGTAGGTCTTCTTAACCAGTGAAGGCAAAGGGTGGGGTCTACGAACACTTGAAGATCTACCTAAAGGGGCTTTTGTTTGTGAGTATGTGGGAGAAATCTTGACTAACATAGAGTTGTATGATAGGAACATGAAGAGTAGTGGTAAAGACAAGCATGTATATCCAGTGCTACTTGATTCAGATTGGACCACAGAAGGAACTCTGAAAGACGAAGAGGCACTCTGCTTGGATGCAACTCATTATGGAAATGTTGCTAGGTTTATCAATCATCGGTTAGTTTCTTTACGCCTATTTACATACCCTCTCTTAGGAAGATGCCATATATTTTAAGCTGCAAACTGTCTTGAGCATGGACAGCGACACGAAAATATCTTCATTGTGCCTTTTTAATTGATGAGATCAGTTGGAAAAAGGAATGTTTTTTATGAGCTTTAATGACATATAGCTTGTTACTACATTCATGCATTATCAGGTACAACTTAGACGCGTGTGAGCTCGTCTAAACGTGATACATGCGCACTTTATATGCGCGTTATCTCATGAGATTCAAGGCTTAAAATATCTTGATATTTCATCGATATATTCAGAGTATTTGATACCCTTGGATCCATCATCCATGTCATACAGAATTAGCTTGATATCTTGATTTCGAGAGATGGCTTGGATCTGATTGGTGATAAAACTGCTGAAATTTTTTAAAGGGAATGATGCTGTTTCTAATTATTTTGTGCTGCTGACTTTTTGCATGAATATAAAACTTTGGTTTGTTGTTGAGTGTAGGTGCTTTGATGGTAACTTGATCGAGGTTCCTGTCCAAGTAGAGACTCCTGATCGCCATTATTATCATGTGAGAGAAACTTGCTACTTTTTTGTGAACACTTTCTTATGAGACGGATATACGTGAGATGATTTGTGAGACGGGTCGATCAATTATTAAAGTATGATTAAAATAGCTAATGGATTTAAAATATAGTAATAGTGAGTTATACTATAACAACCTAAAATTATATATTTTAATTCATCATTCTATCACACTTTAAAAAAAATCATATTTTAATTATCAAAAAGTATATTTTATCTATATATCAATCATAATTAAAAGTATACTTTATCCACATATCAATCATACTTTAATATTGGACTGATCCGTCTCACATAAGTACCATCCGGTAAGTGACTGTTTTCTAGGTGGATGGTAGTAAAATTTTAAAAAATAAAATCATTTTTTTTATTTTCCAAATAAAAAAATAAAAATCATGCTGTCCATTGTTCTAATTTCCAAAATTCGACTAAACTATAATCATTTTATTTTTTTCTAAATCAAGCAAGTTCTTATTTTCTTTGGTCAAAAACTTGTGTTTCACGGATCCCTCACGAGATGACTTTTTTGAAATGGATCAAATATGATACTCACTCCATCCAGTTTAAAAAGTCTCATTTGTTTTTTTCATGATTAAGAAGTATAGTTGTATTAATGATTGTGTGGTCCTCATATTTATATTATATTAAGATGTGTGTCTTGTGTAAAATAGAAAATGAGATCTTTTGAGACAAACGCCCAAAATAAAAAAAATAGACTCTTTAAAGCGGAATGAGGGGTTTAACATTTTTAAGAGCAATTTGAAACTGTTGATCATTTTATCTTTTCTTAATTAGTCACTCTTATTATTTTTCATTAAAAATATTATTATTTTTCATTTACATTACGAAATGTTCATGAAGTAGTTTACTTAGGCGGGTATTACTTTTTTTATCAATCATGTATTAATTTTTATTAAAATATTATTACTTTTTATCAGTCTCATGAATTTCATTCCGTGAGATGGTTTTATACAAGTGTTTATCTAATAATAGAAAGCAATAGATAATCGATGAGAAGTGAGAATGTTTAATTGAATTATTCTATAGGCAATTTAAATTATAAGTAAAAAATAAATTATGTACTCCCTCCGTCCGTTTCTAAGGTGTCCATTTTATTATTTTTGACGTTCGGTTCAAAGATATTCATTTCCCCTATTTAGTAAAAAAGTACACAATATGGTCCATCATTTCTCTCTAATACAACTATCCACTTTAAATATAATAATAATATTCCTTAATCCACGTGTAAAAAACAAACGGACACCTTAAAAATGGACGAAGGAATCAGGAGTACTATTTTTTTTATACTCCCTTCGTCCCTAGGTAAGAGTCTTATTTTACCATTTTGATTGTCCCACCCAAAGGATCTCATTTCCTTTTTTGGACTTATGGGACCTACCCACACCCACTAATACAATTATAATATATGGGGCTCACACACCCACTAATACAACTACCAACTACACATTAAATAATAATACTCTTAATCCACGTGCCAAAAGGCAAATGGGAATATGTTGGTAGATCACATGCATTCTTTAGGTTTAGGTTACACGTGGATTGAATTTACTTTGACTTTATTCCACGGTAGTGAAAAGATAGTTTGACTTGAAAAGTGTGTTTAGTTTTAGAGTTGCAATAGATTAAAGTTTTAGAAGGGGGTGGGTTTTAGGAAAATATTATAGTGCATTATAATTGGGTAATGACTAGATTATTTTATTTTAAATTGTAAATGGGAACATGGAAAATATAGAACGTGTTTTAATTAAAAACCTATATATAAAGTGAGTAAATAAAATTATTTGTTATAGAATTGGATTTTATGGATTGAGGAACCAATTAAATTTCACTTCATAATTAAGTTGGAAGTTATCGGTCCTTATTTTTACTTCTTTTTATTAACTGCTTATGTTAAAGAACTTTTATGAGATCGTTCCAAAATATATTAGGAAAACAATGTTTTTACTACTTTTTTTTCTTGTATCGACCCAATAGTTATGTTTACATTTTGTACGGAAATTAAGAATAAAGTATTTTAATGTGTAATTGGTTATGAGATATTTCCTCCATCCCTTGCAAATGGTTGTTTTTACTTTTTGCACGTTGATTAAGGAGTATTATTATTTAATGTGTAGTGATTAATTATATTAGTGGGAGTGTGAACCCCATATTTTAATTGTATTAGTGGGTGGGTATGTGGGTCCCATGTATGTAAAAAATGAAAGGAAACTCTTTGGATGGATGCCCAAAATAGAAAAAAATTGACTATTTGAGTAGGATGGAGGGAGTATAATATTTTAATGTAGAGTGAATACTTGTATTAGTGTTTTGTGCGGGTCACATCTGCCAAAAAGCGAAATGTAACTATTGAAGTAAGACGCTCAAATTGAAAATATGTAACCATTATTGTGAGACGGAGGGAGTAAATGATAATTTAAGTTGTGTATGATGTAGGGATAACATTTTTCAAAATATATTGTATTGAGAAATTATTTGTTTTGAAACTTTTAGGCAAAAAATGTTATGAAACAAATAATGAGATAGTCCCCAACTCCCAAACTCTCTCTTAGTTGATTATATCTTGTATAATACGTTGTCCTTTTTTTTTTTTTTTTTTTTGTAATAGGTTGCATTTTTTACCACAAGGAAAGTAAATGCCCTCGAAGAGCTTACTTGGGTAAGTAATTTAAATGGCTTACAGTATTGGATAATGCTATTTGAACAGTATCTCTAGCTTGTTGCACTGTGATTTATGTGTGTTTAAGAAAATTAAATGTATATATTATGATGTGATACTACTATTTATAAAATGTGATACTCTTACCTATGTGTACATTGTTATATTTTTAGGTGTAATGTGTATACCCTTTGGAGACATTTTTAGTTTTTTAATAATAAATAAAGTGTAAAGTAATGTTATGATTGTGATAAAAGGATTGTGACAAATTTGAAAATAAAATAACTTTTAAGATTATTGGATAAAGTTTTGTTTTATTTTTTGGGGCGTGAAGGGTCTTGTGTAACAAAAAAATAGGAAAACTACGAAGGGTTATGTGGGATGGAGAGAGTATTTATGTATCTTACATATAATTATGATAAAATTTGCAGGATTATCAGATCGATTTCAACGATAAGAATCATCCGATCAAGGCTTTCAAGTGTCGATGTGGGAGTAAATACTGTAGAAACAACTAACAAGAATGAGTAATTATAGATGGCACTCTTCTGTCTGCAATCTGCATATTCAAGAATGATTTATTACATCTTCTTTCTAAAATCTTTTTAGACCACAAATGAAGCGAGAATTAGGACGAAAGAGCAATTTTGTTCAATTTTGTTATAGGTTTTATGGGCTTTTGAAAATTACGAGTACTTGAACTTAGCAAAGTTTCTATACATCAAGTTATTATCTTTATTTTTAGATTACGTTTGGTTTATATCAAGTTTATATTCTCTCCAGGTATTCAATTGTGGCTTTTTTCAATACTATTATTATTTTATGGTAGTATTAATAGTACGTGTAAGGGTTTTTTTCAATATAGGGTGGGTGAGAATTGATGAAAAAAGCGAGTTATAATATTACATAAAATTAATTTAAAAAAATTTAATAGTATGAGTATAAAATTTATTAAAGAAAAATTGGGAGATACTCGTACTCTTATTTAACAATTTATTTATAACTTAAGATCCGAAGCGAGTATTCTTTCTCATCTTTTGTACTCACACCGTCACTTAAAAATTTTCATCAATTATGTTTTTATTCATTCCATAAAAATTTTCACCTTTTGAAAAAATAAAATATCAAAACAATCACCATCTTCAAACATTTTTTTTTTAAAAAATTATGCTTAACATATTTTATTATTTTATTATATTTTTTATGGTATATGCGACCCACACAAAATCAATCAAAATATATTTACGGACCCAATTATAATACTAATACAACTATTCAATATACACCTAACTATTAAAATGGGACGGAGGGAGTATATATAACCCTTAATTTTATTTTTTTTAAAAAAAATGATTGTGTGAAATTTACCATATACTTTTGGATGATACATTTTCTTAAATATATTATTTTTAATTAAAATATTAAATAAAATATAAATTTATTTATTTATCTTATAACATAGGTTTCGTGACACTCAATATTTAGCCCAAAGTAAAATATTTAAATGTGGGGTGGGGTGGGGTGGGTGGGATGGGGGTGGGGTGGGGTGGGGTGGGATGGGGGTGGGATGGGTTGAGTATGGTAGGGTTTGAGTGATAATATTTTATTATTTAAATATTAAAATTAAAAAGTTGTATGCCACTTTTTTTAATTTTAATTTATAAAAGTGAGTTGATGTTGGGTTGGTGAGGCGGTGCAGGTTAGCCCACACTTTAGTGAATTTGAAATGGAACGGACTTTTATGGGCAAATTAATTTTAAATTGAAAAATTGGTATGTTAAAGTGGGTCGGGGCGGGTTGGTCCAGACTAAACCCAACAGCACTAGCCTTAACTATCAAACATAATGAATACCAAAATAATAGTGTTAATCCTTTAGATTAAACAAAGAGGAGTCAAACTAAGCCACCACAAATTTAACGGCTCAGATCTTCTCATCAACAGAGACATCGAACTTACCCCCACGCTTACATCTCATCATTCATTCTCATCCTACAAAATTATTTTGCAAATATTCCCTACATATTTATTCACCCAATCATCTTCATAATCATATCATGCATTTTTCGTTTTTCTCTAACTCACTACTCAACAGATTAATTCTGCCTCAAATTTGAACGTTGGATTATTAATCATTACGAGTGTTACTATCAATTCATTGCAATCTGTTCATATTTCATCGTATTCCCTCAATTTCTCCTTCTATTCGAAATCGCACAAAAGGTTCGTTCATCCCTGTTCTTTGAATTCGTTTTGTGTTTCCTTTGAAACCCTTTTTGAATTCTGTGGCGCTTTTTTGTTTTAAGTGATTTATACTATTGCTAGTTGGTTTCCCTAAATTGGATTGGTTAATTACCAGTTGCCAGAAAGATGCTTCTTTTTCTTCTTTTGCCATTTAATGTCAAATTTTTTTTTGTGAATTTGATTGAATTGGAATACAGTTACAAAGTGATTCATTCGTCAAATTACCAGAAAGGTGGAAATTTCTATGCTGCGAAGGGAAAGTTGTGTACTTTTTTCTTTATCAAACTTGTTTTATTTATTCTGTAAAGTTGGCCATTTGTGAAGCTTAAAGAGTGAGATCTTCATAAATTGGAATAAAGAAAGATGTAATTTGGAGTGGAGTTGTCCAACACGAAACCTCGATCAGCTTGAGAGATGCATCTATGGTTAGGCTAACCCTTGAATTTTCAGTAATGATGTATTGAAATCACATGAGTATGTTATGTGGCCTGCACGTTTAGTGATGTTTCGAAGTTTGTTAATTTTATATGTATTGTCATGTAGAATAGTTTTAACTAAGCTTTTCGACCTCTATAATTGCTAGTGAGTTCCTTATTTGAACAATATTGCTCATGGTAATTTGTTGCTATAGTTAAACAAAGCTTTAAGTAGATTTAGTTTGGGTGCCACTAGAGAGAACTACCTGGCCTTGTCTCTTAGTATCGAATGTCGTTGTTGAATCGACTAGTTCCCAACATAGAGTATGGCACAGTGACTTCTTCATCTGCAAAGCACTGTCTTCTTTTGCTATTTGGATTTTTTCCTATTTAAAACATATATGCTGTGGTACACGTATTTTTATAGTTGAAAGTTGGGCATATCTTACTATGCATAGTTGAAACTTAGTCCAAACTCGTCATCTTTCTTATGTTCCAGGTTATATGAAATGTATCAGTTTATAGTTTGATAGTGATAGTTTGTGTTGTTTATGGACTAAATCGAGCATGGCCCCTGCTTCTGTGAACGAAACACATAGTCAACTGACATGGACAACTCCTGAGCTATGCTCATCCGTGTGCACTTTCCCTCTCCTTTGGAAGAAGCATCTCCCGAACTTCCTGGTTCATCCCAGGACATTAAAGCTCAAGAACTGACTTCGAACGTTGTTTCTGCTTGCCTAATATGCACTCATCTAATCACAAAAACGTGGAGCATCTGTTTTCATATAATGCTCACTGTTCTCGTTTGCCACCCAGTACAAATGGATCAACAAATTCAATTGTTTCTTTTTGTTGAAACCCAACTTCCCCACTCACTTATGCAATCTACACAATTAGATGGCTATGCCATGGAGAACGTTGATGCTTCGTGGAAAGCGATTGAGAACTTTCTTGATGCACCCTTGGAAATCCCTGTCCAGAACAGCCAAATAGAAACCTCTACTGGTGTAACTGTAGCTGAAGATTGGCAGATCATTTGATTACAGTTGGTGATGATGCATTCAGCTCAAACTGGGGTGATCTATTTGTTGATGTCAATCTTCCTGATTCTGCTCCCAGGTTTGTTTCTCTGTGCTGCATTCTCATGCGTCAAAAGTCAGACTTGACAGAGTTTTTTGGCAAGAAAGCATGTTCAGATTTCAGCGGATAATCCTTTTTCAGTTGTGATGTTTTCATGTTCCAACACATATGTCAACATTTCTACCAATTCATGATTATGATCTTGTGTTTGTTCCGTTTTCTCTTCGTAAATATTTTTCAAAGCTAGGATTAAAACGGTTGAAAACTTACAGCTGCTGGATCTTCCACCTGATGTTTCTATTAGCCAGTCACAAATTCAACTTCATTCTGTGCCAAGTGGAAATGATTGTACAGAATTGGCTTCTCCAACTGCACCCTCGACTAAAGCACGAATGCGCTGGACACCCGAACTTCATGAAGTCTTCGTGGATGCTGTGAATAAGCTTGGTGGTAGTGAAAGTAAGTTTCTTTCTCCATATTATAATTTTGAATTCATGATCTCATAATTAGTTAAAAATTCACATGTTTTGTCTTGTATTTACTGTACGGGATAATATTGCGCAGGAGCTACACCGAAGAGTGTTTTGAAGCTCATGAATGTTGAAGCCTTACGATCTATCATGTCAAAAGCCACCTACAGGTGCGTAGAATTCTGTTGATTCTTGTTTTTCTGCAGGAATAATGCGTCTCTACTGACCATGTTCTGAATTTTCAGAAATATAGAACTGCCAGATATAAGCCGGAGTCATCAGAAGGTAGATATTGCGTCCCAATGTGTGTTTTGCTTTTTGGATTATCGATGATAAAACGTTCCTACTGTTTTGCCATTTGATTTGCTTGGTTACTTTATGATATACATCTTACCACAAAACACCTATTTAAACAACCATGTACTCTTTGATACTGCAATGCTATATCAGTGACTCAATAAGACATTGTTATTGACAGGAGCTCCAGAGAAGAAGTCAAAAACTGAGAGCGAGATGGAGATGACGACTATGGACATCAAAGCGTCTCTCTCTCACTCCGTTAGATTACAATCACCTTTTCCCTTATTAAATTTATGAAAATCATTTCTTTATTGGCAGGACTATGGGTATAACCGAAGCTCTGAGAATGCAAATGGAAGTACAGAGCAGCTACACGAACAACTTGAGGTTCGTAAGAGATGAATTATCGTCTCTCATGACCATGAATCTTGAATTCAATTCTTGAAATAACTCAGTTTGAAACACAACAATATTCAATTGATGTTTTCCCTGAATGAAGTTGATGGTCTTGATAATTGATTTTAGAACTCCTGTTTCTTCAGATTCAACGGAATCTGCAGATACGAATCGAAGAACAAGGAAAGTATCTCCAAATGATGTTCGAGCAGCAAAGGAAGATGGAGGAAGAAAAGAAGAAAGCACCGTCAGCAAATTCAGATGGACCTCAATCATCGGATAATGATGGTGCCATGGCCAAAGAATCCGCAACCAAAGTAGGCGTTTCAGAAGACGAACATCCATGTAAGAATGTAATGCCATCTTAAATAGTCGTCCCGGATGACCATTCACCACACAGTCCACCATCAAAAAGAGCCAAAACGAATGAGGTTGGTGTTTCTCATGAATCATGACATCCATGCTGGTGACATCATAACTTGGGATGCTTGTGTGAATTCTTGTTAACTCATCCGTGTACTTCACACACACACACACACACACACACACACACACAGTTGTGCTGCTGTTATTTCTCACAGATCAGCTCTCTCTCTCTCTCTCATTTATTAACTG
Source organism: Pogostemon cablin (assembly GCA_023678885.1). Classification (NCBI taxonomy): domain Eukaryota; kingdom Viridiplantae; phylum Streptophyta; class Magnoliopsida; order Lamiales; family Lamiaceae; genus Pogostemon; species Pogostemon cablin. The sequence goes on from CM042997.1 coordinate 1,417,536, forward strand.
TATTGCTGAATGGTTAGGCCAGTGAATATGGGACCTTAGTTTCTGTATAAATAAGCCCTTTTTTTAAAAATAAGTTTTTTTTTGGCCACCTTTCATTACAGAAATTAGATACATGGCTGTGTTTTTTACTTTACAGCACATTGGGCTTTACTTTAAATATGCGGATACATGTTAAATTCATCAAAAAAGGAACTACAATTAAAAAGTTCCATTTAAGAATAAATGCATTAAATAATATAAATTATTAATCTGTATACACTTGGTCAGTCAATAGTTTTATTTATTTTAACCATTTTGAGAATACACTCCCAAAATATATTCGTAGCTACTTTATACTCCCTCGCTACTTTATACCCTTGATACTTTATACCAATGGCTCCACGATACGTAACCATTTACATTTTGCACGGAATTATAATAATTTAATGTGTGGATTAAGGATATAATATTTTAATTTGTAATAGATAGTTGTATTAGTGTTCAGTATGGGGACCATATATAGTGGGTTGAGTACACTAATTGTTTTTGGTGATCACATAACTAAAGAAAATTGAATATTTTAAAATGAGATAGATCAAAATGACAAAATAAATATGCATCAAAGAGAATAGACAGAGTATATATAAAACAATAATATTTCTTAATTTACAAATGAATAAGTGAATAATGTATTTACTTATTGGAAATCAACACTGAATTAAAATAGTACATTTAACTTAATTGAAATTTTTTTCTCCCAACCATATGAGTTATGTCCTAATAATCTAACTTGTCATATATCCAGCCATTCCATGGCTGATCTTACGTACTAGTATTTTGTACATTACTTCGTTTTTTATTTATGATTTTTTTTTTCTTTAATTTTTATAAATTTTGAAACAATCAAATGGTCAAAGTGTGCCTTGTAATAAAATCTTGATTTTTGGGTGTTATGGAGAGACAAGTGAATCTTGTAGAATTGGATGGTCACAAACCATGATTTTTTTTATAAGTAAAAATATTATTCATTATGGGTACAAGAGATACCCCAAAAGAGTACAAATTTAACAACAATTAACACCCTAATACCATCCTTGGGTTAACTAGCCAATCATAAAATGAAAACTTAGAGCACCAAAATTTATTTTTTGTAGCCTATTATCAAATCCCAATATTTAACATAGTGCCAAATAATTGTAAATTACATTGCCAATCCCTTTCTCTCTCTTCCTTAAATTTCAATTTATTTTGAGATATTATTTTATTCCATAATTGTGCATTTGGTTCCTTCTAGAAGTAGTAGAACTCAATTTTTCAAGTAAAGAATAAAGAGGTTGCTTCCATTCTTGTTAAGCTAATTTGTGACTCATATAAACTGGTCCAATTCCTTATCAAACTCATACTTTGAATGGACATACATGTCCCAAATAAAGAAACTACCTGTTTAAAACATAATAATCTCTCCAATATCAAAGTGACATATCTCTAGGTGTTGTTTACTTTTAGAAATAAACTTGAATAAGACTGTTTAATTTATATGTTAGGGAATGCAACATTTTTTGTTATAATATTTTTTAAAAATGATATATACAATTACTTGCCTTAGAATGTATACATTAACTTAATTAGGGTATAGATCTCTCTTTTCTCATTTTATGATCCACGGTTTATTTTGCAAGTTCATTTTGGCAGTTACAACTTCCAATTTAAGTTTAACTAAAAAAATGTTCATGTTTTAAGAAAATGGGTCAAGTAGTACTATTATACATTTTAAATTTGAAGATAATTAAAATGAATTTTTTGCTTGAAATAACAAAATAACATATTTTACATTATTTATTAACTAAAAATACTATTTATATTAGTTAAAAATGTGATGGCATGCGAAAATGGAAAATAACAAATTTTATAATTTATATTATTTAAAAATATTTTATATCACACAACACATTTCAGGCTTATAATAAATGAGAGACGTGCCTCTTTTTTATTTAGTTTGATAAATAAATAAATAAATAAATATACTAATTATTTTAGGTACTTGACTCTTCACGCCTAAATTATCAATATTAATTTTCTTTCTTCAT